>OW121740.1:20845897-21070897 GCA_933228675.1 Stomorhina lunata
TAAAAATAGGAAATTTTGAAAATTTCCTATAAAAATAGGAAATTTTGAAAATTTCCTATAAAAATAGGAAATTTTGAAAATTTCCTATAAAAATAGGAAATTTTGAAAATTTCCTATAAAAATAGGAAATTTTGAAAATTTCCTATAAAAATAGGAAATTTTGAAAATTTCCTATAAAAATAGGAAATTTTGAAAATTTCCTATAAAAATAGGAAATTTTGAAAATTTCCTATAAAAATAGGAAATTTTGAAAATTTCCTATAAAAATAGGAAATTTTGAAAATTTCCTATAAAAATAGGAAATTTTGAAAATTTCCTATAAAAATAGGAAATTTTGAAAATTTCCTATAAAAATAGGTAATTTTGAAAATTTCCTATAAAAATAGGAAATTTTGAAAATTTCCTATAAAAATAGGAAATTTTGAAAATTTCCTATAAAAATAGGAAATTTTGAAAATTTCCTATAAAAATAGGAAATTTTGAAAATTTCCTATAAAAATAGGAAATTTTGAAAATTTCCTATAAAAATAGGAAATTTTGAAAATTTCCTATAAAAATAGGAAATTTTGAAAATTTCCTATAAAAATAGGAAATTTTGAAAATTTCCTATAAAAATAGGAAATTTTGAAAATTTCCTAAAAAATAGGAAATTTTGAAAATTTCCTATAAAACTAGGAAATTTTGAAAATTTCCTATAAAAATAGGAAATTTTGAAAATTTCCTATAAAAATAGGAAATTTTGAAAATTTCCTATAAAAATAGGAAATTTTGAAAATTTCCTATAAAAATAGGAAATTTTGAAAATTTCCTATAAAAATAGGAAATTTTGAAAATTTCCTATAAAAATAGGAAATTTTGAAAATTTCCTATAAAAATAGGAAATTTTGAAAATTTTCTATAAAAATAGGAAATTTTGAAAATTTTCTATAAAAATAGGAAATTTTGAAAATTTCCAAAAAAATAGGAAATTTTGAAATTTTCCTATAAAAATAGGAAATTTTGAAAATTTCCTATAAAAATAGGAAATTTTGAAAATTTCCTATAAAAATAGGAAATTTTGAAAATTTCCTATAAAAATAAGAAAATTTTGAAAATTTCCTATAAAAATAGGAAATTTTGAAAATTTCCTATAAAAATAGGAAATTTTGAAAATTTCCTATAAAAATAGGAAATTTTGAAAATTTCCTATAAAAATAGGAAATTTTGAAAATTTCCTATAAAAATAGGAAATTTTGAAAATTTCCTATAAAAATAGGAAATTTTGAAAATTTCCTATAAAAATAGGAAATTTTGAAAATTTCCTATAAAAATAGGAAATTTTGAAAATTTCCTATAAAAATAGGAAATTTTTAAAATTTCCTATAAAAATTTCCTATAAAAATAGGAAATTTTGAAAATTTCCTATAAAAATAGGAAATTTTGAAAATTTCCTATAAAAATAGGAAATTTTGAAAATTTCCTATAAAAATAGGAAATTTTGAAAATTTCCTATAAAAATAGGAAATTTTGAAAATTTCCTATAAAAATAGGAAATTTTGAAAATTTCCTATAAAAATAGGAAATTTTGAAAATTTTCTATAAAAATAGGAAATTTTGAAAATTTTCTATAAAAATAGGAAATTTTGAAAATTTTCTATAAAAATAGGAAATTTTGAAAATTTCCTATAAAAATAGGAAATTTTGAAAATTTCCTATAAAAATAGGAAATTTTGAAAATTTTCTCTAAAAATAGGAAATTTTGAAAATTTCCTATAAAAATAGGAAATTTTGAAAATTTCCTATAAAAATAGGAAATTTTGAAAATTTCCTATAAAAATAGGAAATTTTGAAAATTTCCTATAAAAATAGGAAATTTTGAAAATTTCCTATAAAAATAGGAAATTTTGAAAATTTCCTATAAAAATAGGAAATTTTGAAAATTTCCTATAAAAATAGGAAATTTTGAAAATTTCCTATAAAAATAGGAAATTTTGAAAATTTCCTATAAAAATAGGAAATTTTGAAAATTTCCTATAAAAATAGGAAATTTTGAAAATTTCCTATAAAAATAGGAAATTTTGAAAATTTCCTATAAAAATAGGAAATTTTGAAAATTTCCTATAAAAATAGGAAATTTTGAAAATTTCCTATAAAAATAGGAAATTTTGAAAATTTCCTATAAAAATAGGAAATTTTGAAAATTTCCTATAAAAATAGGAAATTTTGAAAATTTCCTATAAAAATAGGAAATTTTGAAAATTTCCTATAAAAATAGGAAATTTTGAAAATTTCCTATAAAAATAGGAAATTTTGAAAATTTCCTATAAAAATTGGAAATTTTGAAAATTTCCTATAAAAATAGGAAATTTTGAAAATTTCCTATAAAAATAGGAAATTTTGAAAATTTCCTATAAAAATAAGAAATTTTGAAATTTTTTTTTTTAAATAGGAAATTTTGAAAATTTTTGAAAATTATATGAAAAATAGAAAATTTTAGAAATTCCTATTTATTTTCATTTAGTAAGTTAACACCTTTAAAATGCTAGTTTTCAATTCTGTTCTTTGTTTGTTCTAGTCGTTAGCACATTGAAGTAGAAAAGAGGTACAATAGGAATATCAAAACTAACAGGGTTTTTTTTTTTTCTTTGACCAGTCGGCAGCAAATAAAAAGCAATCAAAGGTTTTCGCTTCAATAGATTTAGTTTTTATTGTAACTTTCTATGATTTTCATGCAGAGGTAATACAAAGAATATATCAAACTTTTTTCTTTCTACTTTTTTTCTGTGGCATATGTGAAGTCCTAGAAAGTAAGTGACTTCCTGCGGTTATTAGCAAAATCATTAGAATATTGAATAACATTTTAAATTGATTGGGTTTTTTTTTTCTTTGAACTTATGCACACACAATTCTATTTGTATGTTAAGCAAAATGTCATTAAGTAGTTCTTGGAAAAAGTAGATAAAAAGTCTTAGTACAAATGCAATAATATACAAATCATATGTAAGATCTTTGTTAGTAACATAACTGGCTTGTTATAATTGACTTAGTAGTTGGTATTTAGTAACACATACATACGAGTATGTAATCATATTGGATATATTCAATATACACAGGGCATTAACCCCAAGTTATATTATAAATATTTTGACATTTGTCCCAATACTTTCCACCTTTACTGTATACCTTTCCTTTCCACGTACAAGTTAACAGAAATCAACGTTCGTTATACATTCGTCCTTTTTATGACTAAAATAAACAATGACTTTTACTGATTTGTATCAATATTGTTTGTTTGTATAGTTTGTACAAGTTTTCCCCCATTCGTTTGGTTCTAGTAATTTGCTTTTGTCATTGAATATTTCGAATTGTTAGAAGCAGTTATTGCAAGACTTATAAATGGGTTATGAATCGAGCACGAGCAGTGATTTTTTTTTTTGGATGGTTATAAAAGAAAATCAATGTATAGACAGACAATACATTTATGACATGCACAAACAAGAATATTTTTAGCTACATGTGGAAATTGGTAAATTTGTTTAGATATTTAATTGAATTTTTACGTTTTGTTTATTTAATGGTTTATGGCTCTATTATATGCAACGAATTGGATTCAAGAATAAAATAAGCGATATATTTGGCTTTTATTTTTAAATTCAACAGCAAATAAAATTCATTTTATACCCTTTACCATCATAAAAGGAAAGATTCTAAAAAAAATTTTCTTAATAAAATTTTTCTATAGAAAAATTTTTGTAAGAAAAATTTTTTTCTATAGAAAAATTTTATAAGGAAAATTTTTTTCCATAGCAAAATTTTTATGAGGAAATTTTTTTTTCTATTGCAAAATTTTTATAAGGAAAAATTTTTTGTATAGAAAAATTTTTATAGAAAAATTTTTTTCTATAGAAAATGAAAATTTTTCTATAGAAAAATTTTTCTAATTAAAATTTTTCTAGAGAAAAATTTTTCTAATGAAAATTTTTCTAGAGAAAAATTTTTCTAATGAAAATTTTTCTAGAGAAAAATTTTTCTAATGAAAATTTTTCTAGAGAAAAATTTTTCTAATGAAAATTTTTCTAGAGAAAAATTTTTCTAATGAAAATTTTTCTAGAGAAAAATTTTTCTAATGAAAATTTTTCTAGAGAAAAATTTTTCTAATGAAAATTTTTCTATAGAAAAATTTTTCTAATGAAAATTTTTCTATAGAAAAATTTTTCTAATGAAAATTTTTCTATAGAAAAATTTTTCTAATGAAAATTTTTCTATAGAAAAATTTTTCTAATTAAAATTTTTCTATAGAAAATTTTTTCTAATGAAAATTTTTCTATAGAAAATTTTTTCTAATGAAAATTTTTCTATAGAAAAATTTTTCTAATGAAAATTTTTCTATAGAAAAATTTTTCTAATGAAAATTTTTCTATAGAAAAATTTTTCTAATGAAAATTTTTCTATAGAAAAATTTTTCTAATGAAAATTTTTCTATAGAAAAATTTTTCTAATGAAAATTTTTCTATAGAAAAATTTTTCTAATGAAAATTTTTCTATAGAAAAATTTTTCTAATGAAAATTTTTCTATAGAAAAATTTTTCTAATGAAAATTTTTCTATAGAAAAATTTTTCTAATGAAAATTTTTTTATAGAAAAATTTTTCTAATGAAAATTTTTCTTTACAAAAATTTTTCTAATGAAAATTTTTCTATAGAAAAATTTTTCTAATGAAAATTTTTCTATCGAAAAATTTTTCTAATGAAAATTTTTCTATCGAAAAATTTTTCTAATGAAAATTTTTCTATCGAAAAATTTTTCTAATGAAAATTTTTCTATCGAAAAATTTTTCTAATGAAAATTTTTCTATCGAAAAATTTTTCTAATGAAAATTTTTCTATAGAAAAATTTTTCTAATGAAAATTTTTCTATAGAAAAATTTTTCTAATGAAAATTTTTCTATAGAAAATTTTTTCTAATGAAAATTTTTCTATAGAAAAATTTTTCTAATGAAAATTTTTCTATAGAAAAATTTTTCTAATGAAAATTTTTCTATAGAAAAATTTTTCTAATGAAAATTTTTCTATAGAAAAATTTTTCTAATGAAAATTTTTCTATAGAAAAATTTTTCTAATGAAAATTTTTCTAATGAAAATTTTTCTGAAGAAAAATTTTTCTAATGAAATTTTTCTGAAGAAAAATTTTTCTAATGAAAATTTTTCTAAAGAAAAATTTTTCTAAAGAAAAATTTTTCTAATGAAAATTTTTCTATAGAAAAATTTTTCTAATGAAAATTTTTCTATAGAAAAATTTTTCTAATGAAAATTTTTCTATAGAAAAATTTTTCTAATGAAAATTTTTCTACAGAAAAATTTTTCTAATGAAAATTTGTCTATAGCAAAATTTTTCTATAGAAAAATTTTTCTAATGAAAATTTTTCTAACGAAAAATTTTTCTAATGAAAATTTTTCTAACGAAAAATTTTTCTAATGAAAATTTTTCTATCGAAAAATTTTTCTAATGAAAATTTTTCTATCGAAAAATTTTTCTAATGAAAATTTTTCTATCGAAAAATTTTTCTAATGAAAATTTTTCTATCGAAAAATTTTTCTAATGAAAATTTTTCTATCGAAAAATTTTTCTAATGAAAATTTTTCTATCGAAAAATTTTTCTAATGAAAATTTTTCTATAGAAAAATTTTTCTAATGAAAATTTTGCTATAGAAAAATTTTTCTAATGAAAATTTTTCTATAGAAAAATTTTTCTAATGAAAATTTTTCTATAGAAAAATTTTTCTAATGAAAATTTTTCTATAGACAAATTTCTCTAATGAAAATTTTTCTATCGACAAATTTCTCTAATGAAAATTTTTCTATCGACAAATTTCTCTAATGAAAATTTTTCTATCGAAAAATTTTTCTAATGAAAATCTGTCTATAGAAAACAATGAAATTGTTTTTTAGAAAAATTTTTATAATGAATATTTTTCTTTAAAAAAATTTTGATAGTGAAAATATTTCTTTAGAAACATTTTTATAATGAACATTTTTCTGTAGAAAAATTTTTATAATAAAAATTTTTTTTCTATAATCTTTGAATGAAATTTTTTCTATAGAAAAAATTTTCATTGTAAAAATTTTTCTATCGAAAAATTGTCATAAGAAAAAATTTTCTATAGAAAAATTTGCCTTAGAAAAAATTTTCTGTAGAAAAATTGTCCTTAGAAAAATTTTCATTAGAAAAAATTTTCTATATAAAATATTTTTGAACCTTCTAAGTCCATGACACATGTATATTAAAATAATAAAAATTTTTTAAAGGGGCGTGGAGGTGTCAAAAGTCACCATCTTATGCAGACATTCGACAATTACATATTATCTTTACACTGTCGTTACATAAAAAATATAAAGCTTATCTTAAAGAACGATATCAAAGGAAATTTCCTTTGCCTTTTCGTAATGAGAATAACCTTCTTTTAGTAGATTGAATTCAGTTTTTATTTAGAAAATAAACTTCATGACACCATTAAACGTGACTAGACATAATGTACGTGCAAATATTTATATATATCAACATTAAATTTTTCTGCTATTCTTAGCTAATACTAATAGACTTTGACCATTGTTCGATTAAAGGAAACCAAACCTTAACAATGTAAATGGACACAGCGACACATCTTGTTTAACAATATATGTGAGTATGTATAGATACAATATTAACATAATGTGTGTGACCTATTTTTTAAAGCAACGGAAGTCATGTGAATTTTTGATATTTTATTAAAGACCTACATTAGGCATTTTGAAATATTGTGGGTCTTTTATGTAGAGTATTCAATTTTTGAAGGAAATTTTTAAAAGGAGGCATCCTCTACTTTAGTTATATAGTGCAGTCGAAATTTTGAATTTTCCACCCATTTTCTTTATATGTCTTTATAATCCTCCTCATTTTTTACATCTATTTTACACATACATACGTTAAGTCCTCATATGAAACGCCCAACCTTGACTTTTGTCATCTTATAAATTATTCATTTTATTAAATATATAAATGATTAGCTGATCTCCTTTCTCAACATTCAAAATAAGGACATGAAAAAAACTATGAGAAAATTATTTATATTTAGTTGTATAAAAGTTGAGCAGAAAAAAACGTTTGTCATTGCGGAAACATTTGGACATTTGTAATTTCCAGAACGGAAGAGAAAATTTTAGCAATAGAAATTTTCAAACATAAAATATTGAATTGATATAGTTCTAGTAAATAAAGTCTTATAAATATATTCATAAGTTCCCTTATACATACAAATAGTTACATATGTATATCTATATGAAAACTGGAATGTATTAAATACATTAAATATATTTTAGGACTTTATTATTTTCATATCATTTAGGACTTAACTTTTTTATTTAGTTACAAGAATTTGTGTAGAATCAAATAATTTGACACTTTCTTTCAAGAAACGTATTAATTTTGTTAACAAATAGTGCCATCATCTTTCTAGAGCTGACCCTCAATCCAAAAGCTTTATACTCTAAAATGATGTCATTGAAAACCATCATATGTAAAGATCTATATTGGGTCTGTGACGGAAAAAAATATTGATCTATCTTTAAGTATACCGATCATCTCAGAACCACTTCCTAAGTCGAATTAACGAAGTCTATCCTGCTGGCTGGATCAAGGTCTACGTCGCACAGTGGTATTTCTTCATACATCGAAGTGCAGAATATTTTTTCATCTACACTCAGGGAAAAAAACTTGCTGATAATAAGATTTTCTGCTTGAAATCGAAACTTTTTCTGCTTGAAAGTAGAGTAAATACGAAAAATCTTATTTTGAGAATAAAATCTTAATTTTTTAAGATTCTTTGAAAGATCGTAATCTTAAAAACATCTAAGCACAGGATCGATAACTAAGAATGTGTTCTTATTAATTAAGATTAAATTCTTAATTTTTAAGAATGCACTCTTAATTAATAAGAACATAATCTTAAATAATAAGAACGCATTCTTAATTATCGATGCCTTCTATTGGAATATTTAAAAGGATCACTTCATCCGGATTAAGGTTTTCCATTTATATTTTTTATTAAATTTATATTTTTTCTCAAAAAATTAGTTTTTCACTTTTTCGCAACTACTTTGGTCGGCTGTTTACAATTTATGACAAAATACTGAGAAATTTCCCTTAAACAAGCACACAAATCTACAAAATCAAGAATACGATCTTAAGATTAGAACTTACAATCTTCAAAATAAGAATAAAATTTAGAAATCAAGATCACAATCTTAAAATAAAGAATACGATCTAAAATTAAGATTTAAAAACTTATAATAATATTAAAATCTTAAAAGCAAACAAATTACAGTTTATTTTTAGATTGTATTCTCATAACTAAGAATTTATTCTTAAATTTAAGAATATTAATCTTACTGGCTATATTTTCAAGATTGAAAATTCAAGATTTCGCAATCTTATATTGTAGATTTTTTTCTTGAAATCAGATCGTCATTTTTCTCTTAGTGTATATTTCTTATCAATGTACAAGTCGCAATTCTAAACAGAATTTGATGAAATTCAACACAAGTCAATAAATAAGCTTCGAAAAGAGGTCCACTAACTTTAGTTGAAATTCGTCAACTTCTTGGGGTACCTGCCTTGGACCCCCATTTTTTTCATAAATTTTTGTTTTTAATGAACAAGTCGCAATTCTCAACAGAATTTGATGAAATTCGACACTCGTCTATAAAATGAACAAGTAAAAAAGTGCTACAGTCGGACAAGCCCAACCATAAGATACCCTTCACCACTAAGTCAAAAATGGTATTTTTTCTATACAAGGACAAATAATTGCTAAATTTTGCCTTCACACAAACATTTTCTCAAAACTTATATATTTAAGCTGTTTGATTACAGTTTTTACAGAAATTATGTATGCAAAAAATAATGATCATTATCTTCAGATTTACGAGTGTGTTTTGACAGAGGAGTTTGTATGGGAGCTATGGTCAAATGTGGACCAATTTCAACAAAATTTGGTGCAGTGATTTTAATTTACTTAGAAAATATTTTTTTAAATTTGATGAAAAAATATTGATTTTTGTGGCCAATATATCAATTCCGGGAATTTGGACCTATGGGAGGTACCATAAATAATAGACCGATTTTAACGAATTTCAATAGCCATGGTCCCATTATCAAAAAACTGATCTGTGCCAAATTTTATCAAATTATCTTCAGAATTGCGACCTGTAATTTGATTACAAGTTTTACATGGGGGTCCAGCCATCCAGACGGACGGACGGACATCACTAAATCGACTCAGAAAGTGATTCTAAGCCTATTGGTATACTAAAAGGGGGATCTAAGACAAATATTTCTATGCGTTACATACATCAGCACAAACTTATAATACCCTTTCCACCTATGGTGGTGAAGGTACTTTTTTATGCCACTCTTACATGTGAATACTTTTTTGATTTTGGAAAAAAATGTTAAAAAAGGGATAAAATGATAACTTAACATCTCAAAAAGTAATATGAATAGAAACATTATGTTAACTGCGTTATAAAAAAAAGTGCTGAATTCAATTGGTACCAAAGAAGTACCAAATATACATATGGTACTTTTTGAAATTAATGGATAAAAAGGGGAAAAAATAAGTCTTATTAGTCTGTATGTAAGTTCTTTATAGAACGGTAAACTGTAAATTTGATCATGTTATGCTCTTTAGCGAAGATGTTGCAGATAAGCCGGCGAAGGTTTTTAAGTTGGTAAGACTAATTTCCGACAGAGGCCACCACTGAAAATTACTAAAAATTAATTAAATCGTAAACTGTACATTTGATCATGCTATGATCTTTAGCAAAGTTGTAGCGCATAAGCCGGCGAAGGCTTTTTATTTGGTATGAATAATTTCCGACAGGTGGCGCTACTGAAAATTACTCAAAGTCAATTTAATCGTATCTGTACATTTAATCATGCTTTAAACTTTAGCAAAGTTGTTGCACATGAGCCCACGAATTTTTCTTAGTTTGTATGAAGAAATTTCGACAGGTGGCGCCACCGGAATTTACTCAAAGTCAATTTAATCATAAGCTTTATATTTAATCATGCTATAATCTTTAGCAAAGTTGTTGCGGATAAGCCGAAGAAGGTTAATGAGTTCGAATGACCAAAGTCCGACAGGTGGCGCCACTGAAAAGTGAATTAAATCGTAAACTGTACATTTTATCAGACTATAATCTTTATCAAAGTTGTTGCACATGAGTCGACGGAGGTTTCTGTTGGTATGACCAATTTCCAAAATTATTCAAAGTGAGTTAAACTGTAAACTATGAAAACTATGTGTTGATCGCACAAAATAAATAAAATAATTACTCAAAGTCAATTTAATCGTAGCTATACATTTAATCATGCTATAATCTTTAGCAAAGTTGTTGCACATGAGCCCACGAATTTTTCTTAGTTGGTATGAAGAAATTTCGACAGGTAACGCCACTGAAATTTTCTAAAAGACAATTTAATCGTAAGCTGTACATTTAATCATGTTATAATCATTAGCAAAATTATTGCGGATAAGCCGACGAAGGTTAATGAATTGAAATGACCAAAGTCCGACAGGTGGCGCCACTTAAAAGTGAATTAAATCGTAAACTGTGCATTTGATCAGACCATAATCTTTAGCAAAGCTGTTGCGCATGAGTCGACGGAGGTTTCTGTCGACTCCAATTTCCAAAATTATTCAAAGTGAGTTAAACTATAAACTATGCAAACTATGTGTTGATCGGACAAAATAAATAAAATAATTCAAAATTAACTAAATATTTGTACAATGTCTTTCCTCTAAATTTATTTTAGTACTTTATAAAATAAAATATATGAAAACTTTAAAATTTGGCTGAAAATGTTTATCATAAAGCTCCGAGCAAGGCTCGGTCAACCAGGTACTAAGTATTAAATTACCTATCAAACTTTTCTTTCAAATTTATGATGATACAAAATTACCATTATTTTGTCAGTTTCACATGGATCTATCCTTTTGCTTACTCACATTTAGTTTAAGTTTACAATTAAATTAAAGTCATATAATATATTTCATATAATGTCACATGTTCAAGAGCATGTCATGTTTGTTTTTGTTATACTTATACTTATTTACAAAATCTCATACTAAGTCCTTTTTTATTGTTGCTCTTATATCTTTATTTTTTTCTAACTAAACGTAAACATAGCGTAAAATATTACAATGATTTAAAGGGTTTGTTTCTCTAGTTCTTCTTTGCCGTTTTTTGCAAAACTTCCGGCAAATTCTCCCTTATTCATTTTGTTTTTGTTTATCTCTCTTTTTCCTTTCTTTTTTTTTGTCATGTCAAGTAAAAAGAAAACAAAATTTTCTTTTATGTTAATTTTTCCACAAGTTTATACAAATAAAAGAATAGAAAATAGAGTAAAAGCAAAAAAAGGAAAAACCCATAAAAAGCTTGAATTTGCCGGTTTTATATTTGAGCAACAAAAAAGCTTTTTCATACTTTGCAACAGTTTTTGCCCTTAGATAAGGGAAGTACAGAAAATGTGGCAAAAGGAAAAGGCAAAAGAAAAAAATCGGTGTGTAGAAAATGTATATTCAGATAAATTATACACTTTAAAACAACAACCAGCATCACGATAACAGGTAAAGTAGAACGAAGTTTTGGTTTGTGGGGTACCAAATTAGGAAATAAATTTTCTGGGGAAAATGATTCAGATATGAAACAAATTTAAGACTTAGGAAGACCACAGAAAGTTAAATAATTTTTAGAACCGATCTACAAGACTAGATATTACAATTCAATAATAGTATAAGTTTGTCCAATGAAAATTTTATTCTTCCTAATTAAAACCTCGTACTATAAGTTAACCTGACATATAATAATTATTAGGTGGAGTTAAATCTAAAGGAATTTTTTATGATATTTAAACACGATTATACTACTTTCTTAATTTTAGGATCAAATAATTTCATCAAATTTATATTATCTCTTTAGGAACTATAGATTTGTTTACCTTTTTTTGAATACCCCAACCATGCGCTGCTCATAGCCATGATATTGTCGGTAACATTTTTTTGGTATATCTTTTTCTAGGCTAAAAAGTAATTCATGAGCATCTTTTAGTAAACATACACACATACTTACATGCATAAATACATACAAAATTTTTTTTTGTAAAAAAATACATATTTTCCTATAATTTTAACACCTGTTGAAAGAGCAAGCTCCACACAAGCTGCACAAAAATGTTTGAAAAGAAATATTTAGATGTAAAAGTTACATGTTTGTACATAAAACATACTTTGAATCAAACATTTGGTAAAGTAACAGCGTATACTGACCACAAGATACCCTACGCTATTTACTGACATATACTACACTCTAGAAAGTCTTCTAATAAAAACGAACTGTGTTTAAGCTCCTCAGAAAGTAATTAAATTTCTAAAATATCGAGCCCTAACCGCCAAAAAGACTCAAGCGCCAAAAACTTAAATTTACAGGAGAAGCATTTTTTAAAATATCTTTTGACAGTGAATTGTACTTAAATCTTTATTGTTTTTGTTGTAAAACCATAACGGTAAATTCAACTGCCCTGATATTTGTGAGATGATGCAGATGATCACGAATAATAAATTTTAATAATAAAATGAAAATCGTCTATCATGTCGCTTAAGCCCTTTTTGTGGTTATGGCTCGATATATTTAAATTTCTTCTAAAATATATTACATACTCTTAGGATGATTAGTTATGATCAAGAGCGATTTTTTGACAACCTTTGCAAGTACTTTTATACACGAAAGGTCCTAAACAAAAGAAGCTAGGCAACTGAAACTTGAAACAAATATTCTTCATTTCTTCATTAGAAAATACTAATATTTAAATTAGACAAAATCGGTTTACATTTGACCATAGCTCCTGTTTAATCTCGCATAATCGCTTAGTACCTGGTTGACCGAGCCTTGTTCGGAGCTTTATGATAAGCATTTTGTGCAAATATTCAGTTAATTTTTAATTATTTTATTTATTTTGTCCGATCATCACACAGTTTACATAGTTTACAGATTAACTCATTAGAAAAATTTTGGAAATTGATCATACCAACAGAAACCTACGTCGTCTCATGCGCAACAACTTTGCTAAATATTATAGCCTGATCAAATTAACAATTTACGATTTATTTCATTTTGAGTAGTTTTCAGTGGCGCCACCTGAAGTTGTTCATACCAACTAAGAAACCTTCGTCTGCTTATGCGTAACAACTTTGCTAATAATTATAATATGATCAAATGCACAGTTTACGATTTAATTCATTTTGAGTAATTTTCAGTGGCGCCACCCTGATTATAGCATGATTAAATGTACAGCTTACGATTAAATTGACTTTGAGTAAATTTCAGTGGCGCCACCTGTCGATATTTCTTCATATCAATTAAGAAACCTTCGTCGGCTCATGTGCAACAACTTTGCCAAAGATTATAGCATGATTAAATGTACAGCTTACGATAAAATTGACTTTGAGTAATTTTCAGTAGCGCCACCTTTCTGAAATTATTCACACCAACTTAAAAACCTTCGCCGGCTCATGCGCTATAACTTTGCTAAAGATCATAGCATGATTAAATATACAGTTTACGATTTAATTAATTTTTAGTAATTTTCAGTGACGCCACCAAACGGAATTTAGTCTTACCAACTTAAAAACCTTCGCCGGCTTATCCGCAACATCTTCGCTAAAGAGCATAATATGATCAAATTCAAAGATTACTTTTCTATAAAGAACATACATACAAACATTCATTTGTTTAAAAGTTATAACATTACTAATTTTTTCCCCTTTTTATCCACTACTTTCAAAAAGTTCCATATGCTTATTTGGTACTTCTCTGGTACCAATTGAATTCGGTATATTTTATAAAAACGCAGTTAACATAATTCCTATTCATATTACTTTTGAGAGTTATCATTTTATCCCTTTTTTACCCATTTTGGCACCAAAATAAAAAAAGTACCAAATACGTGTTCAATATTTCTTTCACATCTATTGACTGCAGTACAAAGTTCCTTTCTATATTTCTTGGTTTAAAATATAAGAGTGGGTTAAAAAAGTACAAAAAAAAACTATTTTCACCCCCTTTTACCCCCTATAGGACATAGTTTCAATAAAGTACCAAACACCTGTCCGCTTATTTTCATAGCTGTTTAAAACGTAATTTTAATTTTGTTGCTATACCTATTACTTTAGGGGATATAACGTTTTCGATTTTTTTCCAATTTTTACCCTCTTAAAGGCAAAGTTTCCAAAAGTATATACATCAAAAAAGGTACCCAATTATTGCTCGTTTAAGAATATAAGATTTGCTTATTAGTATAGAGAAGGTAACATATACAATTTCTTCAAAATCGGTTTACATTTAACCATAGCTCCCATACAAATTACCTATGGAAACAGCCTATACTTCACCTTAAATACACTTAAATGCTAATAAATGATGAACTTTAATAGTTATGTCAACTAGATTTAGCACGGAGGAAGTTCTATGTCAATGTCAGCCAGTGTGCAAAATTTTGTCACAGTCGGTCACCGTTCGACCATAGCTCCCATATAAAAAACTTACAGAAACTCGAAAATAACAAAAAGGCGGTTTCTATATTAACGAAAAGAGCTAGAGGGACAAAACTTTACAAAAGTATTTTTGACATCTTGAAATGAGGCAAAATCGGTTTACACTTAGTTTGAGCTCCCAATTACCCCTCCCCGGGAATCAGGGTTAGTCATCAGGCTAGTATATCAGAAGTCCCAAATTGAATACCTGGCCAGACCCACTTGAAAAAAAAATTAAGGAGGTGTCAAGACATTTTTCACAACTCTTCTGTCAAGCATACAACCTTTAGAATGAGAATTTTTGCAGTTTTCCTATATATAACGATCATTAATGAAACTCGTGGGAATTAGTATAAGGTTGGTTGGAATTTAGGTAATCCCTGCGAAGTACGCTATTAAATTTCATCAAAATAAACATCTGAGATATCGACAAAACAGGAGCTCCAAAAACTTGACTACAACAGAAAAAAGGTAATACAGGTAGACGGACGAACGGACAAACAGACGGACGGACGGACGGAGGTCGCGAAATCGAACCTCCTGCCGATTCTGAGTCGATCGGTACAATCAGATTTGTGGACTTTATATATTAGATTTTAGGAAATCCTCCCACAAAGCAGTCTGTCATTTCATCACAATCGGTCCATAAACACCTGAGATATCGCTGAAACAATACTTACAAAATGTAAACAAAATTTCTTAGGCACGTACTTTGGGTAATTTGCTGTACATCACAAGTAGTGTTTTGGCGATATCTCAGTTGTTTATGGACCGCTTTTGCTTGGCGGGGGAATTTCCTAAAATCTGATATAAAATTTATGTACGCCCGTGCTAAAGGAGGATGGTTTTTCCTATTTTTGCATTTTGTTTTTTCAAAAAACATTCTCTAATACATACTTTTTGCGATACATCAAATTTAGTTTTTTGGGATATCTCAGTTGTTTATGGACCTATTTTGATATCCTATAATCTGATATATAATATATTATCACATGTACACCAGGACTATCTTTTTTCTCTTGTTATTTAAAAGTTTTAAAATGTTCATCTAATTTTTGGTATTTTTTCGATATTTTTGGTGTTTATAAACCGATTTTAATAAAATTCATTGCGGGAGAATTTCCTAAAATCTGCTATATAACTTATGTAGGTCCATCCTCAAGGGGCTTCAGAAACTTGATTTCAACAGACAGGACTTGTAATCCACATACAAGTCCAAATTGTTCAAAAACATATACAAACTGTCAGAACTGTTTTTGTACTGACTACAATTAATTTATGGATAATTGTTTGTTAAAATAAAATAAGTTTTTATTCTCCTATTGGTAATACCCTCAGTTCTTTGCCGGACAAAAATGAATATGAATATACCAAAAAAATTTTCTATAGAAAAATTTTTGATAATAAATTTTAATCAAAAATTTTTTATAGAAAAATTTTTGAAAGAAAATTTTGGCGCAGAACGGGTCCCAAAAGACGCTGCCTAGTAACTTTCATTCAAATGAATCCTAAATCATATCTCTCTTATTTTTCAGATTCAGAAAATTTCTCACGGTGTCTCGAAAATAAGCCCTTAAGCTAAAATATAATTTTGCTACAGATGTTATTGAAGCATTGTTTCAGATTGCTTTGAAATGCGTTATTCTCGGAAGAAGGAATACCTTAAGCCATTTTTCGTCCTTTTTGTTAAAAAAAAAAAAAAAAAAAAATGTAAAATCTTGTTTGATTTAAACGAATAAAATGACACGGCAACAGACAATAATAAAGATTCATGAGCATTAGAAATCTGAGAAATAAAAAATATAAGGCAAATATAATGAAAGAAAAGTTAAAATAAAATAATTTTCTAAGAATTTTTAAATTTGAGGGATTTCTAACAATTTTGTTAGATTAAGATAATTTTTTTGATTTGTTGTTATTTCAGCCTTGAAAATGACTTACCGAACTATTAACATTACGTTTGGTGGAAACACGACGATGAAATATTTTTGCCGGCTCAGTTTCAATTTCCGATTCAGAAGATTCATCTCCCGGACTAATAGCAATTACCGGTATGGGTATGGGTGAAACACTACCCGAACTACAAGTGCTACTAACACCACTGCCACCACCACCACCCATGCGAATGCCGCTTCTGTTAAAACCTAAATTACCAAAGCGAGATACTCCCCGGCTGCTGCCTATGACTTCTAGGTTATTGTTAGCAACATGTAGTCTTTGATGGGACATTATTGTTGTTGTTGCTGGGTGTGCTTGGGTTTGGTTGGAGCTTTAAATAATTTCCTTCTTTTATTTTTCTTCCTTATTTGTCTTTTGTGGGTGTGTGTTTGTTGGGTTAAAAGTGTGTGTGATTAATTAATTTCACTTAATATTTATTTTTTAGATTATCTATGGCATACTTTTAGGAGGTTTAAGGAAAACGCAGAAATTCTTTAACATTTATTTCTTTCATTTAAGTAATTAATTAGATATTCTTTGTTTTTTTTTTCTGTTATATTTTATTCATTACAAATAAAGGCAGTTTGTGTTTTTATTTTTTCTTTATATAATTAATTTTATTTTGTTATTAATACTTAGGAGTTTTCTTAAGTTTATTTAAAGAACTTATTGAAAATTTCAAACACTTAGGCTTTTCTTCTTTTAATAAATTTTTTTCATTTTAATAAAAAAAAAACATCACATTTATTTTTATTTAATTTATTCACTTTATTAAATTTATCATAGTATACATTTAGGCTTATATTTAAACAAATAAACAAAGTATACTTCTAGGCTTGAAATATTACAAAAATACAAAACCTTTTGAGTTATTTTAGTATATTTGAATATTATTTTATTATTAATAAAAAACACTAACTATTTCTAACTAATTGAATTTTTGTATTACACACAATTTTTTTTGTTTTTTTTATTTTGCTTCAAGTATAAAAAATCTGTATAAAAGAATTTTTCTTATTTTTTTCAAGACATTTTTTTAAGCAAGAAATTTTTCTATTTCCACAACACTTTGAAATGTTTCACAAAAACATTTATAAATATATTTTTACAATTTTTATTTTAATTGTAATCAAAATTTGTATTTCTCTTAATATTTTTCTTAAATTATTTATTTAAATTGTTTATTATTTCTATTTTTTTCTTATTAATAATCTTAAAGCACTACCGCTACCCTTACACTGGGGCTTTTTCTTTCAAGTTTGTGTCTATGTTTTAATAGTATAATTTTATTTTATGCGAAGGATATAACAATACAACTTAACTTCAAATGCTCATACACACACACACTCTCTCTAACACTCATACATTCGAATACTCATACCCAGGCTCTTCTGGTATTCCGTTATTTTTTCTCTCTGTGTTCTTGTATTTTTTCCTGTTTCTCTGCTTTTTTTCTATGGGTGTGTGTTTTTGTGTGCAAATATTAGTAGAGTTTTGTGCCTTTTATTATTGTTGTTGTGTTGCTGCGCGTGTTAAAAGTTTTTCGTTTTTTCTTTTGTATTTATTCAAAGAAGAACTTAAGCAAAACAAATATAAAAACAGAGTTGCCATCTCTGAGATTTAATTTAATTTAAGACAAGAAAAAAATGTTTTAACAGTTTTCCATGAAATAAAGATCAAATTATTATTTATCTGAAAATGCTGATTCACAGGATTTTCATATTAATGGGTATCACCTTCTTTCACTTTTTAATTTTCATCTGGGACTTGTCATGTACATTCGTGATGAAGTTGCGTTCTAGTGCCAGCAATCTTTGAGCTTGTATGATGTAGAATTTAGCTGCCTTTGATGATGTAGACAGCGTTACCGCTGACAAATTTGAAAAAGTCGCAGAAAAAGTCGCTTTTTACAAAAAAAGTCGCACAAAAAGTCACTTTCAATAAAAAAAAAAGTCGCACACTTTTTTATAACATTTTCTTTTTTAAACAATGAACAAAAGATTATAAAACAATTCATACTTGAAAAGATATTATATATAGGCAAAAATCAAATAGTTTTATTCCTATAAAACCGACTTTCAACTCGAATAACTTTTGTTCTCTTAGGTGTTCGGAAAATCTAATTACAGATTTGAACTCCTAAGTCTACAGGTATATTGAACGCAAAATCTTAGTTGCGCAAGTTTTCACTTCTTAGCGTAATTGGCATGCAAATTTCAAAAACGTAAAAAAATCGAATGAAGCATTTACGTTTTTTTCATATTTCGTCTTCTTTTTTCGTTTCATTTGGACCCAGTCGTTATTTTATGAAATAGACACCATACTTGGAGGATGAATTCATTGCACTCTAAGTTTTAATTTCGTCATTCAAATACTACATAATGGCTGCCAAAATTTAATCACGTTTTCGCCACTTTTAAATTTTTTTCGCAATGAATTCCTAAAAAATGGACAAGGATTGGTAGATCTTTCAGTTGTGCATCGTTTGATATATATTTCATTTATGTGCTGCATGTTGGTATAACATACGACAAATATGTATAAAAATTCCAAACTATCTCGTAAACTGAGTTTTTACCATTTAACACCTAAAAGCAAAAGCGCACCAAAAAATCATTTTTTGCTAAAATTGTATGAAGATTTTGAAAATTTGCAAAATATTAAAATAGTGCTTTTAATGGTTTTAGATAGCAAACTGAGACCAAAGTGATTGCATTTATACTTAAGTTACAATAATTTTTGGGAATTTTAGTTGAGATATTAAATATGGGCTAAAAATAAAAATTTGAAATAATTTTCTAAAAAGGTGTCAAAAGTCGCACAAAATTCGAAAAAGTGGCAAAAAAGGGCCATGGAAGAAAAGTCGCAGGTTGCGTCGCAGGCAACCTAAAAAGTCGCAAATTGCGACTTTAGTCGCATAACGGTAACGCTGGATGTAGATGTAGAATTTCTCAATCGGTAAGCGCGTGTTATACTTCGAATTCCTTTACAGGAGTCCAAACGCAGGAAGGGATGCAACATGTTCCAGCTTCAATACCCCTGTTGACTCCATAACAAATAGCCTCAACTGCCCTAGCAGTGAAATTTTTGTTGCTGGCGATTTTAATGTTCATAACTATTCTAGGCTTCCCCATTCAGGTCACACATGTGTATTAATGCGAGAAATCCCCCTGCAACGGCAGCTGGCACAAGGAATTTGGAGGTGCCTTATCTATGCAAGAACATTATCATGAATGAAACCAATTCTATCCGAAACAAGTAAGAAAGAGCTATAGTCGGTCAAGCCCAACCATACGATACCCTTCACCACTAAGGTCAAAGGTGCTCTTTTTCCTTTATAAAGACAAATATTTGCTAAATTTTACCATCATACAAACATATTCTCAAAACTTATACATTTAAGCTGTTTCCGTAATTTGGACTTATATGAGAGCTAGGGTCAAATGTGGACCGATTGTCTCGAAATTTAGCAAATTGATTACAGTTGTTACAAAAGATATGTATGCAAAAAATAAACTAAAATTCTCATTATCTTTGGATTTACGAGCGTTTTAGTGAATTTTGTCTCATTTAGTGCGTTTTGAGAAAAGAGTTTGTATGGGAGCTATGGTCAAATGTGGACCGATTTCAACGAAATTTACAGTACAGTGATTTTGGTTTACATAAGCAGTATTTGTTTTAAACTTCATAAAAAAATATTGATTTTTTTGGCCAATGTATCAATTCCGGGAAGTGGGACCTATGGGAGGTACCATAAATAATGGACCGATTTTGACGAATTTCAATAGGCATGGTCCCATTATCAAGAAAATGATCTGTTCCAAATTTTATCAAAATATCTGCAACCTGCAGTTTGATTACAAGGTTAACATGGGGGTCCAGCCAGCCAGACGGACGGACGGGCGGACATCTCTAAATCGACTAAGAGAGTGATTCTAAGCCTATTGGTATACTAAAAGATGGGTCTAAGACAAATATTTTCATGCGTTACATACATCAGCACAAACTTATAATACCCTTTCCACCTATGGTGGTGAAGGGTATAAAAATCGGACTATAGGCATGAAGGAAACTTTGAAGATTTTGACACGGAATGTGCGCACGCTATACGAGAGTGGCAAATTAGAACAGTTAAGGCGTAAAATGTTGGGTTATAAAATTGATTTGCTGGCGGTGCAAGAAGCAAGATGAACAGGGCAAATGGAAGTTCTTTACTCCGGTCGCCCGGTGATGAGCATAGCATAGGCTTTCTGATGACTAAAAGAATAGGTTTATATAGCTAATGGCAATACAAATTAAAACTAAAGCTAGTAATTTGATAATTATCTATGTTTACGCTCCTAC
Organism: Stomorhina lunata; assembly: GCA_933228675.1. Taxonomy (NCBI): domain Eukaryota; kingdom Metazoa; phylum Arthropoda; class Insecta; order Diptera; family Rhiniidae; genus Stomorhina; species Stomorhina lunata. The sequence continues at coordinate 20,866,786 of OW121740.1, forward strand.
ACTCATAGAAAAATTGAACACATCTGTGTTTAAGATCACACTATTCGGGGTCAATAGTGAATTAACACCGTATGTTTACAAATTGAAATCGAATGTTTTCAATATTGCAACACAAAATGTATACCGCATTTGTACCAGTTCAATACCGAATGGTATTAAGATGAAAACACTTCTTTTTCAAATTGTAAACATACGATGATGATATGAAAACATATTGTTTCAATTTCACTCGAAATTGTTATACCAAACGGGGTTGAACTGAAAACATATTGTTTTCAATTTCAAAACACACCGTTGCCATTAAAAGCCTTAAGCGTAACAATATATCAGCGGAGATGCTTTTATGTGACGTTGAAGGATCGGCGAGACTGTGGCACCTATTTGTACATAAAATATGGGAGGAGGAAGCCCTGCCAGCCTCCTGGAATGAAGGTGTACTAGTCAAAATACCAAAAAGAGGTGACCCCAAACACTGCAATAACTACAGGGGAATAACACTTCTTTCAATACCGAGCAAAATACTAAGTCAAGTAATTTTGAATACGTCTGACGCAGCTTCTGAAACACTCCGCGAAAATCAGTTTGGGTTCCGAGAGAATAGATCTTGTGTTGATCTAATCAACACAGTAAGAATAGTACTGGAGCAATGTAATGAATTCCGCACCCCCATTTATCTAGCGTTTATCGACTTTATGAAGGACTTCGACAGTGTCAACAGGTGCTATCTATGGAGAATTTTAGAAAACCGTAACATGCCAACGAAAATTCTGAACTTAATTCGGGCAATGTACGTGCACTTTAAATACCGGGTTCTACATAAAGGTAAATTGTCTAATCCGTTCGAAGTTACTACTGGAGTAAGACAAGGATGTATCTTATCACCTATACTTTTTATCCTTGTCATCGACAATATAATGCGCACGGCACTGAATGGTAGACGTGGTATCCAATGGACACCATTTAAGCAACTCGAGGACTTGGAATATCGACGTATGTCTTCTAAGCCAAAGACCAGCTCACCTTCAAGAAAACACTAGCGCTATTAAATATTGTTGAATCTCGGGCAGCTGGGCTGGAAATCAAAGACCAAGATTATGCCTGGAGGCTATGGCGCAAACCCGTCGCCACACATCAATGTGGATAACGAGGGTATTGGATGTGTAGGTACCTTTAATTATCTTCGTAGTTTGGTATCTACAAAAGGTGGCGCCGATGAGGATATTGAATCGCGTATTAATAAGACAAAATCTGCATTCGGCATTCTCCGAACTATATGGAAATCTCGGCAAATATCAACAACAACTAAGTTACGAATATATAACTCGAATGTCAAGTCCATCTTGTATTACGACTGCGAAACTTGGAAACGCACAAATGCCATCGATAAGCGCCTACAAACCTTTGCAAACAAATGCTTGCGGCAAATCCTTAATATATGGTGGCCAAATCGCATAAGAAATGAAGATCTATTAAACGCTACAAACCAAATCTCTTCTTCTATAGAGGTATGTCAACGGAAATGGCGATGGATAGGCCACAAACTTCGAAGGCCAAATACCAACATTGCTCGACAAGCGCTTCGTTGGAATCCAAAAGGAAGCGGCCGTCGTGTTGGTGCACCTGGGTCAATTGATGCGGAGTTACAAGCAGCAAATTATTCATGGAATGATATATGCCTAACATCTAGCAATAGAGTTCGATATAAAAGGATGGTTGAGGCCCTATGCTTCACTGGGAGTCAAGGATAACAGAAGAAGTTGTCAAATTGAAAACTCTTTGTTTGCGATTGAAAGACTTTTATTTGCATTCTGAAAAAGAGACTGGCACTTTATAGAAACATTTACTAATGACTTCAAATCCTATAAGTAATAAAACATGACATATTTCTATATGAATTATTCTAAATCCAATATTTTACCTTTGACAAAATAACATGGGAGTGGGAAAAGACTTTTCATTATCATTAAACCCTTCTTGTTCTTTTGATGGAAAATACATCTCCTCACCATCAATTCCAAATTTATATTTAAATACATAAGTTGTGTTGGATAGAATCATTAATCTTACCTTCGACTTCTTCCAAACATGGTGGCATGGCCCGGTTGAGTTCTCTTTTTTAGTAGCTCAAGGACTCCTGCTTTTAATTATTAATAACTTGGCGTCGTCCACTGACTTCTTGTTCTCCAACTCCTCGTTCACCAAAACTTTATTTGGTTATGACTTTAGAGACACATGTCGGTAAATGACTAAGTAACATATGTTTTCTGGTTGTAAACGCATGTTTTCAATTACAAAACCGGCAGTATCAAAAATAGATATAGCATTTGTTTTCAATTTGACAACGTCCAGTGACGATTTTGCAACGTCATTTTCCTATGAGTGTACTGAAATCCAATCTGCAAACGACAAAGACGAATTTTGCTGTGTACTAAGCAGCTGGATGAACAGTAATATACATAATTGTGATATTATCATTATACTAGGCGACTTTAGCGTTAAGGTAGGTTCAAACAACACCGGCTTAGAACATTACATTGGTAAGCACGGTGTCGGAGTAAGAAACTACAACGGGGAAAGATTACTTGAACTATGCTGTGAAAGGAAACTTGTTGTAGGTGGCACTATTTTCCGTCATAAGCATCATAATAAAATAACTTGGATATCGCCGAATGGCGTTACCTAATTAATGAAATTTTGATCAACTCTAAGTACCGATCATCTTTACTGGATGTACGCTCGATGCGCAGAGCAGATATAAACAGCATCCATCATTTGGTTATATCTAGAGTTCAATACTTTCGGCTCAGCAAAAACCGACCGGAAAATTAATGCTGGGGAATTGGAATTAGAACGACATCGAAATGTCTTTATTACATCCATAATGAATCGGCTTCCAAATGTTGTTAACAACAACCAATAAAGCCATGGCGGCTTTTTTTTAATGAACGGGGTATGATCCACACTGAATACCTTCAAAAGGGGAAAACTCATATTCGCACATTAATTGACTTGGTGAGTCCATTTAAAAAATTTTTAGAAAAAATGACCACATTTCGCCAAGAAAATAGTTTTTTCTGAAAAGTACAAATTTGAACACATCTATGAAAATTGGCTCGAATTACCCTTTATCCACCATATTATCTAGATTTGGACCCAAATGACTACTTCTTGTTCCCAAACATAAAGAAATAACTCGGCGAAAAAATCATCCCACAAAAAATTCCTGTTTTAAAAACCTCTTTCCTCCTTTAACAAGTAGCAACTTCAGCTCCCGAGAACAACTGAATCGATCTTAAATTAGAGCTGGATTTTCAGAAGTAGATGCAGCAGCAGTATTTTGATAATGTTGCACCTACATTTAAGGGTGAGGCACTGCCGCGAATGTCAAAATGTAGTCAAAGTCAAAATGTAGTGATGGTATGCCAACAGCTTCTACAGCATAAGCGGCTTCCGTCGAAAACGAAAACTTATTGGGCTCTTTCTGTTAATGGTCAATTGAAAGTAACTACGACTTTCTTAAGTTGGTGGTGAGGAACAGTTTATGCTATTATGCATTTTGGAGGTGGTCGAAGTTTAGATAGATTACTGTCTTATTGGGCACATTTTGAGGTTTCACATTGCGATATGGTAGTGGAACATTTAGACGAAAGATCTTCATTTTGAGAACTTGGAATGTAGTATTGCAGTTGATGACGAGACCAAAAAGGCGTTGTGCTCTAAATATCGATAAAACTCGTTGGAAGCATTTGTTAATAATATAGGTACATAGACTTAAGGAATATTGCAGAATCCTCATGGTAGCCCTACCAAAAATTCCATTTAAAAGTCTCTTCAAAAATACCTTTTCACTACCATTCTTTGACTCTGCCTGATAATATTCATCTTCAAAATAAGATAAAAAATCAACAAAAAAATGTACACAAAATCAAAGAGAAATAGAAGACAAAAAGGAAACAAAGATGAAATATCAAATAACAGACAAAAGTTCAAAAACCCTTAAAATTAATAAATAGAGAATGACTTTCGGCATTTGATTTAGAATCTAATGTCGATAAGAGAAACACACACCACAAATACAACAACAAGCGGTACAAACAAAATAAAAGTACAAAGCACAAGCCGTTAAATAACAGGGAACCACCCTTACGAAAATATAAACAAATAAATAACATAAAAGTTTTTATTGTATTATCCTCCAGAATAACAGAATCAAAACAAACATGAAAAAAGGCCAAAACTATAGGGAAACATTACAAAGAGCAAGAAGAAGCTGCTTAAACAGTTTAAGTTTTCTTAGAATAAAGTTCAAAGCTTCAAAAAAATGTTGTGGTTTCGAAAGGGTCAAATTTAAGGCAATTTGTTGCTGATTCCTGTTTGGGTGGAGGAAGTAGGATACACATACTTCTTGGGTTTTAGTGGCGACAATTCTGGATTTATTGTTTCTATTTAACTGAATTATTATTGGCAAACTTTTTACTGCAATTTCATGATTTTTTTTTTCTTGGTTCATAAATTAGAAAATATTAGTCCTTACAAAATTATGTTTTTTTTTGTATCCTTTATGCTTGAGGTTTTTTATTGGATTAAAGAGTTTACAAAGTTTTTGTCTTTGTCTTGGAAAAGTTTAAAAGTTACCACACGTAGCAAAAAAGTTTTTGGTATTGTTTGCTGGTGACCATAAAAGGATTTAACTTTTGGCAAAGGATTTAATATGAAAAAATTTAAATACAAATATACATACATACATTTGCATACATAAACATTTAAATGTTTTGTACAAATACTAGAAAATTTACTACCACTTGTAACAATTGAAGCTGACAATGACTAGACTATGACTAGACTATGACTAGGCTATGACTAGACTATGACTAGACTAGACTAGACTAGACTAGACTAGACTAGACTAGACTATGACTAGACTATGACTAGACTATGACTAGACTATGACTAGACTATGACTAGACTATGACTAGACTATGACTAGACTATGACTAGACTATGACCAGACTATGACTAGACTATGACTAGACTACGGCTAGACTATGACTAGACTATGACTAGACTATGACTACACTATGACTACACTATGACTAGACTATGACTAAACTATGACTAGACTATGACTAAACTATGACTAGACTATGACTAGACTATGACTAGACTATGACTAGACTATGACTAGACTATGACTAGACTATGACTAGACTATGACTAGACTATGACTAGACTATGACTAGACTATGACTAGACTATGACTAGACTATGACTAGACTATGACTAGACTATGACTAGACTATGACTAGACTATGACTAGACTATGACTAGACTATGACTAGACTATGACTAGACTATGACTAGACTATGACTAGACTATGACTAGACTATGACTAGACTATGACTAGACTATGACTAGACTATGACTAGACTATGACTAGACTATGACTAGACTATGACTAGACTATGACTAGACTATGACTAGACTATGACTAGACTATGACTAGACTATGACTAGACTATGACTAGACTATGACTAGACTATGACTAGAATATGACTAGACTATGACTAGACTAGACTATGACTAGACTATGACTAGACTATGACTAGACTATGACTAGACTATGACTAGACTATGACTAGACTATGACTACACTATGACTAGACTATGACTAAACTATCAGGCATGTCACGAATTCCGTTCGGAATTGAAACCATTTCGTAGTTAAATTCCGATCGAAATGGTTTTAGGTTCTATAGATTCCGAAAATTTTTAAATGCCCAAAATCAGTACAAAATAAGATTTTTTAATTGAAATTTTCAACTCTATCTTTGTTTTAACAAAAAACACTGATTAATTGAGGAAATTGTTCAAATATTGAATAAACAACTAAAAACATATGAATTCAATTCCACTTTGAAAATAGAAAGTGGTTTCATTCCGAAAAATTTTTTCGTTTTACTTTTTCAATAGAAGCAAAGTGCGGAATTCATTCCACTTCTTAACGGAATTGAGTTCTGTGACATGGCTGTATGACTAGACTGTGACTGGACTATGACTGTATTTGTGACATTATTGTTGACTGAAGCTATGACTAGTATTTGACTATAGTGTTAATCAAAAGAATTTCATTTGTTTAATTCCAACAAGCAAATTTATTATTTACTAATAAATGTATAAAATAATTAACAATTTTTAAATGCAAACAGAGCATGAATGTACCTACTTTATTTATAGATAAAGGATATAATGTAAATGTATGTTTGTTATTTAACTTTTTAAGTTAACAGTTCTAGGCATATCCTTGAGCTTTATTGTCTTTCTTAGTTAGACATAAGTATAAGAGACTTTGATATGTTTATTTAAGGAGCCAAACGCTCATAGACCCATCCATTTTCACCCGAATGCGTTAGGGTATTATCAATGTCCTAAATAAATAAGAAAATATATAAAATTCATCGTAAAGCTAATGCTATGACCAAAGACTTACCTTTTCTACACCCTCTCCCTTTCGGAACACTATACGATCATGCAAGCGATCCGTTTGTCCCTGCCAGAATTCTACTAACTTCGGTCTTATTAAATAACCGCCCCAGTTGGGTAGAGGTACCTCCTTATCATCACCGAGTTCCTGCTTGATTTTCTTTTCTATCTCATCCAAATGTTGTCTTGAAGGTATTTTCGAACTTTGTTCCGAAGCCAAGGCACCAATTTGACTGGCGCGCGGACGTTGATGGAAATATTTTAGAGAATCTTCTCGGGATATTTTCTCAGCCTTACCCTCAATTCTGACAGATCTACGTAGCGGACACCAGTACAGGGTCATGGCTACATTAGGATTGCTGGCGATATCATTGGCCTTGCGACTGCCATAGTTGGTGAAGAAAGTAAAGCCATCCTCAGTAACGTCTTTGAGGAGAACAAAACGGTTGGAGGGGCAGCCGTCGCTGAAAGGGAAATAGGTTATTATTTATTTTTGGTATTTAAATATTTCCTTATTCAAATCATTGCGAGTGTAGCATTTAAACACTCTCACCTGTTTACTGTTGCCAAACAAGCAGCATTTGGTTCTAAAATTTCCTCCGTTCTTATCGCATCTTCCAGCCACTCTTTGAATTGTGCAATTGGTTCCTTTACCTTTATATTTTCCTCCAAAAATGCATCTTTCTTTTCCTTATATTTCATGCGCAATGCTTGAAGATTTTAATAAGTTATTAAAAGTACAAACATATTTCATAACTTGAGATTTTCAATGAAAACTCACCTGATAAATTGACACTTGAAGACATTTTTCGAAATTGTATTAGGAGTCTCACTACGTAGAAAAAGAGTAGATTTAACTTGTATTAAGTCAGAAAGACTAGTAACTTGAATTTTTAAGTGAAAATGTTGATAATCTTACTTTTTATTATTTGTTTGTATACTTTACAGAATAAGCCGAATGGTTCGATAATGATAAAAATAATAAAACAATGATGCCAGAAATTTTAAAGAATACATGGAATTTTCCATCACACTCAAAAGCTTAGGGTTTCTTAAAATTTGGAGTAATTTCAAATCAAAATGTAACTATATTTCATATAAACTTTATTTAATTTAACCACAGTTCTCAAAATCTTTCATTCTTTACACACCAAAACAAGATTTCTTCATAAAAAATGCAATATACATATTGAAAAATTTCCATTTGTTTTTGTCTCCAGTTTTTTTTTTAATTCCCATATCAGCCCTCACACATCTGGCAACTTCACTGATAAGCTTTTGCTTGCTCTTGCTTGTTTGTTTTTGTTAAGAGATACACAAGTTGTGTGAGAACATAAACATCTGTTCCAACAAGTTTCTATTGAAAACAGCGTTACCGCTGACAAATTTAAAAAAGTCGCAAAAAAAGTCGCTTTTTAAACAAAAAGTCGCACAAAAAGTAGCACTCAACAAAAAAAAGTCGCACATTTTTTTTAATACATTTTTACTTAAACAATGAACAAAAAACCATAAAACAATTCATACTTGAAAAGATATATAGGCAAAAACCAAACAGTTTTAATTCCTAAGAAATCGACTTTCAACTCGAATAATTTTTGTACTCTTAGGTGTACGGAAAATCTAATTACAGATTTGAACTTCTAAGACTTCAGGTATATTGAACACAAAATCTTAGTAGCGCAAGTTTGCACTTCTTAGCATAATTGGCATGCAAATTTCAAAAACGTAAAAAAACCGAACGAAGCATTTACGTTTTTTTTTTCATATTTCGTCTTCTTCTTCTTTTGTTTCATTTGGACCCAAGTCGTTGTTTTATGAAATAGACCCTATACTTGGATGAATCCATTGCCCTCTAAATTTTAATTTCGTTACTTCTAATACTACTTAATTGCTGCCAAAATTAAAGCACGTTTTCGCAACTTTTTAATTTTTTTCTCATCATTTATTGCTAAAATTTTATGAAGATTTTGAAAATCGTGCAAAAAAAGTATATATTGCTTTTAATAGTATTAGATAACAAACTGAGACCAAATCACATAAAAGGTATGAAAGCAATGTCATTTATAACGATTTGCATTAAAAGTTTGTCAAAAAAACCGCAAAGGTTTTATCTAAATATATTTTACTGAAGCACATTGCGAATAGAGCACAAAATTGGTCAGGAATGGTGTTTAAACTATTCTTTAAAAAAGCTTTACCTTAGATCTGAAGCGCACCAAAATAATTAAGGGATTAACTATTTGACGGACCAAATGTTAAAGCATGTATAAATAACCATAAAATGACAAAACCCCTAAAAGTTGTGTCCAAATCAACATAAAACTAAATAAAATGGTTTTTAAATTATTTTTAGAAATTATTATTTTAACCATCATAAATTCTGATCGCATCGAGTAAAATCATTAACGAGAACGGATTTTATATTTACTAATGCAACTTCCATATCTTAGAATATTTCCTTAAACTTTATGTATTTTCGAAGAGCATGAGGATTGCTGGAAAACTTCGTCATTTTCTGACTCAGAACTTGATTGTATTTTAACTGGTGTTTCACCTGCTTAGTTTCATTTATACTCTTTTTTTTTGCTCGAACAATAAATGTAAAATATTAATGAAATAATGACAAACGGACAAAACCAATATTTGTACGTAGCTATGCGGGAGTTGTCGAAAGGCTATCGGCTCTGCCGCAAAAATTTATTTGTTTTAGTTTTTTATTGTACAAAAAGACTTCTCAAATTGATGGTATTTATACTTAAGTTAAAATCATTGAGGGGAATTTTAGTTGAGATATTGATAATGGGCTAAAAATAAAAATTTTAAATAATTTTGTAAAAAGGTGTCAAAAGTCGCACAAAATTCAAAAAAGTAGCAAAAAAGGGTCATGGAAGAAAAGTCGCTGGTTCCGTCGCAGGCCACATGAAAAAGTCGCAAATTGCGACTTTAGTCGCATAACGGTAACGCTGATTGAAAAGCTTTTTTAGTGAGAGTATAGCTAATTACACTCTGCTTTTAGCAGAGATAAGCTTTTTAGTTTTTCAAACATATGGAAATCAGCTGTTACATTTGGTCAATTAATGAATGTTAATTAACCTTAAAATTACCAGAAAGTTTTTTGTGTTCAATTTTATTAATAGCAATATTTTTCAAAAATTAAATTTTTGGATAAAATATTTAATTTTTTTGTTATACAATTTAATTTTACATGAAAACTTTATTAGTAAATTAATTAGTTTTATGAAAAAATGTTTAACAACATTTTCTTATTTAAAGATATCGGGTGTTTTTTATTGAGGTATAGAACTTTAAGTTGGCATCACTTTTTTAACTGGCGGCCATTTTGTCAGCTGTCAAGTGATTAATATTTAGTTTGGTTTGCCATTTCATCATGAACAGGTTGACAAAAGAACAACGCTAGCAAATCGTGCAAATTTATTTCGAAAATAATGGTTCAGTTCGCGAAGTTTACCGCAAGCTCCGTCCATTTTATGGTCGACATAATCGTCCATCAGAGCAATTAATTCGGTTAACCATGGATCGTTTTCGCACTACGTTTACAGTGCGCACCGAAGAAACAATTGCCGCTGTAGAGCAAAGTGTTGAAGAGGACCCGAATGAATCGATTCGCCACCGTGCACAGCAATTGGAGCTTTGTCCATCAACTTTATGGAAGAATTTGCGCAAAGATCTTGGCTTGCGACCTTACAAGATCCAGCTTGTGCAAGAATTAAAGCCGCGAGACCATGCAATGCGTCGTGATTTTGGTGTATGGGCCGAAAATGACATTGATCTCGATGCTGATTTTCATCGCAAAATTTTGTTCAGTGATGAGGCTCATTTTTGGTTGAATGGCTACGTCAACAAGCAAAATTGCCGCATTTGGAGTGAAGAGAATCCACATGAGACCCTTGAGACGCCATTACATCCACAAAAACTGACTGTTTGGTGTGCTCTATGGGCTGGTGGAGTCATTGGGCCATACTTCTTCCGAAATAATGCTGGAGAGTCAGTTACCATAAATGGAGACCGGTATAGAGCCATGATAACCGACTATTTTGTTCCCCAATTGGATGGCATGAATGTGGATGAGTTGTGGTTCCAACAAGACGGCGCTACATGCCACACAGCGCACGTCACAATTGATTTATTGAAGGAAACATTTGATGAGCGCATAATTTCGCGGAATGGGCCTGTCAATTGGCCACCAAGATCGTGCGATTTGACACCACTGGATTATTTTCTTTGGGGATATGTGAAGTCGCTCGTCTACGCCAACAAACCAGAAACGTTAGGGGACTTGGAAGCCAACATTCGTGGCGTTATTGCCAACATACGGCCCCATATGCTCGAAAAAGTAGTTGAAAATTGGACCTGTAGAATTGGCTTTATTCGAGCCAGCCGCGGCGGCCACATGCCCGAAATCATATTTAAACATCAATGGCATAAAATTATCCTTCCAATAAAGCCAAATTGATGGACATTAAAACGATTTTCTTGTGTTTTATTTCAATTCGAAGTTCTATACCTCTAAAAAAAACACCCATTAGAATAGAATTTTTCGTGAAAAATTAAATTTTTAGTAAATCATTTTAGTTGTAGAAAAATTTACAGCCTATCCCACGATGTCGAACGAAAGATTATGCAAACGAAAGTAAAGGTACGGTCAGACTCATTAAACATTTAAATCAAATATTTTGAGTAAAATATTGTCAAAACAATATAATAAAAAATTTGTAGTCACACTTGCATATTTATTTGACGATTTTTATTTGATAAAATATAGAAAAAATACGTTCAAAGTATAAACAAAAAAACAGGTTTTATTTATGGTCACACTAAAGATTAAATAGGTATTTTCCCAAAAAGTATTTGATCAAATTTTTTCAAAACAAAATTGTGTATCTAGCAATTTGTTTCTCATATTTGATGTTGTTGTTTCTCAAATTTGATGTTGTTGTTTCTCATATTTCATGTTGTTGTTTCTGTTTGAATATTATACGATACACATGGTCAGCTGTTATTTGCCCCTGTTTGATGTTACAAAAATTTTGTAAGATTAAATAACACTGCTCTGCAAAAATTCATTTTTTGTCTTTCCTTTTAATAAAACTATGCGGACTATATGGATCTTGATGCGCTAAACTCAGATCCGTTGTCGGTTTTTTGTCCATCAGATCTGGATTTTTTTTATGGGCGTGGCAAATTTTTCCCCTTAAATAAGTCAGATACGAAGACCTATTTCGTCCTAACTCGAGAACGACTCATCCGATTTTTAAAATTAAAACACTTGAAGATGCATAACAAAATTGCATTTATTTTAGTTTAATATAATTTTTCTGTATCTCTTATCGTTTTGGAGTTATTTAGAAATTAATGGAGAAAAATTTTTTTTCGTGCGAAATTCGTAATGTTTTTCAGGTTAAAAATGTAATTCAAAAAAAGATAAAGTAAAATTTTAACATTTTAAACATTTTTCTAAGAGCTACATATCTTAAGAATTAAATAAGCTATAAACCAATTTTGTTATGCATCTTCAAGTGTTTTAATTTTGACAATCGGATGAGTCGTTCTCGAGTTAAGACGAAATAGGTCTCCGTACCTGACTAATTTAAGGGGAAAAATTTGCCACGCCCATAAAAAAATCCAGATCTGATGGAAAAAAACCGACAACGGATCTGAGTTTAGCGCATCAAAATCCATATAGTCCACATAGTTTTATTAAAACGAGGATTTGGCTGCAGAGCAGTGTAATTATTTAATCAAAATTTAATAAAATATTTGCTTTTGCGTGGTCACATTAGGAAAATTTTTATTTGCTGGCAAATGATTTTGTTTTCTTCAAATCAACATGTTTCTTGTTTGAACCTCAAAAATATTTTGTGGTCAGACTACGAGGATCAAATATTTGATAATTGCGATTAAATGTTTAATCGATGTGACCGTACCTTAAGTCACCCATTTTCGTTTGAATAAGCGTTCCACTATCTTTCGACTTATCATTCTTCTGGCTTTACCTTTTGAAACGTAAGATATTTGAAAATTGTCAAATTTCAATGCTGCCTAATCGACAATTCGGCAGATTTATCAACAATTTTAGAAAAAAAGCGCTTTAAGGTAAATAACATTTTTCCAAAATATTTTTTAATAAAATTTGTACGAATCTCTGAAGCTATTTTCTTGTAGAAAATGTTAAAATTATGTCTTAAAATCTATTATCTATTTTATTTTATATAATAATAAAGTTTTTTACGCTTTTTTGATGAAAACGAAAGCTAAAACATGTGTGAGTGATTTTGACATATGTACATATATTAGAACTATAGCCAAATGTTGACCGATTGTTACAAAATTTTACAAAATGGCTGGTATTTATATAAAGCTTATTTTTGCTTATTTAGCAGCCACATCTATCATGGTTTCTAATTTAATAGCCTTTAACTGGCCTTTGTTACATTTTTTTGGTTTGTTTTATATGAAAGCTATAGTCAAATATCGACCGATTCCCATAAAATTTGATGTAATGACCAATAGTTGAATAAAATTTCTCTATTTGAAATTACAAATATTACAATTCTATTACAATTGTATTCAATTTATCAGCATTAAAGTGATTCCTGGGGCGGGGTTATATGGAAGCTCTAACTAAATGTGAACCCATTTTCATTTTTCGATCTGTCTAAATTGGGGATAATCCTCCTGAAGAGATGGCTTAACCAACCATCGAAGCGCGTCGAGGAATTTGGTTTCTCCGCAAACATTTTTTGGCTTTTTATCAATAAATTGATCTGTTACATTAATAAATAAATGTAACAGGTTTGGGATCAAATGCAAATACACTTCTTTTTGAATACAACTTTTTTAAGATATCGAAAAAACTTTTGTAAAATGTTGTAACTCTATCTCTTTTCGAGCTATCGTGCTTTTATCTGACGGACAGACGGACATAAATCCCTTTTCAATTTGTATTTTTGTGTTTTCGTAAGTTTTTATATGGGAGTCCGATTGTAACAAAATTTGGCACACTGGCTGATATTCATATAAGACTTTTTCCTGATAAATTTAGTGGCTATAGCTGTTACAGTTTATATATTTATCATACATGGTCATTCAAGTGTATTTATGGTGGAATTTAGGCTGTTTCCGTAAGTGTTTTGTATGGGAACTATGTAAACCGATTTCGATTAAATTTTATATGCTACCGAGTACTTATATAAAACTTCTATATTTATATTCAAAAAGTGATATCTACATTTTCGACCAAAATGGTTTTTAATAGAAACGTGTTCCTTAGCTTATCTGTCATATGTCATAAAAATTTTAAGAAATAAAAAATAATTCTAAAACATTTTTTTTATAAATTGTGTTTGTGCTATCTACACATAATCAAAACATAGTGCTACCTACAGTAAAAGTATTTTTGGAAATAATAACAATTGTTATAAAATAAACATTGTAATTTGTGGTAAACCCGTAAAATGGACCACAATTCCCTACAACGTACTGTAATCATGGATTTCTAAAATATGCTCGGCCTTTGACCTTAACAGATTGTAAGTAAAGGTCATATAAGAAAGATAATACCTTGAATTATATTAATATAATTATAATAAATCTTGTTTTATTTATTCAAAAAACTTATTATTTCAGTTAAAATTTGTGGTATTTTGAGTACTTGCTTTAGTACTTGAAGAATTTTAACACGTAAAAAGTGCTATCTACTATAGAAGCGCAAATATAAAAACTTAATTTGACGAAATCTTAGCCCCAATTTGTATAGTATTGTAAAATAAAGTTTATTTACTACTCTTATAGTTAATGACAAAAACAGTTTTTTCGCTCTACTGTAAAATTGTGAATTTGTAGGTAGCACTTTTTGAATATAAACCCTCAATATACTAAATCTTATCATCAAAGCTATTATAATTTATTATATATTAGCAAACAGTAGATTGGCCTGTCCGAGGTAGCTCCCGTTATAGTCAAGTATAAACCGATTTCGCCCAATTTCAATAGCAAAATTTTCCAAGAAATTAAGAATTTTTGTGACAAATTTCAAAGATCTATATCCTTTTGTTGAGGTTTTATCGTGCCGACAAAAGACAAACGGATATCGCTCAATCGTCCTAGAATTTCATAAGGTTTCAGAATATATCACTTTTAGTTTTTGAGCCAATATTAAGGAAATTACAAACAGCATGACAATCTCAACATACCCCCTATTCTTTTTGATGGTGGGTATAAAAAGCTTAATATCAATAATAAAGTAAAAATGATTTTCTATCGATCGATTTAAACTTAACGGAAAATATTAACATAAGTGAGAACATGTGTATTATAGGTTTCTCTATTAAGATTTTACTATGTTAAAAAAAGCTTGACGAAAAGCTGGACTAAAAGCTTTTAATAGAATATTGATACACTGATAGAAATAATATTTTTATTACAAAATTTAAAATTAGAATTACAAATACAAAATGTACATTTTAGACTTTAATGGTACAATTTTGTATAGTTGTACAGGGTATTTGGTACTTTTGCGATTAATGGGGTACAAAAGGGTAAAAAAGGGAAAATAGTTAAGGGTAGGTTTTTTGCTTTTTATCTATGGATATCTTTTAGGCTAATGAAGCCAGGAGTATGACTGGTCGATTGACATTGAAAAAGATAAACTACGTGTTTGGTACTTTTTTTCAATTTTGGGGGTAAAAATCGGAAAAGTATATCTTCTAAACCAAAAGTGATACAAACAAAAACTAAATTGGTCTAAGATTGGCACTAAAAATTAAGGGACACGTGTTCGGTACTTTTTTGAAATTCGACCTCTTAGAATGTAAAACAGGGCAGAAAAGGGAGAAATTAGTAACATCATATCTCCGAAACCAACACATGGACACATGTTTGGTACTTTTTTGAAAATGGCACTAATAAGGATAAAAAAGGGTAAAAACTATATTTTGGTACTTTTTTTTAACACATATATGTATATCTTTTGAACTAATAAACACGGAAACATAATTTATATCGCAAACGATAGGTATTAAAGAAGCATTAAGTGCGTATTTGGTACTTTTGCGATTAACGGGGTGCGAAAGGGTAAAAAAGCGAAAATATTCAAGGGTAGGTTTTTTGCTCTTTAGCTATGGATATCTTTTAGGCTAATGAAGCCAGAAGTATAATTTATTGAATGGTAGATTGACATTAAATAAAATAAATTTTTGGTACTTTTTTAATTTTGGGGGTAAAAATATATCTTCTAAACAAAAAGTGATAGAAACAAAAACTAAATTAGTCTGAGATCAGCACTAAAAATTAAGAGACACGTGTTCGGTACTTTTTTGAAATTCGACCTTTCTAAAGGTAAAACAGGGTAGAAAAGGGAGAAATTAGCAACATCATATCTCTGAAACTAACACCGATGCAAACGAAGTTTAAATTGGATTTGAATCGGATAAAAAAAATAGGTTTTTTGCTCTTTAGCTATGGATATCTTTTAGGCTAATGAAGCCAGAAGTATAATTTATTGAATGGTAGATTGACATTAAATAAAATAAATTTTTGGTACTTTTTTTAATTTTGGGGGTAAAAATATATCTTCTAAACAAAAAGTGATAGAAACAAAAACTAAATTAGTCTGAGATCAGCACTAAAAATTAAGGGACACGTGTTCGGTACTTTTTTGAAATTCGACCTTTCTAAAGGTAAAACAGGGTAGAAAAGGGAGAAATTAGCAACATCATATCTCTGAAACTAACACCGATGCAAACGAAGTTTAAATTGGATTTGAATCGGATAAAAAAATAAATGGACACGTATTTGGTACTATTTTTAAAATGGTACTAATAAGAATAACAAAGGGTAAAAACTTTATTTTGGTACTTTTTTTAACCAATATATATATCTTTTGAACTAATAAACATAGAAACACAATTTATATCGCAACTGATAGGCATTAAAAAACTATTAAACACGTATTTGGTACTTTTGCGATTAATGGGGGGCGAAAGGGTAAAAAAAGGGAAAATATTCAAGAATAAGTTTTTTGCTTTTTAGCTAAGAATATCTTTTAGGCTAATGAAGCCAGAAGCACAATTTATTGGCTGGTCAATTGACATTGAAAAAAGTAAAATACGTGTTTGGTACTTTTTTTTAATTTTGGGAGTAAAAATCGGTAAAAATATATCTTCTAAGCCAAAAGTGATAGAAACAAAAGCTAAATCGGTCTAAGATCGGCACTTTAAATTAAGGGATATGTATTAGGTACTTTTTTTTAATTCGGCCATTTAGGGGTTAAAACAGGGAAAAAAAGGCAAATATTAGTAACGTCATATCTCCGAAACACAGTAATTTTTGCAAATTTAAGAGTTCTGGGGTCTATTTTAACCCCAGAAAATGTAGAAAATTAAATAATTTGTAAAGCTATATCTCTGAAACTAATATCGTTAGAAACAAAATTTAAATTGGATTTAGATCTGCTAGAAAAATAAAAAGTCACGTTCTTAGTACTTTTCGTAAATGAGGTAAAAAAGCCAAAAGTGATAGAAACAAAAGCTAAATCGGTCTAAGATCGGCACTTTAAATTAAGGGATATGTATTAGGTACTTTTTTTAATTCGGCCATTTAGGGGTTAAAACAGGGAAAAAAAATGGGAAATATTAGTAACGTCATATCTCCGAAACACAGTAATTTTTGCAAATTTAAGAGTTCTGGGGTCTATTTTAACCCCAGAAAATGTAGAAAATGAAATAATTAGTATAGCTATATCTCTGAAACTAATATCGTTAGAAACAAAATTTAAATTGGATTTAGATCTGCTAGAAAAATAAAAAGTCACGTTCTTAGTACTTTTCGTAAATGAGGTAAAAATAGGATATAAAAAGGATAAAAACTAAACCAATATATAACTTTTGCATCAAATATTATAGAAACAAAATTTATATCACAATCGATAAGCATCAAAATGGTATCAAATACGTTTTTAGTACTTTTTCGAATAATGGGGTAGAAAAGGACAAAAACGGGTCAAAAATTTTAAGGTTTTTTCTTTTAAACTATACATATTGCTTAAATCAATAAAGAGGTATAATAATTTATGTACTGTTCGATTGACATTGAAGAAAAATGTGACAGGTGCTTGGTACTTTCTCCAATTAAGTGGTTAAAAACAGAAAAATCGGTAATATTATACCTCCTTAACAAAAATGGAGTTAAGATCAGCAATAACAAGTAAGAGTGTTATATTCGGCTGCGCCGAATCTTATATACCCACCATCAAGTTGTGTTAAATTTAGAAACATATCTCATATATCTACAAGGGTGCAGCTAATTCAAAATCTGCACCAAAACTGGAAAAATCGCTAAGCTATTTGGTATTGTTGGTAAAACCTTTGGACTAAATTAGGTTTCCGTAGCTTTATAGTTCGACATTCAAAAATATTTTAGTGGTTTCCCCAGTATTTACTTTAATCAAAATTCGGTCTCATAACCAGGTATAGTTTTACATTAATAAGTTGTTAAATATTTTTCGTTGCGATTAATATGTAGTTAGGCTAAACATGTTAATTGTAATACGTGAGGTCCATATATTTCGTTATGAGTTCCTAATGCATTCATCATATATAAAGTCTGGGCTGAACATTGATTAATGCCTATATAATTTCATAGGTGCAATCTTAATATAATGAATGTACCTCCAAATCTTTTTGATTGTAGATATAAAAAGGGGATGTTATATATATAAGAATTATAGCCAAATGTTGACCGATTATAACAAAATTTTACACACTGGCTGGTATATATAGAGAGCTTATTCTTGCATTTAGTGACCATAGCTATCATAGTTTCTAATTTAATAGCTTTTAACTGGCCTTTGCTAAAATTTTTGGTTTCCGTGAGTGTTTTTCACATGAAAGCTAAAGTCAAATATGGACTGATTCCTATAAAATTTGATAAACTGATCAAAAATTGCATAAAACTTCCCTATTTTAAATTTAATCGTCATAGCTATTACAATTGTATTCAATTTATCAGCATTAATGTGTTTCCCGGGGCGGGGTTATATGGGAGCTCTAACTAAATTTGAACCGATTTTGTCCATTTTCAACACACATCTTTTTCAAGATATCCAAAATACTTTTTTAAAATTTTGTCCCTCTAGCTCTTTTCGTTAAGGCGCTATCGTGCTTTTATCTGACGGACAGACGGACATAAACAACCTTTTCTTTATGTATTTTTGTGTTTCCATAAGTTTTTTATATGGGAGCTATGGTCAAATGGTGACCGATTGTAACGAAATTTTGCACACTGGCTGGCATTGACATAAGACTTCTTTGTGCTTAATTTAGTCTTACTAGCTCTTGTAGTTAAGGAGCTATCATGATTTTATCTGACGGACAGACGGACATAAATCCCCTTTTCTTTTTGAATTTTTGTGTTTTCGTAAGTTTTTTATATAGGAGCTAGGTCAAATAGTGACCGATTGTGACAATTTTGCACACTGGCTGGCATTGATATAAGACTTCCTTGTGCCAAATTTAGTGGTTATATCTGTTATACTTTTACATTTATTGGCATTTAAGTGTATTTTGGGTGAAATTTAGCCTGTTTTCGTAAGTTTTTTGTATGGGAGCTATGGCTAAATGTGAACCGATTTCGATGAAATTTTATATGCTGCCTAGTGCTTATCTAAAACTTCTAGATACCAAATTTTGTCATCATAACTGTCATAATTTGTCATTTATTAGCAAATAAGCGATTAGCCTAGACGAGGTTATACGGGAGCTATGGCCAAATGCTAACCTATTTTGCCTAATTTCAATACCAAAATTTTCTCATAGATAAAGAATGTTTTTGCTAAGTTTCAGTTAGCTAGCTCTTTTCGTTTAGACGTTATCGTGATTTCAACAGACAGACAGACGGACAGACAGACGGACATAGCTCAATCGTCTTAGAATTTCATATGGATTCAGAATATATATCGTTTTTGATTTTTGAACCAATATTAAGGAAATTACAAACGGAATGACAATCTCAATATACCCCCCATTCTTTTTGATGGTGGGTATAAAAATATCAGGACACGTATTCGGTATTTTTTTAATTTGGCTGACCTGGGGTAAAATAGTAAACTTTTGTAAAATATTCAAAATCAAAAGCGACAAAAACAAGATTTAAATTAGGTTGCAATCAAAATTGGGTAGGCGAAAATAAGGGAGGCGTTTTTAGTACTTTTTTGAAAATGACACCAGAAAAGGGTAGGCACTTATTTTGTCCTATATGTATCTGAAGAACCAATAAATATTTAATTTAATTTCTATCGGAATCGATAAACAAGTAAAAAAATTATTTTGGTATATTTTATGACTTTTTAATTGTAACTTTGTCAATTCCAATTGTACGGCCAACGAAGTAGCGGGTTCTAAAGCTAGTATATATGTATATATATATATATATATACATATATATATGTATATATATATACATATATATATATATATATATATATATATATATATATATATATATATATATATATATATATATATACATACAATTATTGCTCGTTTAAGAAGATAAGATTTCCTTTCTAAAAAATATCAGTTTGCTTGTCAAAACATTCAGTTTGAATGAAATTTACTATCACACAAATAATTATAATAATAATAAATAATTTAAGATAAAGAGAATAATTTATGTAATATATAATTCAGATTATCCTAAATGTATGCTACACAAATGTTTTTGAAATATCTTACATTTCGATCGATATGGCCACTGCGACGATTTGGCCACTGACCTTATCGTGCAAAAGAAATTTTTAAATTTCTTTGGTCATGATATCTAGTCTTAAATTTAGGAACTAGAACTTTTGAAATTGTTACTAGTTTAACAGTTTTCTGAAAAGTTTTACAAAGCTCAAAAAGCAAAGCTTTTGCTCATATTTACGACCTGACACAATTCTTATCCTTTTGTCTTTGATTTACACTAGAAAATCAAGACAAAAGCAAAGAATTCAAAATAAATCTGTGTATAAAATAGAAAACCTAAAAAAAGATGAAAATAACAAAATACGAAAATAATTCAAATGAGTAAAGCCACAAAAATCTGTGTATGTGTGTGTGTGAATGTGAGAACATGTACAATAAAATAATTTTAACGGTAACTATGTTAATATTTGGCAAAGCTGCCAAAAAGGACAAGAGCAAAAATAGAACAAAAACAAAAAAAAATATATAGCTACAAGAGAAACTAGAGCAACAGCAAAATTTTTAGTAATAAAGGATAACATATACTCAGGCAAAAATCATATGAAAATTATAAGCGAAAAAATGAAAAATGAAATGAAATAAAATTAAAAGAGCACAATGACATGACAGACAGACGTAGAGACAGACAGACATACAGGCAAACACTATGACAAATAAATAAGTAAAACTAGAAGTAAAAAAGCAATAGGCTGCTGGTCGTTCGTGAGGTTAGTTGTTAAAGTACGCAAAGGACTAAAGTAAAAAATTAACAGAAGAAAAAAAATAGAAATTAAATATATATATTTTTTTATTATAATTGAGAGCAAAAATAAAAAAGCAACAAAATTAATCATAAAAATAGCAAGAAAAAAAAAACGGAAAAATTGGATGATGAAGTGCTAAAAAAAATTATATTAAATACAAAATAAAAAATTAAAATTAAAAGTGATATTAAAAATATAATAAAGAATTTAAGGCATAGAATTTTTAAAATAAAACAAAAATTTAATTCGACCTAATTAATAACAAAAAAACACAAATTTAAACAAATAATAAAGTAAATATTTAACAAATTTTTGGCCACTCAAAGAAACAAGGGAAAAGCAATATTTATTAACGATTTTTCTAAAATAAAATTCCATAAAAAAGTTCAAAGAAATTTAAAAGAAATCTGTGATTAAATTAATAAAGTTTTACACGAAAAAAAAAATAAAATAAAATAAAATCAGAACCGAAAGAAAGCCAGAAACCCAGAACGTTGTCCTATTTGTAGTAAATCTTTTTCCTTTTGTACCTTTTTATACTATAAATTATTGTTTATTGTTTCTGTTGCCATTATCCTTTGTGTAATTGTAATTGTTGTTGTTGTTGAGTTGTTGCTAAAGTCTAAGTATTATTGTAGTTGTGTCTTTTTTTTTCTGTTGAAAATTAATAAATAATACTAATAAAAAGTTTGTGTTTGTGTATTTGTGTGCCTATATATGCCCATTGAGTGCCTTATATCCTTTGATAACAATACTCAAGGTGTTTATTATGCTGGCCAAGAGTTATCTGGCGTTGTTGATCTTACAGTTGATACAACAAAACGTATTAAAGGTAAGAAAGAACCCATTTAAACTATAAATTAATTGAAATTGAAAAAAGAAAACAATTACAGAAAATGGTTATAGAAATATTTTCAATTATCTAAAACAAATTAATAGATTTTTTTTTTGTATTAATGTGCTTGTGTATGTGTTTGTGTGTTGTCGTATGACTCAAATACTATTAGGATGCGTATTTTGTGAAATTGTATTATATATAAATACGAGGATGGTTTAATAAGTAACATTTTATATTTTCAATACAATAATCCTTAATATCATAAGACGCAAAAACCTCTTAAACTAATAAAATTTTAAATTTTAAGTTTCAATGAAAAAATTCCATAAAAATTGTTCACCGAAAATTTGTTGTAAAAAATTTTTCATCACTAATTTTCAATCAAAAAATTTTTGTCTAAAATTTGATTATTTAATCTCGTTTAAAAAAATGTTCATCAAAAATTTTGTGGAAAAATATTTTCTTTAAAAACTGTCACTCAAAATTGTCTATAAAAAATTTTTCTCCAAATTAAAATTTTTCTTTAAAAAATTTTATATCAAAAATTTTCTGTAAAAAAATTTACATTAAAAATTGCCTTTAAAAATTTTTCACCAAAAATTTTCTATAAAAAAAATTTAACAAAAAAATCCTATAAAAAACGCTTATCAAAATTTTTGTGTACAAATCTTTTCTTAAAAAAAATGTTCTCTAAAAATCTTCTATAAAATATTTTTCACCAAAAATTTTCACAGAAAAGTTGTTGTAACATATTTTGAATCAAAAAATTTTCGACAAAAATTTGATTATTTAAATTTCGTTTAAAAAAATGTTTGTGAAAAAATATTTTCTTTAAAAACTGTCACTCAAAATTGTCTATAAAAAAATTTTCTTCGAATTGAAATTTTTCTTTAAAAAATTTTATATCAAAAATTTTCTGTAAAAAAATTTACATTAAAAATTGCATTTAAAAATTTTTCACCAAAAATTTTCTATAAAAAAAATTACCATAAAAATCCTATAAAAAACGTTTTTCAAAATTTTTGTGTACAAATCTTTCTTTAAAAAAACGTTCACTAAAAATCTTCTATAAAATATTTTTCACCAAAAATTTTCACAGAAAAGTTGTTGTAAAAAATTTTTAATCAAAAAATTTTCGACAAAAATTTGATTATTTAAATTTCGTTTGAAAAAATGTTTGTGGAAAAATATTTTCTTTAAAAACTGTCACTCAAATTGTCTATAAAAAAATTTTCTTCAAATTGAAATTTTTCTTTAAAAAATTTTATATCAAAAATTTTCTGTAAAAAAATTTACATTAAAAATTGCATTTAAAAATTTTTCACCAAAAATTTTCTATAAAGAAAATTACCATAAAAATCCTATAAAAAACGTTTATCAAAATTTTTGTGTACAAATCTTTCTTTAAAAAAATGTTCACTAAAAATCTTCTATAAAATATTTTTCACCAAAAATTTTCACAGAAAAGTTGTTGTAAAAAATTTCGAATCAAAAAATTTTCGACAAAAATTTGATTATTTAAATTTCGTTTGAAAAAATGCTTGTGGAAAACTTCTTTTTGAATTGGAAATTTTCTCTAAAAATTTTATATCAAAAATTTTATCTAAAAAATATTATATCGAAAATTTTCTCTAAAAAAATTTATATCGAAAATTCTTTTTAAAAAATTTTAGATCGAAAATTTTTTCTAAAAAATTTTATATCAAAAATTTTTTTATAGAAAATTTTAAACCAAAAATTTTCTATAAAAAAATGTTTACAAAAAATTTTCTATAAAAAAATTTTTACAAAAAATTTTCTATAAAAAATTGTAAATAATAAAAAATTTTCACAGAAAAGTTGATTATTTAAATTTCGTTTGAAAAAATGTTTGTGGAAAACTATTTTCTTTAAAAACTGTCACAAAAAATTGTCTATAAAAAATTTTTCTCCAAATTGAAATTTTTCTTTAAAAAATTTTATATCAAAAATTTTCTGTAAAAAATTTATATTAAAAATTGCCTTTAAAATTATTTCACCAAAAATTTTCTATAAAAAAATTTTTATCAAAAAAATTCCTTTAAAAAAAAGCTTATCAAAATTTTTGTGTAAGATATTTTCTATAAAAAAAATGTTCTCTAAAAATCTTCTATAAAATATTTTTTACACCAAAAATTTTCAATGAAAAAAATTTTACCAAAAAAAAAATTTATATCAAAAATTATCTTTGAAAATTTTTAACGAAAAATTTTCTATGAAAAAAATGTTACCGAAAAATTTCTATAAAAAAATGCTTATCAAAATTTTTGTGTAAAAATATTTTCTATAAAAAAATGTTCTCTAAAAATTCTCTATAAAATATGTTTCACCAAAAATTTTTAATGAAAAAAATTTTACCAAAAATTTTTTATTAAAGGTTCACCAAAAATATTTTATAAAAAATTGTTTACCAAAAATTTTCTATAAAAAGATAGTCACGAAAAATTTTCTATATAAAGATGATCACGAAAATTTTGTTATAAAACAAATTTTCATAAGATATTTTTAAAAAAAATATTTCATAAGAAATTTTTATAAAAAAAATTTTCATAAAAAATTTTCTCTAAAAAAAATCTTGTTTAAAAAGTTTTCCCCAAAAATTGTCTATATACAAATTTTTTCACCAAAAATTTTCTATTAATAATTTTTTCCAAAAATATTCTACAAAAAATTCTATAAAAATCATTTATCAAAAATTTTCTATAAAAAAGTTTTCACTTAAAATTTTTTATAAAAAAATATTTACCAAAAATTTTCCATAAAAAAATAATCACCAAAAATTTTCTTGAAAAATATTTTTACTTAAAATTTTTTGCGAAAATTCTTTACAAAATTTTTATAAAAAAAATTTTCATACAAAATTTTTATAAAAAAAATGTTGTTTAAAAAAATTTGACCCAAAAATTGTCTATATACAAAATTTTTTACCAAAAAATTTCTATAACTAAAAGGATTTACCTAAAATTTTCCATAAAAAAATCTTCACCAAAAATTTTCTTTGATCATATTTTTAAAATTTTTCTCGAAAAAATTTATACCGAAAAAATTTTATATCGAAAATTTTCTTTAAAAAATATAACTCTAAAAACTTTATCTAAAAAATTTTATATCGAAAATTTTCTCAAAAAAAATTTATATTAGAAATTTTCTCTAAAAATTTTATATCAAAAATTTTCTCTAAAAAATTTTATATCGAAAATTTTTTCTAAAATATTTTATATCAAAAATTTTGTTTGACCAACAATTTTTTATAGAAAATTTTAAACCAAAAATTTTCTATAAAAAATTTTTACAAACAATTTTCTATAAAAAAATGTTCACCAAAAATTTTCTGTAAAAATTTTTCCAAAAAAAATTTAAAATTTTCTTAATTTTTTTTTTCAAAAACTTCCTCTAAAAAAGTTTACATTGAAAACTTTCTCTGTCAAAAATATTCTATAAAAAAAATTTTACCAAAAAATTTAATATCGAAAATTCTCTTAAAAAAATTGTATCGACAATTTTCAAAAAGAAAAAATATTCGCATTTGATCCCAGTCTATAACATTTCTTTGTTTATGTAATAGACTAGGATCGAATGCGAGTAATTTTTGTTTTTGAACGGTATTAACGTCCCTACAGTTTTCTTATTTTTCGACAATTTTCTCTTAAAAATTTTACATCGAAAATTTTCTCTAAAAAATTGTGTATTGAAGATTTTCTCTTAACAACTTTATATCGAAAATTTTCTGT
Organism: Stomorhina lunata; assembly: GCA_933228675.1. NCBI lineage: Eukaryota > Metazoa > Arthropoda > Insecta > Diptera > Rhiniidae > Stomorhina > Stomorhina lunata. Next base: position 20,892,361 of record OW121740.1, read on the forward strand.
AAAAAAAATTTTATATCGACAATTTTTTCTAAAAAAATTTTTTCGACAATTTTCTCGAAAAAAAATTTACGTCGAAAATTTCTGATATAAAATTTTATATCGAAATTTTTTTATAAAAAAATTTTCACCGAAAATTTTCTTTTATTAAATTATCAATAAAAAATGTTCGACAAAATCAACAAAAAATGTTCACCAAGATTTGTCTTAAAAAAATTTACATTTTTTTACCTAAAATTTTGTATAAAAAATATTTTTCAAAAATGGAAGAATTTCAGTGAAATTCTACCATATTCCTCTTCAATCTTCTTCTTCTGTAATCCTTGACATCCTGTGGAGCATAGGAACCAAAAAAGTCAATCACAACTTCTTAACTGACTCCTAGAATTACTTTAAAAAATAAAACTTTATTCTAAATGTGAAACGATTCCTACAATAGAATTAATTTAGTTTTATATTGTATGTTAAAGTTGAAATTTTCTTTTTTTTTCGAAATTTGCTTAGTTTGCTATGAAAAACCATGACATTATCATACCGCCCTCGTATTTACCAAATTTTCTTGGCTTTTAACGTATTATTATTACATTTTCGAATAATACAATATTTACTTTATGTTGTCATGTTCATATACTTATATATTGTTATTCTTATGTATTTAGTGTAAATAGTTTTTGTGAAAATTGTGTCATTATCGCTAAATTGTATCTGTTACTTTAATATCAGGAAAAGATGGGTCCTAGGAACAAGCAAAAGTTGTTTTTAGCTAAAAAATATGTCTTGTACACACTAATAAAATTATGATCTAATCTTGTGTTTTTTGGAAATTTATTTACAACAAATCGAATTATTTAAGTATACTAGGAATATAAAAAGATATGTTTATTCATATATACTTATGTATGTTGAAACGTATGTAACTTTAGACAAGTTAATCTACTTTCATATCTATCCGTCAGTCTATGTGTCTTACGTCCGTCAGTCCAATTTTATTAAATTTTTGGAATACGTATTAGTTAAGATATAAAATAAAATCTGATTAAATTTAACAATCCCAATACTTATATTCTACTGCAAAGCAACTTTTTTGCCAAGTGCTTTAACGCCTGGCTGAGTATGGTTTAACCCTTGGCCATCATGGCCAAACAAAATTGGCAAACGGTTTTGGGTCTTAATTTATCCAGGCGAAATGTTTAATAAATTTTATTGAGAAAATTTTCTTGAAAATCACAATGGAAAAAATTTTTAATATAAAAATATTTGCATAACTTTTCCTTTCAATTTTCAAAATGTTTCTTATAGAAAATCTTTAAAATTTTCTTTTTCATAAAATTTGTGCAAAATTTTGTCTTCTATACAAAATCTTATAGAAAATCTTCAAAATTTTCTTTTTCATAAAATTTGTGCAAATTTTGTCTTCTATACAAAATTTTGCAAAATTTTATCTTCTGTAGAAAATTTTGCAAAATTTTGTCTTCTACAGAAAATTTTGTCTTCTATAGAAAATTTTAAAAAATTTTGACTCTATGGAAAATTTAAATTAATTTTGACTTCTATTTGCAATTTTGCAAAATTTTGTATTCTCTAGAAAATTTCGCAAAATTTTGTCTTTTATAGAAAATTTTGCAAAATTTTGTCTTCTATGAAAATTTAGCCAAATTACATCTTTTATAGAAAATTGTGCCAAATTTCGTTCTCTGAAGAAAATTTTGCAAAATTTCTAAAATTTTGTTTTCTTTAGAAAATTTTCCAAAATTTATTCTTCTATAGAAAATTTTTCAAAATATTGTCTTCTATAAAAAATTTTGCAAAAATTTGCCTTCTATAGAATATTTTGTCTTCTTTAGAAAAATTTGTGCTATTTAGAAAATTTTGCAAAATTTTGTGTTCTATAGAAAATTTTGTCTTTTTTAGAAAATTTTGTCTTTTGAAAATTTTACAAAATTTTGCAAAATTTTGTCTATTTTAGAAAATTTTGTCTCTAGAAAACTTTGCAAAATTTTGTCTTCTTTAAAAAAATTTTCAAAATTTTAACCCATAGAAAATATTGCAAAATTTTGTCTTCTTTACAAAACTTTGCAAAATTCTTTCTACTTTATATAGAAAATTCTATAGAAGATTTAAAAAAAAATTTGCAAATTTTTATTTTAAAAACTACTAAAAGATTTGTTCTTCTATAGACAATTTTATCCTGTTTAAAAAATTTTCTTTTATACAAAAAATTCCAAAATTTTGTCTTCTTTAGAAAATTTGCAGAATTTTTTGACTTCTTTAGAAAATTTTGCAAAATTTTGTCTTTTTTAAAAAATGTTGCAAAATTTTTTCTTCTTCAGAAAATTTTGTCTCCTTCAGAAAATTTTGCAATATTTCTTCTTCTTTAGAAAATTTTGCAACATTTTTTCTTCTTCACAAAATTTTGCAAAATTTTGTCTTCTTTAGAAAATTTTGCAAAATTTGGTCTTCTTTAGAAAATTTTGCAAAATCTTGTCTTCTTTAGAAAATTTTGCAAAATTTTGTCTTCTTTAGAAAATCTTGCAAAATTTTGTCTTCTTTAGAAAATCTTGCAAAATTTTGTCTTCTATAGAAAATTTTGCAAAATTTTGTCTTGTTTCGAAAATTTTGAAAAATTTTGTGTTCTTTAGAAAAAATTGAAAAATGTTTTCTTCTTTAGAAAATTTTGCAAATTTTGTATTTTCTAAAAAATTTTGATTTCTTTAGAAGATTTTGCAAAATTTTTTTTTTTAGAAAATTTTGTCTATGTGTTATTTAGAAAATTTTGTCTTCCTTAGAAAATTTTGCAGAATCTTTTCTTTTTTAGAAAATTTTGTCTTTGTCTTATTTAGAAAATTCTGTGTTCCTAAGAAAATTTTGCAAAATTTTGTTTTCTGTAGAACATTTGTCAAAATTTTATCTTTTTAGGAAATTTTGCAAAATTATGTCTTCATTAAAAAATTTTGGAAAATTTTATCTTCTATAGAAAATTTTGTCCTTTTTAGAAAATTTTTTCAAAATTTTATTTTCTATAGAAAATGTTGTATTCTTTAGAAAATTTTGCCTTCTATAGAAAATTTTGTATTCTTTAGAAAATTTTGCAAAATTTTGTCTTCTTTAGAAAATTTTGTGTTCTGTAGAAAATTTTGCCTTCTTTAGAAAATGTTTTCTTCTTTAGAAAATTTTGTCTTCTATAGAAAATTTAGAAAAATTTTGTCTTCTTTAGAAAATTATGCAAAATTTTGTCTTCTTTAAAAAGTTTTGCATAGTTTTGTCTTCTTTAGAAAATTTTGCAAAATTTTGTCTTCTATAGAAATTTTGCAAAATTTGTATCTTTTATAAAAAAATTTGCAAAATTAAGTTTTTTTAGAAAACTTTGCAAAATTTTGTCTTCTTTTCTCTAGAAAATTTTGCAAAATTTACTTTTCTTTCGAAAATTTTGTCTTCTTTAGATAATTTTGTCTTCTATAAAAAATTTTGCATAATTTTTTCTTCTATAGAAAACTTAGAGTAATTTTGTCTTCTTTTGAAAATTTTGCAAAATTTTGTCTTTTTTAGAAGATTTTGCAAAATTTTGTCTTTTCTTCTCCAGAAAATTTTGCAAAATTTAGTTTTCTTTCTAAAATATTGTCTTCTTTTTTTAAAAGCTTGTCTTATTTAGAAAATTTTGTCTTCTATAAAAAATTTTGCTAAATTTTTTCTTTCATAGAAAATTTTACAAAATTTTGCCTTCTTTGAAATTTTTTTTTTAAATTTTGCCTTCTTTAGTAAATTTTACAGAATTTTTTCTTCCTTAGAAAATTTTGCAAAATTTTGCCTTCTTAAGTAAATTTTGCAAAATTTTTTCATTTTTAGAAAATTTTGCAAAATTTTGTCTTCTATAAAAAATTTTACCTAAAAATTGATCTTCTATAGAATAATTTACAATTTTAAACTTCTAAATAAAATTGTTTGAAATTTTTATTTTAATAATATTAATTCTTTTATAATGTCCTAAGCGCGTGTCGGCAAAAGTCCCATTGGTGATGGTCATCCCAGGGGAGTCATTATAAATGTAATAACATTTTAGTGAAATTTGTTAAAAGAACATTATTTGAATATGGATATTTATTCAATGGAAAATCTTCTCTTTTAGCTATTTTTAAACTGAAATGAATAAATTAATTTTACTTAATTCACTTTAAAAATCTTATCTCTAAATCGATTTTAGTTTCTATTATTAAATTTCTTACGCATTATGATTTGAATTATTTGTTTTTGTCGTACATTAATTGCTTTTTGAAGGTTTATCTAAAAACATGGTACACTATTGTCATTGGTTCGGGGCATAATGTCAATATGTACACGGAGAAAAAAAGAATTGGTCAGTATTTAACAGAAAGTTGTTATAAATAGTAAAGATTATACTTTAGTTGTGTTTGATCATATCATGATTCAAACTAACACAATCTTTCATTTAATAGTAATTAATGCGAAACTGTAATGATTTAATTGTAAGCGCAATTGTCATAGCTTTGAATCAAATCAGAGTTATGATAACTTGTAATTAAATTAAATTGGATTTCTTAAAATAATTACCTCTAGTATGAAAATTTCCTAATATCTGATACCTTCCTATTTCGATCATTATATTTGCATTATTTTTTCTCTCTGTAATGCCTTTAAGTTCATATGAGTGTATAACAATAATGACAACAATAGCATTTCCGCTTGCATGTGCTTCTACACACACACACACACATTGACTGCAACACACTCTTTCACTTACCGTTATTTGCATTTCCTGTCATTGTTATTGTTTATATATTGTTTGTTGCTGTTATTGTAATTGTTATTTTGTTCTGTTGTTGTCATTTTGCATTATGACCACTTTTATCATGTGCTCTATATAATTATATCCTATTTTTAGTTGAAAATTTTGTAAATAAACTTTTATTGTTCGGTTGATATTAACTCAGGAGGGGAATATCTGAGGGCCCAAACATCCAATGCCTTTTTGTCATCTTAAGAAAATTTTGTCTTCTTTAGGAAATTTTGCAAAATTTTTTATTTTTTAAGAAATTTTGCAAAATTTTGTCTTATTTAGGAAATCTTGCAAATTTTTGTCTTCTTTAGAAAATTTTGCAAATTTTTCTCTTCTTTAGAAAATTTCGCAAATTTTTGTCTTCTTTTGGAAACTTTGCATAATTTTGTCTTCTTTACAAAATTTTGTCTTCTTTAAAAAAATTTTCTTAAGATGAATAAATTTTACAAAATTTTTAGTAGAAGAATTTTTTATAGAAGAAAAAATTTTGCAAAATGTTTTTTTTTTTAGAAGACAACATTTTGTCTTAGAAAATTTGGCATTAATTTGTTTTCTAAAGAAAATTTTGAAAATTTTTTCTTCTATAAAAAATTCTTCAAAATTTGTTCATTTTAACAAAATTTTGCAAAATTTGGTCTTCAAAGATGTTTTGCCCAATTTTCTAAAAAAAATAGTTTTGTAAAGAAGACAAAAAATTTGCAAAAATTTTTAATGACAAAAATTTGTAAAATTTTCTAAAGAAGACAAAATTTTGGAAAATTTCCTAAAGAAGACAAAATTTTCTTAAGATGACAAAATTTTAAAAAATTTTGTAAAGAAGGCAAAATTTTAAAGATGACCAAATTTTCTAAAGAAAACAAAATTTTGCAAAATATTCTAAAGAAAACAAAATTTTGCAAAATTTTCTAAAGAAGTCAAAATTTTGCAAAATTTTTTAAAGAAGTCAAAATTTTGCAAAATTTTTTAAAGAAGTCAAAATTTTGCAAAATTTTCTAAAGAAGACAAAATTTTCTATAAAAGACAAAAGTTAGCAAAATTTTCTATAAAAGACAAAATTAAGCAAAATTTTCTTTAAAAGACAAAATTTTCTATAGAAGACAAAATTTTGCAAAATTTTCTATAAAAGACAAAATTTTGCAAAATTTTCTAAAGAAGAAAAAATTTTGCTTAATTTCCTAAAAAAAAAACAAAGTTTTGCAAATTTTGCGAAAGCAGACAAAATTTTGCAAAATTTTCGAAAGAAGTCAAAATTTTGCAAAATTTTCTAAAGAAGTTAAAATTTTGCAAAATTTTCTAAAGAAGACAAAATTTTGCAAAATTTTCTAAAGAAGTTAAAATTTTGCAAAATTTTCTAAAAAAGACAAAATTTTGCAAAATTTTCTAAAGAAGTCAAAAATTTGCGAAATTTTCTAAGGAAGTTAAAATTTTGCAAAATTTTCTAAAGAAGTCAAAATTTTGCAAAATTTTCTAAAGAAGACAAAATTTTGCAAAATTTTCTATAGAAAACAAAATTTTGTACAATTTTGTAAGAACACAAAATTTTAAAAATATTCTAAAAAAGACAAGATTTTGTCTAATTTTCAAAAGAAAACAAGAGATTGCTTAATTTTCTGGAGAAGACGAAATTTTGCAAAATTTTTTATTGAAGAAAAAATTTTGGAAATTTCTTAAAAGAAGGCAAAATTTTGCTAAATCTTCTAACCAAATTTTTAAAAATTTTCTTAAGAAGATAAAGTTTTTTTCTAAAGAAGACCAAATTTTGCAAAATTTTCTAAAGAAGACCAAATTTTGCAAAATTTTCTAAAGAAGACCAAATTTTGCAAAATTTTCTTTTAATGACAAAATTTTGCAAAATTTTGCAAAATTTTCTATAGACCCCAAAATTTTGCAACATTTTTTATAGAACACAAAATTTTGCAAAATTTTTTATGGAAGACAAAATTTTGCAAAATTTTCTATAGAGAACAAAATTTTCTATAGAAGACAATTTTTTTTGCAAAATTTTCTAAAAAAAAAACAAATTTTTGAAAATTTTCTATAGAAGACAAGATTTGACTAAATTTTGCAAAATTTTCTACTTACGTAAAATTTTTCTATAGAAGACACAATTTTCTAAAGAATATATATTTTAAGGAAGACAAAATTTTTGAAAATTTGCTATAGAAGACAAAATTTTACTAAAGATTGCAAAATTTAAAAAAAGACAAAATTTTGCAAAATTTTCAATATAAGACAAAATTTGTACAAATTTTTCGATAGAAGGCACAATTTTGCAAAATTTCTTTAGATGGAAAAATTTTCCCAAATTTTCTATAGAAGACAAAATTTTGCTAAATTTTTTATAAAAGACCAAATTTTGCATAATTTTTTAAAGAAGTCAAAATTTAAGAAAATTTTCTATAGAAGACAAGATTTTACTAAAATTTTCGAAAGAAGACAATTTTTTCAAAATTTTCTAAAGAAAACAAAAGGCACAATTTTCTAAAGAATATATTCTATAGAAGAAAAAATTTTATTAAAGTTTGCAAAATTTTCTAAAGAAGACATAGTTTTTAAAAATTTTCTATAGAGGACAAAATTTTCTATATAACTCAACATTTTGGTAAAAACTTCTAAAGAAGACAAAATTCTGTAAAATTTGTTTATGTTTTGTATTAGTCCCTTAAGGCCCCAAAAATTTATTTTTTCCTTTTGGTCACGTATTTATATGAGATTGTATAAACTTTTGTTCTTTTTTTTTTTTTTTGGCATGCAGCCATTACTGTGACCACAAAACATGTGCTACAAATCTACTTTCAAACGTATGTACTTATGTGGCAAGTAAATGAAAGGAGAAAGGTCTAGACAAATACTACTAGAGCCCTAAAATGGAAAAATAAATTTTAAACAAATACATAAAGTTTGGGATCAAATAAATGTAAAGGGTATTAAGAAGTTAAAGGTTCTTTAATATATCTTGAGTCTAGCACCCTATTTTAAAGTTTTTCAAAATCGTTTTCCGAAATCTTTATTAGTCCAACTAACCACTAAAGGTCATATATGTATATCTAATGTAGGGTATTTGGATAAACACATGTTTATGTCATTTTAAACCCCTTCCTTACATCCGAAATTTTTGCCATTCTTTTTGTATTTTTTGTCATTTTGGGGTTCTTTAGTGCTCCTTTGAGAACAAAAGCTTCAAAATAATACACGGTTCGGTAGTGTAATGAAATTGCAGTGGAAAATTAATTACAATGTCAACATTAAATTGCAGTGGCGCCTAATTGCAGTTTAAAGTATTTTGTTTCTTTTATTTTATTTACACAAGAAGAATTGGGGAGACACATACTAATGAACTTATTTAGAGAGTGAGAAAATTGCTTATTTAGAAAAGAGTTTGAAGAGTTTGTTTAGAGAAGGTGTTGCCAGTTTGGCTAAAGGGAATCATGAATAAATAGTTTTTGTTGTGAAATATACAAAAAGCTTTTCAAAGCTAGAGCTTATTATAGAAAAATTCCTAAAACTTATTTTCGTAGCTTAAAAGCTGTAATACAATTTTTAAATTATATGTTTTTTGAAGAAAACGGCAACACTTAAATTACTATATAAAATGTAATTAGGTTTATAATTTTATTATGAAGATATTATCCCAAAATTAAGTTATAAAGAAAATGTTTAAAATAAATTGAAAAGCTCTAAAAATTTCTTTTCACAGCCATACACATTACCGTCAATGGTTATGCCAAGATACGCTGGATAAAAAAGGGTTATCCACGCGATAATGAACGTGCCATGTGTCGAGCCTATCGTTCGTATTTATCGTCACGTTCGTATGTCTTGGGGTCATGTGGCGCGACATCATATATGGATTGGTTAGCTGGTGAATATTCATATACATTTCATGTTATACTGCCGGACAATTTGCCAACATCATTTGATGGGAAATATGGTCAAATACATTATGAAATAATAACAACAATAGATAGGCCAGGACGTTATCCTAAAGTTTTTAAATTGCCATTTACCGTAATACAGCCATTAGATTTAAATGCCGATGTCATTTATAAGGTCAGTATAAAAATAATTAATTAAAACTAAAATAAACCATCAAAATGATTTCCTTTAAAGGTCCCCCTAGACATACTCGATCGCAAACGCTTCTGGAGCTTTTGCTGCCCTACCGGACCTTTAACCGTCAAGTTTTCGACTCCCTACTGCGGCTATGCCCCCGGTCAAAAAATCCATTTTGTTTTGTACATCAACAATGAATCCTCCATAGATATAACCGAATGTGATGTCAAACTGAAGCAGGAGGTCTCCTATGAGACGCATGATCCTCAGCATGAGTATCGCTATGACAAACATTTGATTGCTTGCAAACAGTTCGGCAATGTTTTGCGTTGGAGTCGTAAGGTTTATCGCGGCTATTTAGAACTGCCATCTATACCGCCGACATCGGTGAAAACAACATGTCCTATAACCGTTCACTATGCCATTAAGATTATTATTAAGCCGACCGAGTTTCATTGGAAAATGAAACTGAAAATACCCGTGACTATTGGTAGTGTGCCCATAATGGATACAGGTGGTGGCGGAGGCGGTGGTGTTGGCATTGCTGCTGTTGGTGAGGGTTTAGGTGGTAGTGCTATTATGTTACAGTCCAATAATAATAGTATAATGCGTGGCTCTTTGGATGAGCTGCCACCGCCTATGACTACTTTGGATGATGTTGGCATACTGGCCGAGGAAGAGGGGGCAGATCCAAATCAAAATACACCCGCTATAATGGTGACCGATGCTAGTGACAATCCGCCAGATTATATTGCAATGAGTGAGTATGAGGGAATTTTAGAACAAACTCAATATAGTAACTTTTATCACGTTTTAAAAGAGAAAAGCTTTTAATAAGAACTAAAAAAAAAATATTCTTAAAGAAAAAGTCAGTTTTTTCCAATGAACTTTCGAAATATTAAAAAAGCTTTAGCAACTTTATTCCAAATAGAAAACTTTTATCTCAATGACTAAGCTTTTCTCACATTTTTAAATAAAAAAAAAAATAATTATTCTTAAAGCAAAAGTAAGTTTTTTCGCCTAGAAATGTCGATGTTTTCATAAAGCTTTTTAATAAATCTTCAAAAAATATAGCAATTTCAGAAAAGCTTTTTGCTATAATTATTTAAAAAAAAAAAACTATTTTACAATAGCAAATGGTAATGGTATTGTAATTACAATATTTTCTTCAAAAATAAAAATGAAGCTATTACTACATTATACCGAAATTATTTCTTTAGAACAAAAGCTTTTAATTTCTCACAATGAAGCTTTTGTTAAGGATTTGCAATCAGGGATTTGCAATTTTTTATCAAAAATAAACTTTGAAAATCCAAACCTAATAACTTCCATTATAGCGAGAGCTTTTGACGATTGTATTTATAGAAGCTTTTTACAAAAAAAAAATTTAAAATTTTTGTCAAAACACAAAAAAGTATCACTTAAATAAAAGTTTTTTTCCGGTAAAAAAATAGCTATTACCAAAATTATTTCATAATACCAAAAGTTTTTTTAAGTTTTTTAAGTTTTTTAAGCTATATAAGAATAAAAAATAAACCAAATAATAAGTTCTCCGAAAACGAAAGCTTTTTACATTAGTATTTATAGGAGCTTCATTACAATAAATATTTTTTTGTACTTGAGCTTTCTGCCATAATGGAACATTTTAAAAACACAAGAAATATCACTTAAATCAAAGTTTTTACTTAAGAAAAAATAGCTATTATCGCTTTAAAAAAATAGCTATTACCAAAATTATTTCTTCGTACCAAAAGAAAGATTTTTGCTACATACGAATCAAAAAGAAACCAAAAAATAATAACTTTTTCGAAAACTTTTTCATCAAAAATTATTTTAAAACAAAAGCTTTTCTTACAAAATATTAGGATTTCCAACAAAATAAAAATTTTGTATTAAAGCTTTTCCCATAATGAAAGACTTTCAAAATTTATCCTAAAACAAAAGCTTTTCACTCAAATATCTATAGAAGCTATTTTATCAAATAAGAATTTGGTATTAAATCTTTTTCCCATTTGGAACATTTTCAAAATAAAATAAATTTCTATTACCAAAATTATTTCTTCATACTAAAAGCTTTTTTTTAAAAAGCTTTTCACTATATACTAATCAAAAAAAAACCAAAAAAAAATAATAACTTTCGAAAACGAATATTTATGGAAGCTTTTTCATTGAAAATTATTTTAAACAAAAGCTTTTCTTACAAAAATTTAAAATTTCCACCAAAATAAAAATTTGGTATTAAAGCTTTTTTTCCATAATGAGATATTCTCGAAACATAAATAAATATGACTTAAATAAAAGCTTTTTCTTGCAGTAAAAAATAACTTACAAAATTTTCGTTCCAAAAGCTTGTTTTCTTAAAAAACTGCTTTTTGCTATATATATGTGTATTAATCAAAAATAAATTAAAACTAACCCCTAGTTCATAAACGAATTTTGTTTGAATTTCGATTTATAAATTGTCATAACTTTATTTTTTGTTTATGAATAAGAGGGTAATAATTTTCCAGAAAACAAAAACTTTTACTAAAAAGGGGGTTTTTCAAAAATTTTGGGACATCAAACAATTAATTAAAATGTTTTACTATAGTGTATTGCACTAAGATCTAAATTTATTACAATTATTTATTATTGTCATAAATAGTTTTTTGACAAAACCAAAAAAATGTTGGTGGGGAAATCTTTCCACGACGAGTTTGTAGGAATAAACATTATATCATATTTGAGGAACAGAATAAATACGAATTATTGTGTCCAACAAATATCAACATTAAGCGATGATAATCATCTGAACAGTAACAAACAACATGTTTCAGATTTATCTTTTCTTTACGCTAGTATTTCTATCAAAAACTATTCAAAAACAAAAAAAGCTTTTCTTCTCTTCATAATGGAACATTTTCGAAACAGAAAAAGTATATTTTATATGAAAGCTTTTTCTTCCGAAAGGAATATTTTGTGGGAAAAAACTTTTGTTTTCAATTTTAAGCGGAAGTCTAATAAAATCTTTTTTCTCCGATATCTGTTTTCACAATTTAGTTAAATTTTGTATATTCGAAATAAATTGTACTATTATTTTTCTGGTTTTTTAAAAAAACTTGTATTAAAGCTTTTTTTCTTAAAAGAACATTTAAAAAGGCACAAAAGACATCACTCAGGTAAGAGCATTTTCTTCCAGAAAGAATATTCTGTGGAATAGAGCTTTCGTCAAAAAAGTGGTAGTAAATAAGGGAATGTAACAAAAGTGTCTGGTGTTTATATAACTAAAGCGGTTGACATGTTCATATGTATTTTGTTTTTGGTACAATTACAAAACTCTATTACAAAATCGGTTCACTCACGTTAATTTCATTTAATCGTCAGCTGCTTTAGTTTTAAAAACAGCGCGTAAATTTTTTATACCCACCATCAAAAAGAATGGGGGGTATATTGAGATTGTCATTCCGTTTGTAATTTCCTTAATATTGGTTCAAAAATCAAAAACGATATATATTCTGAATCCTTATGAAATTCTAAGACGATTGAGCTATGTCCGTCTGTCTGTCCGTCTGTCTGTCTGTCTGTCTGTTGAAATCACGATAACGTCTAAACGAAAAGAGCTAGCTAACTGAAACTTAGCAAAAACATTCTTTATCTATGAGAAAATTTTGGTATTGAAATTGGGCAAAATCGGTTAGCATTTGGCCATAGCTCCCGTATAACCTCGTCTAGGCTAATCGCTTATTTGCTAATAAATGACAAATTATGACAGTTATGATGACAAAATTTGGTATCTAGAAGTTTTAGATAAGCACTAGGCAGCATATAAAATTTCATCGAAATCGGTTCACATTTAGCCATAGCTCCCATACAAAAAACTTACGAAAATAGGCTAAATTTCACCCAAAATACACTTAAATGCCAATAAATCTAAAAGTATAACAGATATAACCACTAAATTTGGCACAAGAAAGTCTTATATCAATGCCAGCCAGTGTGCAAAATTTTGTCACAATCGGTCACTATTTGACCTAGCTCCCATATAAAAAACTTACGAAAACACAAAAATTCAAAAAGAAAAGGGGATTTATGTCCGTCTGTCCGTCAGATAAAATCGTGATAGCTCCTTAACTACAAGAGCTAGTAAGACTAAATTAAGCACAAGGAAGTCTTATGTCAATGCCAGCCACTGTGCAAAATTTCGTCACAATCGGTCACCATTTGACCATAGCTCCCATATAAAAAACTTATGGAAACACAAAAATACATAAAGAAAAGGTTGTTTATGTCCGTCTGTCCGTCAGATAAAAGCACGATAGCGCCTTAACGAAAAGAGCTAGAGGAACAGAATTTTACAAAAGTATTTTGGATATCTTGAAAAAGATGTGTGTTGAAAATGGACAAAATCGGTTCAAATTTAGTTAGAGCTCCCATATAACCCCGCCCCGGGAAACACATTAATGCTGATAAATTGAATACAATTGTAATAGCTATGACGATTAAATTTAAAATAGGGAAGTTTTATGCAAATTTTGATCACTTTATCAAATTTTATAGGAATCAGTCCATATTTGACTTTAGCTTTCATGTGAAAAACACTCACGGAAACCAAAAATTTTAGCAAAGGCCAGTTAAAAGCTATTAAATTAGAAACTATGATAGCTATGGCCACTAAATTTTGCAAGAATAAGCTCTCTATATATACCAGCCAGTGTGTTTGTTATAATCGGTCAACATTTGGCTATAATTCTTATATATATAACATCCCCTTTTTATATCTACAATCAAAAAGATTTGGAGGTACATTCATTATATTAAGATTGCACTTATGAAATTATATAGGCATCAATCAATGTTCAGCCCACACTTTATATATGATGAATGCATTAGGAACTCATAACGAAATATATGGACCTGTCGTATTACTATTAACGTGTTTAGCCTAACTACATATTAATCACAACGAAAAGTATTTAACAACTTATTAATGTAAAACTATACCTGGTTATGAGACCGAATTTTGATCAAAGTAAATACTGGGGAAACCACTAAAATATTTATGAATGTTGAACTATAAAGCTACGGAAACCTAATTTAGTCCAAAGGTTTTACCAACAATAACAAATAGCTTAGCGATTTTTCCAGTTTTGGTGCAAATTTTGAATTAGCTGCACCCTTGTAGATATATGAGATATGTTTCTAAATTTAACACAACTTGATGGTGGGTATATAAAATTCGGCACAGCCGAATATAACACTCTTACTTGTTATATATGAAATTAATTATACAGTTATTTTTCTGGTTATTAAAATAACTTAATGTCTCATTTTAAAGCTTTTTGACGCTTTACAAATCTGTGGAAGAGTAGCTTAAGTCGATATAAGAGAGAATTGAGTTAAGGCGTTTATTGCATTGCAGAAGCACAGGCGCTTAAATGTGTTTAGTCCATTTTAAAAAATTCGTGTTTTTGACAATGTTATGTACGTTTACTTTTTAGCTTAAGTTTTTTGAATCAATAATGCATTGATCAAAACAGCTAATGTACACATATTTTTTGGTACATATTCATATTTTTCTTTCAACATATAACGATTTCGCTTAACTTCACCTAAGCTGTATAAATGTTGACCTTTAAAATAAAAAGTCATTATTTTCAAACAACTTATGTTTACATAAAACTGCACAATATATACTTTTTATTTAAACAGAAACGCTCAAAGTTACTTAAGGTCCAGTTCAATGCAAATTTCTGTTTCAAAAAGAGCTTAAGTAGAAAAAACGTAAAACCTTCGAATTTAACAATATTTTTTTTTAAATAAACATGTTACCAACATATTAATTCATAAATTATTCTCAGAAATCAAGCAGAAGAAAAATTACACAAAATTGATGATATCTCAAAACTTCAATTTTCGACTTAAGCTATTCTTCCATATTGCCACAGAAATATATCTCTTTAACAGTGCCCTTATTCTATGAGGATTGGGGCACTGTAAAAAATTAGATTATTTTTCTGGTTTTTATAAGAACTAATTGTCTTATTTTAAAGCTTTTTTGACACCTAACATATATATTTCCCTTTCGCAGTGCCCCCATCCTATGAGGACGCAATGGCTTTAAGTGAAAAATTCTACGATGACACCGAGTACATGGAAAACGTCAGCATGTCCAGTGTGGCAACTAATACAAAAACGGAAAACTTCAAACCACGCTATCCCGTCTACTATGATTACGAAACGCCCATTATACCACCCGGTAGTGATGATTCAAATAATGAATCCGAATAATACTTATAATTAATACTAATAATATTTATACGTTTTTATTACTAAAACAAAAAAACCTTTTTTAAGTTTTTTTACAATTCAAAAAGTAGTTAGCTAAAACATTTACCAAAAAAAAAAGCAAAATTTAAAATTTTTTATATTTAATACAAAACAAAATATTTGGTATGTTATAAAACAAAATTTTTTAAAAATTCGTATTTTTTAAATTAATATTTTTTATATAAAATTTTTAAACAAAATCAAATTGATAAAAGAAAAAACAAAATTTGCACGCCTCATCTTGAAAATTTGACAACCAAAAAAAAAAGAAACACACACAAATTAGATTTTAAAAGAACAAAACAAAATTTTTCACTTATAATTGAAGCAAAAAAAAAAAAAACACAAAATCTGTATTTTATATTTATTTATACAAGAGAAAAAAAGAACCCTAAACTATTTTTTTATTAACACATTTTTTATAGAATATTTTAATATTTAAAAAAAAATATTTTTGTACTTTTATTAAACAACTAAAGTAAGAAATTTTCCTCGTAATGTAAATCCTTAAATATTAATGAAAAATCTTTTATTTTCTCTTCTGTACCCCCCATCCGTTTCGTTTCGTTTTGTAACGTTTTTGCGTTCTTCAAAAATAATAATAAAAACATCTTCGCAGAGACCCTTTACGATGCCATACCAACACGTTACCATCAGCAGCATCAAACTCATCAGCTCCATCACCACTCCTCTATGGTCTTGCCAACGACGGATATGTCATCATCTTCGCTAGAATTACATCATGTTAAATCATTTAAGAAATTTCAATTATTGCGTTACATAAGGAAATAGTTAAACGTTTTAGTTCGTTTTTATAAAATTCTGCGTAATGAAATTTTATTTACATTTTCTTTTTTTTTAGATAGAAAACAATTTTTAGAAAATACCAAATACTAAGAGGAATGGGAACACTGTGTTATAGAAAAAATTATTTCAAATATTTTCAAATTTTGCCATTTTCTCAAAACTTTTTTGTTTAAGCTGTTTCCGTCATTTGGAGCTAGGGTCAAATGTGGACAGACAAAGTTAATCAGATTGATTACAGTCGAAATTCTAAGACGATTGAGCGATGTCCGTCTGTCTGTCTGTTGAAATCACGATAACGCCTAAACGAAAGGAGCTAGCTCACTGAAACTAAGTAAAAATATTCTTCATCTCTGAGAAAATTTTGGTATTGAAATTGGGCAAAATCGGTTCACATTTGACCATAACTCCCGTATAACCTCTTCTAGGCTAATCGCTTATTTGTTAATAAATGACAAATTATAGCAGCTCTGATGATAATAATATGTCGAAGTTTTACATTAGCCCTATGCAGCGTGTAAAATTTCATCAAAATCGGTTCACATTTAGCCATAGCTTCCATACAAAAAACTTACGAAAACAGCCTAAATTTTACCTAAAATACACTTAAATGCCAATAAATCTAAAAGTATAACAGATATAACCACTAAATTTGGCAAAAGGAAGTCTTATGTCAATGTCAGCCAGTGTGCAAAATTTTGTCACATTCGGTCACCATTTCACCATAGCCCCCATATAAAAAACTTATGGAAACACAAAAATACATAAAGAAAAGGTTGTTTATGTCCGTCTGTCCGTCAGATAAAAGCACGATAGCGCCTTAACGAAAAGAGCTAGAGGGACAACATTTTACAAAAGTATTTTGGATATCTTGAAAAAGATGTGTGTTGAAAATGGACAATCGGTTCAAATTTAGTTAGAGCTCCCATATAACCCTGCCCCGGGAAACACAATCATGCTCATAAATTGAATACAATTGTAATAGCTATGACGATTAAATTTAAAATAGGGAAGTTTTATGCAATTTTTGATCAGTTTATCAAATTTTATAGGAATCAGTCCATATTTGACTTTAGCTTTCATATAAAAAAAACACTCACGGAAACCAAAATATTTTAGCAAAGGCCAGTTAAAAGCTATTATATTAGAAACTATGATAGCTATGGCCACTACATTTTGCAAGAATAAGCTCTATATAATATACCAGCCAGTGTGTAAAATTTTGTTATAATCGGTCAACATTTGGCTATTATATATATAACATCCCCTTTTTATATCTACAATCAAAAAGATTTGGAGGTACATTCATTATATTAAGATTGCACCTATGAAATTAGATAGGCATCAATCAATGTTCAGCCCAGACTTTATATATGATGAATGCATTAGGAACTCCCAACGAAATATATGGACCTGCCGTATTACTATTAACGTGTTTAGCCTTACTACATTTTAAGCACAACGAAAAGTATTTAACAATTTATTAATGTAAAACTATACCCGGTTATGAGACCGAATTTGGATCAAAGTAAATACTGGGGAAACCACTAAAATATTTTTAAATGTTGAACTATAAAGCTACGGCAACCGAATTTAGTCCAAAGGTTTTACCAACAATACCAATTAGCTTAGCGATTTTTTTAGTTTTGGTCCAGATTTTGAACCCTGTTTCTGAATTTAACACAACTTGATTGTGGGTATATAAGATTCGGCACAGCCGAATATAACACTCTTCTTTGTCTTCAGATTTGCGACCGTTTAGTGATTTTTACCTCATTAAGTGCGTTTTGATAGAAGAGTTTGTTTGGGAGCTATAGTAAAATGTGAACTGATTTCAACCGATTCAAGTTTACATAAGCATTATTTCCTTTAAATTTCATGAAAAAATATTGTCATTTGTGGCCAATATATCAATTCCGGGAGTGGGACCTATAAATAATAAACCAATTTTGACGAATTTCAATAGCCATGGTTCCACTACCAAAAAAATTGTCTGTGCCAAATTTCATTAAATTATCTTTATTATCGCGACCTGTACTTTGATTACATGGTTTACGTGGGAGTCCCTCCAGCCGTCCAGCCAGACGGACGGACGGACTGACATCGCTAAATCGACTCAGAAAGTGATTCTAAGCCTATTTGTATGCTAAAAGGTGGGTCTAAGACAAATATTTCTATGCGTTACATACATCAGCACAAACTTATAATACCCCTTCCACCTATGGTGGTGAAGGGTATAAAAATTAAATGATCAGATATTAGTCAAAAGCCCAAATTTTAATTTTTTTTTAGGAAAATAATCCAAAATTATCACAAACATATATCGGAAATCGATCGATTTGAAAACGATAGATTTCTATCACATACCTGATACTTTTATTTTAAGGGAGTTCATAGGGTACGAAAATGGTTGTTTAAAAACGGATTCCGATTCTGTCGGTACATAATCAATTTTAAATATTCTTTCTAAAACTAAAAAAGTACTTAAAGAAAGAATCAAGAAAAACTATGACAATATTCGTTTCCCAAAAAATTCTACAAGAAAATAACAAAATTCTTATCTTTGGAGTAATTTTTCTATCGATCATTCTGTAGCACAGTGTACCCCCTTTTTAGTAACAACCAAAATCGTTCGAAAAATTCGATTTTTTGTAAAATAAAAAGTGCCATTTAATTTCTTTATTTTTTGCCCCTTAGGCTCTCGAAGTGAAATTAATGATAGGTTTATATATAAATATAAAATAAATTATAAAACAAATATAATAAGATTTTTTCTAAACAAAATAATTAATTAATGAATTGAAAACAAACAAAAACAAGTTTTATTTGGCTTAGCCAAATTAATGAGTTTTACCAAAATGACAAAGCTTCAAAATCAAGCTGGCCAATTTAAATGGTCGTTCACATCAAAGTACTTTTTAAGCAAATGGTAATAAAAAGTGATTACCTGTTTTTGATTAAAAACTTAAATTGATATACAAAAAAAAAGAAATCACGAAAAATTTCAAAATTTTGTTTAATAAACACCAAAAAAGAAATCAGGTATTTTGAGCAAAAAAAAGACATACTGTCAGAATAAATGTTAAATGCAACATTGCACAGTGGGGAGGATTAAACAATGTATAGCGAAAATTTTCACTAACTTTTATTTTCTAATAAAACTCGTGAATATAAACAAATCATTTTAATTTTTTTTTTCTTTCTTTATAAAAACATTTTTTCAATAGATAACTGTTATACAGAAATTCTTTCGATATAAAAACTGTTATACAACATTTTTCAATAGAAAAACTTTAATATAGAAACTTTTTCTATAGAAAAACTGTTAAACAGACACTTTTTCCATAGGAAACTGGTATACAGTTACTTTTTCTAAAGAAAAACTGATACACAGACAATTTTTCTATAGAAAAACTGTTATACAAATACTTTTTCATAATAAAAACTATTATACAGACACTTTTTCCATAAGTAAATATATAACACAGATACTTATTCTATAGAAAAACTGTTATATAGACATTTTTTTCTATAGAAAAACTGTTATACAGATATTTTTTCTATAGAAAAACAGTTATACGTACATTTTTTCTACATAAAAACTGTTATACAGACATTTTTTCTATAGAAAACAGCATTTCTAACGAAATGCTGTTTTACAGAAATTTTTTCTATAGAAAAACTGTTATACCGACATTTTTTCTATAGAAAAACTGTTATACAGACACTTTTTGTATAGAAAAACTGTTATACACACATTTTTTTTATAGAAAAACTGTTATATAGACGTTTTTTCTATAGAAAACTGTTATACATAAACTTTTTCTATAGAAAAATATTTATGTATAACAGTTTTTCTATAGAAAAGGTTTCTGTTTGTGTATAGTTTTTATATAGAAAAATTTCGCTAAAAAAATTTTTATATAGAAAATTTTTCGTTAAAAAATGTTTTTAAATTTTTCGTCAAAAAAATTTTTTAAATTTTTCAAAACTTTTACAAAATTTTCAAAAACTTTTACAAACATTTTTCGCTTAAAAGTTTTTTACATAGAAAATTTTTCGTTAAAAAAAAATTTTTATATAGAAAATTTTTCGTTATAAAAATTTTTCTGTAGAAAATTTTTCGTTATAAAATTTTTTTTGTTATAAAAAATTTTCTATCGAAAATTTTTCATTAACAAACATTTTTTATATAGAAAATTTTTCGTTAAAAAAAATTTTTATATAGAAACTTTTTCGTTAAAAAAATTATTTATACAGAAAATTTTTCGTTAAAAAAATTTTTCATACAGAAAATTTTTCGTTAAAAAAATTTATTGTATAAAAATTTTTCGTTAAAAAAATTTATTGTATAAAAATTTTTATGTTAAAAAAATTTTTTATATAGAAAATTTTTCGTTAAAAAAATTTTTTATACAGAAAATTTTTCGTTAAGAAAATTTTTTATATAGAAAATTTTTCGTTAAAAAAAATTTTTTATGTGGAAAATTTTTCGTTAAAAAAAATTTTTATATAGAAAATTTTTTGTTAAAAAGTTTTTTTTATATTGAAAATTTTTCCTTAAATAAATTTTTTATATAGAAAATTTTTCATTAAAAAAATTTTTTACATAGAACATTTTTCGTTAAAAAATTTTATATACAGAAAATTTTTTATTAAAAAAAATTTTTATATAGAAAATTTTTCGTTAAAAAAAATTTTTTATATAGAAAATTTTTCATTAAAAAAATTTTTTTATGTAGAAAATTTTTCGTTAAAAAATTTTTTATATACAAAATTTTTCGTTAAAAAATTTTTTATATTGAAAATTTTTCGTTAAAAAAATTTTTTATATAGAAAATACACTTCTTTTTGAATAATATTTACATCCCGACTATTTTGTTATTTTTTGATAAAACTGCATGCATTCAGCTTATTTTTAAAATAAACTTGTTTATTTTAAAGCATCTACTATTTGCATTCTGCAAATAGTAGCCGACGGCTACAGCAAGAATGTGGGAAGTGAAGGTAGATGAAAACTGAAAAGTGTTTGTTTTTGTTCAGTCGATAATCTACGCTTTTACTTTTGGTTTATGAACATAATTCTTAATAGTTATGTTTGTAAATTTAGTAATAATGCGAGGTTTTCGATCTGTCTAAATTGGGGATAATCCTCCTGAAGAGATGGCTTAACCAACCATCGAAACGCGTCGAGGAATTTGGTTTCTCCGCAAACATTTTTTGGCTTTTTATCAATAAATTGGTCTGTTACATTAATAAATAAATGTAACAGATTTGGGATCAAATGCAAATACACTTCTTTTTGAAGAAAATTTTTCCTTAAAAAAATTTTTTATATAGAAAATTTTTCATTAAAAAATTTTTGTATAGAAAATTTTTATAGAAACATTTTCATTAAAAAAATTTTTTATATAGAAAATTTTAAGTTAAAAATTTTTTTTATATAGAAAATTTTTTGATAAAAAAAATTGTTATATAGAAAATTTTTCGTTAAAAATTTTGTCTATAGATTTTTTTTCGTTAAAAATTTTGTCTATAGATTTTTTTTTCCTTTTTCATAGGAAACTTTTTGTTTTCGATTTTTTTTTTAACATCTTTTTTCCAAACTGCCCCACTGTGACTTGTTAACAATTTGCTAAAACTCAACAAATAATTTCCAATTACTAACAACAAAAAAATGTATAACAAATAAAACTTTACTAAAATAAGATTTTTACCTTCAAATAAATAAAACTTATAAATTCTTCCCTTTTTAAATGTCAACAATTGCACAATTTATATACGAAAGTTAAAAAATCTAAAAAAAAATCTTAAAACATTTAAAACCATTAAAAAAAAACTTAAAAATTAAAATTTCTTAAACAATAAAAAGTCTTCTATTTTTTTTGTGTTGTTAAATATTTTGTTGTAATATTTAAAAATTTATTTTAAACAAATTTTGTCTAGCCTTTAGCTATTTAAGCATAAATTGCACAATTTTTACTAAAACCAAAAAAACAATTTTTAAGCTAAGCGTGAAATTTTTTCCATTATTACAAAAAAGAAACATTTGAAAACAGATGTTTTTCTCTAAATAAATAACAAACAAGAAATATTTATTAACAATTTTTATTTAAAACTTTGTTACACATTTTTCTTAGCTTTTAAGTAAAAATAAATGAAGTAAAACTAAATAAATTCTTTAATAAAATGTAAAACATAATATAATAAAATAAAGTGTTTTTTTAAGGATTTGAAGGGCTGCACAATGGGTCAAAATGAAAAATTTCAAAGTTTTTAAAATATTTTTATCGAAAATTTTTCTATAGAAAAATATTTCTATCGAAAATTTTTCTATAGAAAAATATTTCTATCGAAAATTTTTCTATAGAAAAATATTTCTATCGAAAATTTTTTTATAGAAAAATATTTCTATCGAAAATTTTTCTATAGAAAAATATTTCTATCGAAAATTTTTCTATAGAAAAATATTTCTATCGAAAATTTTTCTATAGAAAAATATTTCTATCGAAAATTTTTCTATAGAAAAATATTTCTATCGAAAATTTTTCTATAGAAAAATATTTCTATCGAAAATTTTTCTATAGAAAAATATTTCTATCGAAAATTTTTCTATAGAAAAATATTTCTATCGAAAATTTTTCTATAGAAAAATATTTCTATCGAAAATTTTTCTATAGAAAAATATTTCTATCGAAAATTTTTCTATAGAAAAATATTTCTATCGAAAATTTTTCTATAGAAAAATATTTCTATCGAAAATTTTTCTATAGAAAAATATTTCTATCGAAAATTTTTCTATAGAAAAATATTTCTATCGAAAATTTTTCTATAGAAAAATATTTCTATCAAAAATTTTTCTATAGAAAAATATTTTTATCGAAAATTTTTCTATAGAAAAATATTTCTATGGAAAATTTTTCTATAGAAAAATATTTCTATCGAAAATTTTTCTACAGAAAAATATTTCTATCGAAAATTTTTCTATAGAAAAATATTTCTATCGAATATTTTTCTATAGGAAAATATTTCTATCGAAAATTTTTCTATAGAAAAATATGTCTATCGAAAATTTTTCTGTAGAAAAATATTTCTATCGAAAATTTTTCTATAGAAAAATATTTCTATCGAAAATTTTTCTATAGAAAAATATTTCTATCGAAAATTTTTCTATAGAAAAATATTTCTATCGAAAATTTTTCTATAGAAAAATATTTCTATCGAAAATTTTTCTATAGAAAAATATTTCTATCGAAAATTTTTCTATAGAAAAATATTTCTATCGAAAATTTTTCTATAGAAAAATATTTCTATCGAAAATTTTTCTATAGAAAAATATTTCTATCGAAAATTTTTCTATAGAAAAATATTTCTATCGAAAATTTTTCTATAGAAAAATATTTCTATCGAAAATTTTTCTATAGAAAAATATTTCTATCGAAAATTTTTCTATAGAAAAATATTTCTATCGAAAATTTTTCTATAGAAAAATATTTCTATCGAAAATTTTTCTATAGAAAAATATTTCTATCGAAAATTTTTCTATAGAAAAATATTTCTATCGAAAATTTTTCTATAGAAAAATATTTCTATCGAAAATTTTTCTATAGAAAAATATTTCTATCGAAAATTTTTCTATAGAAAAATATTTCTATCGAAAATTTTTCTATAGAAAAATATTTCTATCGAAAATTTTTCTATAGAAAAATATTTCTATCGAAAATTTTTCTATAGAAAAATATTTCTATCGAAAATTTTTCTATAGAAAAATATTTCTATCGAAAATTTTTCTATAGAAAAATATTTCTATCGAAAATTTTTCTATAGAAAAATATTTCTATCGAAAATTTTTCTATAGAAAAATATTTCTATCGAAAATTTTTCTATAGAAAAATATTTCTATCGAAAATTTTTCTATAGAAAAATATTTCTATCGAAAATTTTTCTATAGAAAAATATTTCTATCGAAAATTTTTCTATAGAAAAATATTTCTATCGAAAATTTTTCTATAGAAAAATATTTCTATCGAAAATTTTTCTATAGAAAAATATTTCTATCGAAAATTTTTCTATAGAAAAATATTTCTATCGAAAATTTTTCTATAGAAAAATATTTCTATCGAAAATTTTTCTATAGAAAAATATTTCTATCGAAAATTTTTCTATAGAAAAATATTTCTATCGAAAATTTTTCTATAGAAAAATATTTCTATCGAAAATTTTTCTATAGAAAAATATTTCTATCGAAAATTTTTCTATAGAAAAATATTTCTATCGAAAATTTTTCTATAGAAAAATATTTCTATCGAAAATTTTTCTATAGAAAAATATTTCTATCGAAAATTTTTCTATAGAAAAATATTTCTATCGAAAATTTTTCTATAGAAAAATATTTCTATCGAAAATTTTTCTATAGAAAAATATTTCTATCGAAAATTTTTCTATAGAAAAATATTTCTATCGAAAATTTTTCTATAGAAAAATATTTCTATCGAAAATTTTTCTATAGAAAAATATTTCTATCGAAAATTTTTCTATAGAAAAATATTTCTATCGAAAATTTTTCTATAGAAAAATATTTCTATCGAAAATTTTTCTATAGAAAAATATTTCTATCGAAAATTTTTCTATAGAAAAATATTTCTATCGAAAATTTTTCTATAGAAAAATATTTCTATCGAAAATTTTTCTATAGAAAAATATTTCTATCGAAAATTTTTCTATAGAAAAATATTTCTATCGAAAATTTTTCTATAGAAAAATATTTCTATCGAAAATTTTTCTATAGAAAAATATTTCTATCGAAGATTTTTCTATAGAAAAATATTTCTATCGAAAATTTTTCTATAGAAAAATATTTCTATCGAAAATTTTTCTATAGAAAAATATTTCTATCGAAAATTTTTCTATAGAAAAATATTTCTATC
Source organism: Stomorhina lunata (assembly GCA_933228675.1). NCBI lineage: Eukaryota > Metazoa > Arthropoda > Insecta > Diptera > Rhiniidae > Stomorhina > Stomorhina lunata. The sequence continues at coordinate 20,917,240 of OW121740.1, forward strand.
GAAAATTTTTCTATAGAAAAATATTTCTATCGAAAATTTTTCTATAGAAAAATATTTCTATCGAAAATTTTTCTATAGAAAAATATTTCTATCGAAAATTTTTCTATAGAAAAATATTTCTATCGAAAATTTTTCTATAGAAAAATATTTTTATCGGAAAAATGTTTTTATCGAAAAATTGTTTAACATTAGTACAGTCGAGTACGGTTTTAACGAACAAACGGGGAACTAGCAGCCGTTAGTTCTTTCAGTTTATAGAACTTAGAGACTTTTTTCGGGAGTGCTAGCATTTAAGATTTTTAGCTGCTTTTGTTACGTTTTTGGAGGAGGTGGAAATAAAAAAAATTCATTTTTACTTTTTAGTTTAAACAAGTTTTATTAATTTCTTGTAACAATATCTCAAAGATCTTCTCAAATGTGTTTCACGTTTGGTGGGCAAAATACCCAAAGACTCAAACAATTGATCAGCCAAAGAATGTGAAAGGTGCACGTGATCATCTCCAGCCTGTTGACTACTCATTTCATGTGAGGAAGAACCTGAAATAATTTAAATTTAATTACCCACATAATGACAATAACAGCAAAACAATATTATTAATTTCAAATTATTTAAAAACAAAAATTAATTAGCTTTTAAATTTAACAACAACAAAAATACTGACCGTAATTATCGAAACACATATAACTTTTGAGGGCCCCCTCAAAACGATAGCAGGGGGTAGAACCAATTGTTAGAGGAACACAAAGGGAAAGTAAAGCTTTTTTGTTGGCATTAACCAGAAATGCTTCTAAATTGTACTCTATGGTGAGCATCAGTGAAGGATCATTGATGCTGGAGATTTGACTGTGAAGGGGTATAGTGAGATGAGAGGTAATTTCAGAAGAAAACTGCTTTTCATTAGAAATGATTTGTTTAATTTGCTTAACTCTGTTGCCAGAGATTCGTGAGCCACATGTTACTAAACAATTCAGTTGGATTTGCATTTTGCAATCGTTTTGTTTGGAAAGATATTTAAGGTGATAGGGTACTTTTTGACCAGGTGTAAAACCAGTGCAGGGCAGTTGCAGGCTGATATGGCCAAATTCATTTTCGTTAGTAAGAAAGCAAGGCTGGAAGTATACAAAGAATTAAATATTTATTTGTTATTATAAAAAACTGGTATTTTTTTAAAGTCAAGTTGTTTTTTCTTGTATTTTTTCAAATCTCTTACCCACCTCTTTGTACTTGATTCCCTGGCTTAAATCCAGTTTCTTCTTCAAAACAATTCTTTGGTGAAATTCTTTATTGACTTTCTTTGCATGTTGCATCATTAATTTTAAACTGTATTCAGTTTGCCCGTAAGCACAGCGATATGTTGCTGGTACATCTTCAGGTATCGGGAAACAAAAACGAAATGTATATTCAACATGTGGCTGTAAATGTTTATGGTTCATTGAATCCAGTTTGAGCTGTTGACAAACATGTTTTTGCTGTTGTTTGTAGAGAGTTTTGTCTGATATCTCCTGGGTGCTGAAGTCATTGTGCATTATATTTTCTTTGGTTTTATCTAAGTCCCACCATTGCACTGTAGTCTGACCATAAAATTCAAGTGTAATTGCTGTAAACAAAAACAAAAAAAGGTGGTAAATTATAATAAACTTATTAGAAATCTGTGTAGCACAAATAGACAGATGAGATAAAGCAATTTATGTATAGACAGAAAAAAATATTTATCTAATCAAAAATTGTTTGTGTGCTCAATGTTGAGGGTAACATCACAATTAACTAAATTAAAATCAAATAAAATATAGGCATCTGAATAAGAGTATCTGTTAGCAGATAATAACGAAAGTTGAATATCTTTTTAGTCTAAATTAGCCTTAGAAACATTAAATGCTTTGAACACACTTATTTTAAATTTTTTTATGACTTCAGATCATTTTGCTGGTTATGAATTCTCGCCTAATATGCAAATATATGCAGATAATTTATATACCATAGAAACGCTGAGTCTTGAAACTTTCATATGACATACAATTCATATAAGAACATTTCATACATCAACATTTTTGAACATACCTTTTTTAACAGTTTTATTGTTTAAGATAATTTTACACGTTATGAATTCTCGCTAAATATGCGAATATATGCAGATTATTTATACGCTATCAAAATGTCCAGTATTCGGCCTTTCATCTGAAATAAACCTTGTCTTAGAAGATTTTATATATCAAAATTTATCCTCAATCACACATAATAACTAAATAATATCCAAAGTTGAATAACTTTCCATTCTAAGTTAACCTTAAAAAGATTAAATGCTTTAAAGTTTAAACACACTTATTTATATTTTTGTTTAACCTCAAGTTACTTCTAAATAAGCAAATATATGCAGATTATTTATACACTATCAAAGGGCTAAGGCTTTAACCTTTCATCGGAAATAAATCTTATCTAAAAAGATTTCACATATCGAAATTTATATACAATCAAAACAAGTAACAATTTTGTATCATAAAATCTTTTAATCATATTATTGATTATAAGCTAAATATGCAAATACAAGGTGGCGCTAAAGTAAACCTCCTATCAGAAAATACTATAAAGTTTGCGATTAGCGCCTAATGTCAATTCTGTTTTGACATTTGTGTAGTAAACTCTTGCGAAATACACGTTAATAAACAATGTTACGCTACACTGCTCCAGAACGCGGAATATTGGTGACTATTTATTTGACCAATAATCGGTCGGTGACTATGGTACAACGTAAATTTTGTCGCAGATTTCCTGGCCGTCCAACACCTACTGGTGAAACACTGCGACGTTTAGCCGCTCGCCTCGAAGAGACTGGCACAATACGAGATGCCGCCAGGCGTGGCAGACACCGGAGTAGCCGTTATGCAGATAATATTGCTGCTGTAGCCGAGGATATTACGGAAGCGCCGTCGACATCGATCAGACGACGTGCCACGCAAATGGGTATCAGTCGACGGTCTTTATATTTATATAGAATTTTGGTAAAATATTTGAAGATGTTTCCGTACAAAGTCCAGACGGTGCATCAGCTGTTAGCTGCTGACCGCCAATCGCATCTAACATACTCTCAAGGCATCCTTATTAACCACCAAGAGCTAGATAATTTTTCATCAAAAACAATCATGAGTGATGAGGCCCATTTCCATCTTAGCGGGTACGTAAATAAGCAAAATTTTTGCTTCTGGGGCACTGAAAATCCGCGTGTAACCCACGAAGAGCCATTACACCAGCTCAAAGTCACTGTATGGTGTGCTGTTTTCGCTGGAGGAGTCATCGGACCTTTTTTCTTCGAAGACGTCGCGGGCCAAACGGTTATTGTGAATGGTGAGCGCTACAGAGCAATGATTAACGAGTTCTTTTTGCCGCAACTTGATGAATTGGGATTGGAAAACATGAGGTTCCAACAGGACGGTGCAACTGCACACACTGCACGTGTCACAACCGATATGCTGAAGGATGCATTTCCCGGGCGCCTAATCTCCCGTTTTGGCAATTTGCACTGGCCAGCAAGATCACCTGATTTGACCGCTGCAGACTTCTTTTTGTGGAGCTTTTTGAAGTCGCGTGTTTATGTCAACAAGCCTCAGACTCTTGCAGCTCTTAAAGACAATATCCGTCAAGAATGTGAGGACCTATCGCCGGAAGTTTTGACCAAAGTGATGGAAAATGCCATAAAAAGGGCTCAAATGACAATCAACTGTGGCGGCGGCCATTTCCATGACATCATATTCTCGACTTGATGTAAAAAAAAAAAATTAAAAGACCAAATAAAAATAATCCACAAGAAGAATCAAAGTCTTTCATTTTTTTTTTAAATTACAGCCAAAAAGCATCGAAAGGTTATTTTTGCGCCATCTTGTATTTGCAGATTATTTATGTACCATAAAGTAGCTTAAACCTGAGCCATTCATCAAAATAAGATTTAATTTAGAAGACTTTCCTTAAAGAACATCTATATATTCAAATCTATGCATATTATAACTACTCCATTTAAAAGTTAAGACTTTAAAATTTCACCTAGAATATATGTTTCCTTAAAAATGTTCCTGCCTAAGATAATTTTTCTTAATATTCATTTATGCTTAATATGCAAATATATGCAGTTTTTAAATACACCAATGAATGGTGAAGATTTCAAGCTTAATTTAAAGTAAAGTCTACTTAAGAAGATTTTATATATCAGAACTTATATTCAATCAAAACAAGAACGACTTTTTCATCATAAAAAATTGTTTTACATTGATTTAAAGCTAAATATGCAAATATATGCAGATCATTTATACATCATTAGGAAGCTCAGACCTCAGTTATTGATTAACATATGCTTTAATTTAGAAGATTTTATCGAGAAAATCCGAAAAATATGCAAATATATGCAGACTGTAACTACACTAATGAAAAGCTGAGACTTCAAATTTCCACCTGCATTATAAGGTTTTTCAAAAAATTTATCACGTAAGATCAATTTACTTAATAAACATTTAAATAATAATCTGCATATATTAATGCTAAATATGAAAATATATGCAGTTTATTTAGAGATTATTGTAATTCGATGACTTTAGATTATTAACGAATATTTTGTATATCAAAATTCATATTCAATAAAAGAAGTACCAATTTTTCAACATTAAAACTAGCTTTTATGCAATAATATTACGGATTTTAAGCTAAATATGCAAATATATGCAGATTATTTATACATCATTAGGAAGCTTAGATCTTAGCCATTCATTAAAAAAAACTGGAATTCAAAGGACTTTCTTTCTTAAGACAAACAGCTTAATATGCAAAAAAAATCCTTAAGACGATACTTAACTATTATGCAAATATATGCAAAATATGCAAATATATGCAAAAAATATATACACCACTAAAAAGCTTTGACCTTAGCCTTTCAATAAAATCAATTTTAATTATAGTATTTTCTCCTTGCCTATGTCTCAGCCAACAACAGATGCTTGACATTATTGTAGGGAGTAGCTTGACTACCAAAAACAAAAAAAAATTCAGTATGACAGCCAATAAAATGGACTTAGCTGATAGTGCAAATAAAGTACGGTAGTTAGGGAGTATTTTATCTAAATATAAACAGACAAAACCCTACTTTTTGTTATCAAAAAAGTTAAATGGAACAAAAATAAAACTTGAAATTATTTCCACCCACAAGCAAATTATTTTTATTATTAGCTCAAATTTGTTGCTGTCAACGCGTTAATTGTTTTATTTAACTTAATAATGAAACTAATTAACCAATTAACTTATAAGCGTGAAACAAATTATTTTATAAGTTTGCTTAATGTAGTATAAAGCTAAAAGATAATTAGAGTTATTACCCGAAATACCTCAGAGTGAATTGATCACATAAAAATATCGACATTTTATATAGGATTTATAAATTTAGAGTATTTTTTTTTGAAGGACTTCCATTAAAGCTGCTTCTATTACCTCTTTTGGGGAGATGGTAAGCTTACACTTAAAATCGGACACGTTCTCAGATACCTTTTCTGTGTTCTTTAATTCCTTGATTACAATGACCCAATCAATACCTTTTCACGGGCTAACATTCTGGACAATTGGATGGACTTGCCTCCCCTTAGTTCAAAAATAAAATTTTATTTGAAGACCTATTAAGTGTTTTTTTTTAAAAACTCATGATGCCAAATTGTTCCAAAAATTTAAATTCACTCTGTAAAAGTCGTTTGTATAGACACTCCGTTACATAAATTTCTGTGTTTATTACTTCTGTCCCTTTTTATACCCTTCACCAATAGGTGAAAGGGTATTATAAGTTTGTGATTCCGTTTGTAATTTTTTTATTAGTGATCGTAGACCCCATAAAAATTATACCGATCGACTCAGAATCGGGAGGAGAATCGATTAAGCGATGTCCGTCTGTCTGTCTGTCTGTCTGTCTGTCCGTCTGTCTGTCTGTCTGTTGAAATCAAGTTTCTGAAGCCCCTGGAGGATGGACTTACATAAATTATATATCAGATTTTAGGAAATTCTTCCGCAATGAACGCTATTAAATTTCATTAAAATCGGTTTATAAACACCGAAAATATCGAAAAAATACCAAAAATTAGACGAAAATTTTAAAATTTTTGATTGAAACACACTTTTAAATAACAAGAGAAAAAAGATACTCCTGGTGTACATGTGATAATATGTTATATATCAGATTGTAGGAAATATTTTCCCAAAGCACTCTGTAAAATTTCATCAAATTCGGTCCATAAACAACTGAGATATCGCCAAAACACTGAATTTGATGTATCGCAAATTGCCCAAAGAACACATTAGAGAATGTTTGTTGAAAAAATTAAATGCAGAAATAGGAAAAACTATCCTCCTTTAGTACGGACCTACATAAATTTTACATCAGATTTTAGGAAATTCCCCCACCAAGCACGTTATTAAATTTTATCAAAAGCGGTCTATAAACAATTGAGATATCGCCATAACACTACATTTGATGTACAGCAAATTGCCCAAAGTACGTGTCTAAGAAATTTTGTTTACATTTTGTAAGTATTGTTTCAGCGATATCTCAGGTGTTTATGGACCGATTGTGATGAAATTTGACATAGTTCTTTATGGGAGGATTTTCTAAAATCTGATATATATACTCCACAAATCTGATTATGAATACCATTCAAATTGTACCGATCAACTCAGAATCGGCACAAGAATCGATTTCGCGACCTCCGTCCGTCTGTCCGTCCTTCTGTTTGTTTGCCCGTCCGTCCGTCTGTTTGTTTGTCCGTCCGTCTATATGTCCGTCCGTCTACCTGTCTGTCCTTTTTTCTGTTGTAGTCAAGTTTTTGGAGCTCCTGTTTTGTCCATATCTTAGATGTTTATTTTGATGAAGTTTAATAGCGTCCTTCGCAGGGGATTATCTAAATGATGCATTCTGTAATTTGTGGTAGATATAATTTAGCGTTTAAGCGATAATGTTTTGATCGACAATGTTGAAATTCAGGGTGGGACAATTCAGGAGCTCCACAAATCTGGTTTTAGCAGACAGACACACTGCATTTATCTTAATTTTGTGTCTGACTTTTGAACATTATGATAACATTTGAGAATGTATTATATATCAAATTATAGGTAATCTTCTTAGGAAGTACAAAAATGCAGCTAATTACATGATATCCGTTCAAAACCTACATATGTATGTAAGTATCTCACATATCAACAAAAATTTAAATTTTTTAATTGCAATTGGGAGAAATCCGTTCACGTTTGACAATTGATCCCGTATAACTTCGCCTAAGGCAATCTCTTAGTAGCTAATAAATGACAAATTATAATAGATACGATGATGACATTTAGTATAAAGACGTTGTACAATATTGATATTCAGGACAATAGCGCCTAAAATAAACTTTCTAGAGGGACAACATTTGACAAAAGTATTTCTGATTTTTTGAAAAGTTCGATATTGAAAATGGGTGAGCTCTATTCACATTTAGTGAAATCTCCCATATAAACCCGACCGGGAATCGATTTAATGCTGATAAATTAAATTACATTAAAATTGCACAAAGAACTAGAGCAAAACTTTCCAAACATCCATCGGACATATCGAAAGAACTATACATCCCAAATATTATTGATGAAGTGTTCATTTTAATTAATTAACTAACTTCAAATTAATAAGTAAACTTTTCCGACAAAGCTGATAACCATCCATTCAAAAGCTGTATATTTCACGTATGTATCTAAAACTAAGAGTGTATACCCTATAATTTTAAGGCTTGTATACATTGACAATCATTGTTAAAGCTTTGACCTAAATCAGTCCGCTAACTTCAGAGTTTTACATAACTAATCAAGAACTTTTACTAGTTGGATAATTCGTACGAATTAAAGTGCACAACCCTCACTGGGCACTGTGTTTTTGGGTTGCATGCCAGAATACTTAAACTTCATCAAATCGATGTGCTATTGCAAATCTAAGGGCATCTACATTTTGAAGCATCTTTTCTGCATGGTTTATCTGGTCTATCGAACTTTATTAAATGTTCGTAAAATATGTGTCTATTTTATTTCGAAGCTACTGGCTGGCTTTAATATGCTTTCTCTACTTGTAGTCTAGTAATCATTATCTTTCACAAAGGGACCACTTTAGAACCCAAGTGAAGCTTCCCTAGACATCAGCCACCTGCCCAACCTAACCTTTGGGTGCATAACTATTCTAGATGATGACGCCACCGAAAAGGTTTTCGTTTTCCGAGTCTTAATTTTAAAGACTCTTTGCATATAATACTAGTATAACCAAATATTGCTACGAATTACATTAAGTACTTTTGGAACACCATTGGTGAAGGGTATCCAAGATTCGGCAAAGCCGAATATACCACTCTTACTTGTTTAACTTCTAGTCTTCCCAAATATCGTCTCGTTTATTAGCAACATCAAAATTTCGAACCAAAAGTTATCAAAAGTCTGCTAGTTCGTACGATGGAGAATAAGCGCATACGATCGAAGCTCATGGAAATCTAAAATATTCTCAGTCTTCGACCTCAACATATTATATATATAGACCAATTAAGTAAAATATGACTTCAGTGACTGATGCAGCAAATGCTTCCCCTTACTTGCCCCTACAGCAAAATGGTAAACGCTATTTTTGTAGATACTCCGTTAAATAAATTTCTGTGTTTATCACTTATGTCCCTTTTTTAACTTCTAGTCTTCCCAAATATCGTGTCCTTTATCAGCAACATCAAAATTTCGAACCAAAAGTTGTCAGAGGTCTGCCAGTTCGCACAAAATATGACTTAAGTGTCTGATGGAGCAAATGCTTGCCCTTATTTGTCACTACAGCAAATTGGTAAAGCCATTTTTGTAGATACTCCGTTAAATAAATTTCTGTGTTTATTACTTCTGTCCCTTTTCAACTTCTAGTTTTCCTTAATATATTCTTCGTTTGTCATTACCAAAAATTGAAAAATAAAAACCTTTTTGTAGACACTCCGTAATATAAATTTATGTGTTTATTACTTTTGTCCCTCTTTTACTTCTTATCTTCCCAAATACCATCTCGTTGTTTTCTTTTATTTCTACAGCAAATTGCTAAAAGCTGATTTTGTAGACACCCCGTTATATAAATTTCTGTGTTTATGACTTCTGTGCCTTTTTAACTATTAGTCTTCCTAAATATAGTCTCGTTTATTAACAAATTTGCATAAATTTAGAGCTAAAAGTTATCGAAACGCTATCACTTCGTACGATTCATCATCCATCACACAAAATCTAAAATTTTTATAAAATGTACCTTTAATTGTTAGCTCTACTTTTGTTTCTAAGTTCTTTACCATTTGCAATAATGAACTTTTTGATCTTTGCTTGAATTCAGATCAGTCTAAGCTTTGGATATATGCAAAAAAGTATTAGAACATTTAACGGGATGAGCTTCTTTTCTAATATAAGTGTTAGGTACTTATCAGAAAAATTGCTCAACTTCTATTTCTATACCAACATCAGTTCTAACTTTTATACCCAACACCACCATAGGGTAGTTGATGTATATAAAGCATACAAATATTTAAATAAGACCCACTTTTGAGAATACCGATCGTCTGAATATTACCTACTAAGTCTATATAACGATGACCTTACGAATAGTCCGTGGACTATATCAAAATACAAGTCATATTTGTACGTAATTTGACGAAATTGGGTAAAAAATATTAAGTGATACTATCGCTATTAAAATTAATTTGAATCTTTATATTATTTCGAGTTTTTCTCATATATCTGACTTCCCAGCTTTGATACATAGCTAAACAAAAATTGAGCTATTTGGTGCAGCAACAACCTTTCCTTTATTCCGAAAATAATTTTTTTTTTGTTAACTCTAGTTTTCGAGATATAATTTTTTTTTTTTCAAAAAAGATTTTTTGCACGACTTCATAGCAATCAAAATTAAAATTGAGCTTTTGTTATAACTTTTAATTATTTTGCTTAAAACATACGAGACTTATATGATAATAGAAAAAAATTTATCTGGTAATGCAGTTTTTTTTTAAACCGCCTTTCTAAAACAATCTAATCAACTAATTATAAAGGATTTAAAAATAATTCCATTACTTACTAACATTCTAAAGCTTTTAGTAAGCAAAAAAGCTAATATCAATAATAGAGCTAATATTTCTAAATTACTATAACTTATTTCTAGTAAAAATCTAAATATTTTCATTAAATAAGTATGTATACAATTACCACTACATCCAACCAACTAACCACCTACTAATTCACTCAATAATTTTTTTCATTCATTCATTCACTCCCCGACTTTTACTAACCTTCTAATTTTCGTTGTTTTAAACTACATATTGTTACCGTCCCGGTAATTTCTTCGCCACTGTAATAGATATTAGAAATGCGTGACAATTCAAATTTACATGTAATTGACATTTTATGCCCGTTATAATAATAACTCAATTTTCCACTTAAAAAATAACTTTATTTCATTTAGTTTTCTATCTATCAATTAAATGAAAGTTTTCCACAAAAAAAGAAAACACAAAAACAAAACTTTTCCTCAAACAAACGCGAATGATTTGTAAATATTAAAACGGCTTCAATTACGAATCCGAACTCTGTGCTAATGGTTGAACGCTTGAACTGAAACTGTTGCAAATCAAGCAGAAACATCCACTTGACTTTCTTTGTGAGATTTTTGCTGTTGTTGGTAAATTTTTTGCCTGTTTTACACTGTGCAGCAAAAGTAATAAAAACTCTGACTAGACTATGACTAGACTATGACTAGACTATGACTAGACTATGACTAGACTATGACTAGACTATGACTAGACTATGACTAGACTATGACTAGACTATGACTAGACTATGACTAGACTATGACTAGACTATGACTAGACTATGACTAGACTATGACTAGACTATGACTAGACTATGACTAGACTATGACTAGACTATGACTAGACTATGACTAGACTATGACTAGACTATGACTAGACTATGACTAGACTATGACTAGACTATGACTAGACTATGACTAGACTATGACTAGACTATGACTAGACTATGACTAGACTATGACTAGACTATGACTAGACTATGACTAGACTATGACTAGACTATGACTAGACTATGACTAGACTATGACTAGACTATGACTAGACTATGACTAGACTATGACTAGACTATGACTAGACTATGACTAGACTATGACTAGACTATGACTAGACTATGACTAGACTATGACTAGACTATGACTAGACTATGACTAGACTATGACTAGACTATGACTAGACTATGACTAGACTATGACTAGACTATGACTAGACTATGACTAGACTATGACTAGACTATGACTAGACTATGACTAGACTATGACTAGACTATGACTAGACTATGACTAGACTATGACTAGACTATGACTAGACTATGACTAGACTATGACTAGACTATGACTAGACTATGACTAGACTATGACTAGACTATGACTAGACTATGACTAGACTATGACTAGACTATGACTAGACTATGACTAGACTATGACTAGACTATGACTAGACTATGACTAGACTATGACTAGACTATGACTAGACTATGACTAGACTATGACTAGACTATGACTAGACTATGACTAGACTATGACTAGACTATGACTAGACTATGACTAGACTATGACTAGACTATGACTAGACTATGACTAGACTATGACTAGACTATGACTAGACTATGACTAGACTATGACTAGACTATGACTAGACTATGACTAGACTATGACTAGACTATGACTAGACTATGACTAGACTATGACTAGACTATGACTAGACTATGACTAGACTATGACTAGACTATGACTAGACTATGACTAGACTATGACTAGACTATGACTAGACTATGACTAGACTATGACTAGACTATGACTAGACTATGACTAGACTATGACTAGACTATGACTAGACTATGACTAGACTATGACTAGACTATGACTAGACTATGACTAGACTATGACTAGACTATGACTAGACTATGACTAGACTATGACTAGACTATGACTAGACTATGACTAGACTATGACTAGACTATGACTAGACTATGACTAGACTATGACTAGACTATGACTAGACTATGACTAGACTATGACTAGACTATGACTAGACTATGACTAGACTATGACTAGACTATGACTAGACTATGACTAGACTATGACTAGACTATGACTAGACTATGACTAGACTATGACTAGACTATGACTAGACTATGACTAGACTATGACTAGACTATGACTAGACTATGACTAGACTATGACTAGACTATGACTAGACTATGACTAGACTATGACTAGACTATGACTAGACTATGACTAGACTATGACTAGACTATGACTAGACTATGACTAGACTATGACTAGACTATGACTAGACTATGACTAGACTATGACTAGACTATGACTAGACTATGACTAGACTATGACTAGACTATGACTAGACTATGACTAGACTATGACTAGACTATGACTAGACTATGACTAGACTATGACTAGACTATGACTAGACTATGACTAGACTATGACTAGACTATGACTAGACTATGACTAGACTATGACTAGACTATGACTAGACTATGACTAGACTATGACTAGACTATGACTAGACTATGACTAGACTATGACTAGACTATGACTAGACTATGACTAGACTATGACTAGACTATGACTAGACTATGACTAGACTATGACTAGACTATGACTAGACTATGACTAGACTATGACTAGACTATGACTAGACTATGACTAGACTATGACTAGACTATGACTAGACTATGACTAGACTATGACTAGACTATGACTAGACTATGACTAGACTATGACTAGACTATGACTAGACTATGACTAGACTATGACTAGACTATGACTAGACTATGACTAGACTATGACTAGACTATGACTAGACTATGACTAGACTATGACTAGACTATGACTAGACTATGACTAGACTATGACTAGACTATGACTAGACTATGACTAGACTATGACTAGACTATGACTAGACTATGACTAGACTATGACTAGACTATGACTAGACTATGACTAGACTATGACTAGACTATGACTAGACTATGACTAGACTATGACTAGACTATGACTAGACTATGACTAGACTATGACTAGACTATGACTAGACTATGACTAGACTATGACTAGACTATGACTAGACTATGACTAGACTATGACTAGACTATGACTAGACTATGACTAGACTATGACTAGACTATGACTAGACTATGACTAGACTATGACTAGACTATGACTAGACTATGACTAGACTATGACTAGACTATGACTAGACTATGACTAGACTATGACTAGACTATGACTAGACTATGACTAGACTATGACTAGACTATGACTAGACTATGACTAGACTATGACTAGACTATGACTAGACTATGACTAGACTATGACTAGACTATGACTAGACTATGACTAGACTATGACTAGACTATGACTAGACTATGACTAGACTATGACTAGACTATGACTAGACTATGACTAGACTATGACTAGACTATGACTAGACTATGACTAGACTATGACTAGACTATGACTAGACTATGACTAGACTATGACTAGACTATGACTAGACTATGACTAGACTATGACTAGACTATGACTAGACTATGACTAGACTATGACTAGACTATGACTAGACTATGACTAGACTATGACTAGACTATGACTAGACTATGACTAGACTATGACTAGACTATGACTAGACTATGACTAGACTATGACTAGACTATGACTAGACTATGACTAGACTATGACTAGACTATGACTAGACTATGACTAGACTATGACTAGACTATGACTAGACTATGACTAGACTATGACTAGACTATGACTAGACTATGACTAGACTATGACTAGACTATGACTAGACTATGACTAGACTATGATTCATAGTTATAGTGTAGCACAGTGTAGTAATTGGCTAGTATCGTGTATGATATTGAAGTTTTGTTTCGCAGTTGTTTTGCTTTTTATTGTATATTATTTGCCATTTGATGTTTTGTTTTAAGAGGACAGTATTTTTTAATAACAATTTTTTGTATTATAACAAATTTTTCAATATTTTTTTTTTGTTCCATACAAGCTGCTGAAAAAAATTTCATTTTTGTTTTGATAAAAGCTGTTAAAATAAACATCAAGATTTATAACTTTATAAATAAACAAATATTTATTAAAGATAAATAATTGTTGTGTTTAATAAGGGATAAATTATGGAGATTTATTAGGAATCTTAAAAGGTTGTTGAAACAGATTTAAGAATCTTGGGTAACCTTAGATTTCTAGAATTTTAAAGGCAGGTAGTTTTTTTCGATATTATCATAGCAATTGAATATGTGATTACTATTTCAACACGTTAGTTTTCAACGTGTTTAAGCTTTTTAAAAATATTTTGTTGCAAGTTTGAATAAATCTTGTTAGGTGACAACATATATGTTGTAATCTCTTTGGCTACAAAAATTTAGTGTAGCTTAAGTATTATTAATATAAAATGTTATCAAGCGTTTTTAGTGGAAAACTTTGCTATGAAAAACTGTTTGTATGGTTCTTCTATAGAAAATATTTTTTTGAAAATTTGTCTATAGAAAAATATTTTTATCGAAAATTTTTCTATAGAAAAATATTTTTATTGAAAATTTTTGTATGAAAAACTATTTTATAGAAAATTTTTGTATAGCAAAATATTTTTATTGAAAATTTTTGTATGAAAAAATATTTTATCGAAAATTTTTCTATAAAAAAATATTTTTATTGAAAATTTGTCTATAGAAAAATATTGTTATTAAACATTTTTCTGTAATATAATATTTTTATTAAATATTTTTCAATAGAAAAATTTTCGATAGAAATATTTTTCTATAGAAAAATTTTCTATAGAAATATTTTTCTATAGAAAAATTTTCGATAGAAATATTTTTCTATAGAAAAATTTTCGATAGAAATATTTTTCTATAGAAAAATTTTTGATAGAAATATTTTTCTATAGAAAAATTTTCGATAGAAATATTTTTCTATAGAAAAATTTTCGATAGAAATATTTTTCTATAGAAAAATTTTCGATAGAAATATTTTTCTATAGAAAAATTTTCGATAGAAATATTTTTCTATAGAAAAATTTTCGATAGAAATATTTTTCTATAGAAAAATTTTCGATAGAAATATTTTTCTATAGAAAAATTTTCGATAGAAATATTTTTCTATAGAAAAATTTTCGATAGAAATATTTTTCTATAGAAAAATTTTCGATAGAAATATTTTTCTATAGAAAAATTTTCGATAGAAATATTTTTCTATAGAAAAATTTTCGATAGAAATATTTTTCTATAGAAAAATTTTCGATAGAAATATTTTTCTATAGAAAAATTTTCGATAGAAATATTTTTCTATAGAAAAATTTTCGATAGAAATATTTTTCTATAGAAAAATTTTCGATAGAAATATTTTTCTATAGAAAAATTTTCGATAGAAATATTTTTCTATAGAAAAATTTTCGATAGAAATATTTTCCTATAGAAAAATTTTCGATAGAAATATTTTTCTATAGAAAAATTTTCGATAGAAATATTTTTCTATAGAAAAATTTTCGATAGAAATATTTTTCTATAGAAAAATTTTCGATAGAAATATTTTTCTATAGAAAAATTTTCGATAGAAATATTTTTCTATAGAAAAATTTTCGATAGAAATATTTTTCTATAGAAAAATTTTCGATAGAAATATTTTTCTATAGAAAAATTTTCGATAGAAATATTTTTCTATAGAAAAATTTTCGATAGAAATATTTTTCTATAGAAAAATTTTCGATAGAAATATTTTTCTATAGAAAAATTTTCGATAGAAATATTTTTCTATAGAAAAATTTTCGATAGAAATATTTTTCTATAGAAAAATTTTCGATAGAAATATTTTTCTATAGAAAAATTTTCGATAGAAATATTTTTCTATAGAAAAATTTTCGATAGAAATATTTTTCTATAGAAAAATTTTCGATAGAAATATTTTTCTATAGAAAAATTTTCGATAGAAATATTTTTCTATAGAAAAATTTTCGATAGAAATATTTTTCTATAGAAAAATTTTCGATAGAAATATTTTTCTATAGAAAAATTTTCGATAGAAATATTTTTCTATAGAAAAATTTTCGATAGAAATATTTTTCTATAGAAAAATTTTCGATAGAAATATTTTTCTATAGAAAAATTTTCGATAGAAATATTTTTCTATAGAAAAATTTTCGATAGAAATATTTTTCTATAGAAAAATTTTCGATAGAAATATTTTTCTATAGAAAAATTTTCGATAGAAATATTTGTCTATAGAAAAATTTTCGATAGAAATGTTTGTCTATAGAACAATTTTCGATAGAAATATTTGTCTATAGAACAATTTTCGATAGAAATATTTGTCTATAGAACAATTTTCGATAAAAATATTTTTCTATAGAAAAATTTTCGATAGAAATATTTTTAATAAAAATATTTTTGTATAGAAGAATTTCAATAAAAATATTTTTCTATAGAAAATTTTTTGATAAAAATATTATTCTATAAAAAAATTTTTGCTAAAAATATTTTTCTTTAAAAAAATCTTCTTTAGAAATATTACCTTCTTCGGAAAGGGGATAGTCGAGAGGTTAGATGTGATAAATAGGAAAGATTAAGCTTTATACTATTCAATACTGAACTTGCAGTTGCGCTATTCTTTGCTTTATAGATGCTTTGATTAAAGCTTTTTGTTCTACGGCTATTTTTATTTTTATGCATCGGTGGCGTGTTTGATGCTGAAATCAATAATTACAGAAATTAATTGATTGATCGTGATCGGGGCTCAAACCCATGATAGAAATGATGTTATGCTTAGTTAGGCCTCTGTAAACTGCAGTCTTGGGCTTCCCGAAAAGAAGGTTTGTTGGGCATTTCCTTAATTGCCTTTACTTCCATTCATTTTGAGGTTTTTCCCTCTAAGCGTTAGAAATATAATAAGGTTAGGATAATTAAGATAGTCTTCCTCCTAAATAGGGTTCAGATAGTGCTACATTTTGCTATATCTCAACTTCTTTAATTGTAAATTTTATTCTGAAGTTTATACAATGAAAAATTCAATGTTAAGTACGCACAAACTATTTGTCAATTTGGACAGTTCATTAACTTTTGAAGCACATGACCTGACTAGCAGAGAAACATATTAAACCAAAACAGCATCCTGCGAAGACATAGCAGTAGGGGCAAATGTTAACATAAATACTTTCATAAATCTAGCAACAAATGAAGGAAAAAGGATAACAAGGAACAAAGAAAAGAAATTTATATAAATATAAAAAGAAAACATATAAGACCTTGAGGAAGGGAGATAAGTTCATTTGAAACACATGAAACTATTTTAAAAGATACTGATTTTCTATAAAATAATACTAAAACCAAGAGGGTTTTCGAGGGATAAAAGTTAGAAATTCATGGCAAATAGTAGAAGCTCTTTTAACTCTGGCTGAGTAAATGGGTAGTAAACTTCACAATAAGGAGTCTACATAGTGTATGTACATTAGGGCGTCTCGAAAAAAAAGGTTCGCCGTACACCACCGAATATAAAGTATTGCTTTGAGACAGCTTCGAAAAAATTTTTTTATTTTTGTTCGATGCACATTGGGGTCGCCAAAATACATTTTTCGTTATATCTTCGGCATTTACAGTCGGATCTTAATGTGTGTTATATACATGTTTTTTTCTCGAGGAGTCCAATATTTTGCTTTAATAGTCATTGATCTCAGAAATCCGATTCTAGAATTTATCCATCATACCTCAGTTCCTAGCACCCTAATGTACCTCCCTAATATTTACAAAATTAAAGCTCTTAAAAAATAGTTAAACTTTTACTAAGGAAATTTTTTGATAACTCCAACCGAACTATTGAGAAATTTTTGTTTTTGCCGCACATTGGGGTCGCCAAAATACATTTTTCGTTATATCTTCAACATTTACAGTCGGATCTTAAAGTGTGATATATACATGTTTTTGTCTCGAGGAGGCCAATATTTTGCTTAAATAGTCATTGGTCTCAGAAATCCGATTCTAGAATTTATCCATCATACCTCAGTTCCTTCCACCCTAATGTGCCACCCTAATATCCGGAAATTAAGGCTCTTAAAAAATAGTTAAACTTTTACTAAGGAAATTTTTTGATAACTCCAACCGAACTATTAAGAACAGGAAATTTTTGTTTTTGCCGCACATTGGGGTCGCCAAAATACATTTTTCGTTATATCTTCAACATTTACAGTTGGATCTTTAAGTATTAGATATCGATGTTTTTGTCTAAAGAAGGCCAATGTTTTGTTTTACTAATCACTGACCTCAAGTACACTCTTTTAGTACTTACCCATGATATCTCAATTAATCATATCGAAATATGAGTCGCTCTCAAAGTTTATAAAATTCTGATATTGTTGGCCGAACATTTGACGAATGCCTACCGTTACTTCATTTCTTGCTGATAGAATATTTTGATAACCATCTGAACGTACTAGCGGATCTTCGTCTGTTATAATCGACAACAAAATAATCTCAAGGTGGAAAAAGTAGTCATTATTTTCTATGAGCCAATGAAGGATCTGTTGAACGTCGTCCGAAGATATAACTAAAATGTATTTTGGCGATCCCAATGTGCGGCAAAACGAAAATTTAGACAAAAACATTGATTTATAACACTTAAAGATCCAACTGTAAATGGCGAAGATATAACCAAAAATGTATTTTGGCGATCCCAATGTGCGGCAAAACAAAAATTGCTTGTTTTTAATAGTTCGGTTGGAATTATCGAAAAACTTCCTTAGTAAAAGTATAAGGATTTTTTAAGAGCTTTAATTTTGTGATATTAAGGAGGTACATTAGGGTGGTAGGAACTGAAATCTGATTAATAAATACAACAATTGGATATTTGAGAACAATGACTATTAAAGCAAAACATTGGACTCCTCGAGACAAAAACATCGATATACCACACTTTAAGATCCGACTGTAAATGCCGAAGATATAACGAAAAATGTATTTTGGCGACCCAATGTGCGGCGAAAAAAATTAAAAAAAGTTTTTCGAAACAATACTTTATATTCGGTGGTGTACGGCGAACTTTTTTTTTCTTCCATATAAGTCGAGACGCTCTAATGTACATAGAAGTAAACTATGAAACCCACTAACTTCTGAACATCATAGAGTCTAGTAGTTTTGTGTTCAACATAAAACTAAAACCAACAAAAATCTTATGGCGCCAATTTATTGATTCCCTTCACAAAAAAAAACGCCAAAAAGTTAAGTAAAAAGACCAAAATAAAATCACAGACAACAACAGACAACTTAAGCTAAAACATAATAAAACTATAGAATGATTTTAAAAATTTGGCAGGATAGTAGTAAAGCACGCAGTTATTTGCCAAAGGATGCTGTAAGAGGAAGGTTGTGTACGTTTTTAAAAATAACAAACGAAAAATAAAATATTACTAAATATTTCATATAAAAAACTATATATTTTCTAAAAAATTTATAAAAATAAATAAAAAAACTTCTCAAGGAAATTAAAAAAAAATGCCCACTACCTGTACCTTTAAGTTGGATCGTTTAAATCCTATTTATTCATCGGGTGAATATGTTAACGGACGCATTATCCTAAAGACAGAAAAAAATAAAAGAGTTAATTGTGAGTGTTATCGTATAAGATATGTGTGATGTAATTTTATGATAACCAAATCAATTTTCCTCTTTAGCTGTTTACGTTACCCTGGAGGGCGAGGCTAAAGTTCAATGGTCCATTAGTGGCAAGGAGACAGCCAGCTATTGTGGCCGTCAGCAATATTTGTATTCACGTGCTAATGTTTTTGATCACTCGGATTTTGCTGCCGGTACTCATGTTTACGCTTTAACCTTGCGTATACCACCCGACTGCCCTTCCTCCGTTAAGGGACCCTATGGCTATATTGCGTATAATATTTCGGTGGTTATTGATAAGCAGCGTACATTTGATGAAGTCTTTCGGATGCCTATATGTGTGATACAGACTTTGGATTTAAATTTTCATCCGGAATATTCGGTAAGAAGAAAAATTTTATACATTTTAAAATTTTCTGAAGAAAAGTTATTGATAACTCTCGATTCCTGAAGAAAAGTTTTGGATACAAAATTTTTTTTATCAAAAATTTTCTAAAGAAAAATTATTGATAAAAAATTTTGTACAGAAAAATTTTTGAGAAAAAAAATTTCTATTGAAAAATTATAGATAAAAAAATTTTCTACAGAAAAAAATTTTGAGAAAAAAATTTTCTATAAAAAAATTTTCTAGAGAAAAATTTTTAATAAAAAAAATTACTATAGAAAAATTTTTGATGAATAAAAATGTTGATCAAAAAATTTCCTACATATGATAAACAAATTTTCTATTAAAAAATTTTGTATAGAAAAATTATTAATAAAAAATTTTCTACAGAAAAATTTTTGATAAAAAAAAATTCTACAAAAAAAATTTTTGATAAAAACAATTTTAAATAGAAAAATTTTTGATAAAAAAATTTTCTATAGAGAAATTTTTAATACAAAAATTTTCTAGAGAAAAATTTTTGATAAAAAAATTAACTATAGAAAAATTTTTTATAGAAAAATTTCCTATTAAAAAATTTTGCAAAGAAAAATTATTGACAAAAAATGTTTAATAAAAAAATGTCCATAGAAAAATTTTTGATAAAAATATTTGAAAAATTATTGGCAAGAAAAATTTTCTAAACAAAAATTTTTAGGAAGAACAATTTTGATTGAAAAAATTTTTGAGAAAAAATTTGAATAAAAAAAATTTCCATAGAAAAATTTTTGATAAAAAATTTTCTATAGAAAAATTTTTGATAAAAAAATTGTCTATAGAAAAATTTTTGATAAAAAAATTGTCTATAGAAAAATTTTTGATAAAAAAATGTTCTATAGATAAATTTTTGATAAAAAAATGTTCTATAGATAAATTTTTGATAAAAAAATTTTCTATAAAAAAATTTCTATAGAAAAATTTTTGATAGAAAAATTTTTTATCGAAAAATTTTTGATACAAAAATTTTTGACAAAAAAAATATTTTATAAAATATCGAAAAAAATTTTGATACAAAAATTTTCTAGAGAAAAATTTTTGATAAAAAAATTAACTATAGAAAAATTGTTAATAAAAACAATTTTGATAAAAAAAATTTCTATGGAAAAATTTTTGATGAAAAAATTTCCTATTACAAAATTTTGTATAGAAAATTATTGACAAAAAATTTTCTAAACAAAAATTTTTAATAAAAAAATGTCGATAGAAAAATTTTTGAAAAATTATTGGCAAGAAAAATTTTCTAAACAAAAATTTTTAAGAAAAACAATTTCAGTAGAAAAAATTTTTGACAAAAAATTTGAATAAAAAAAATTTCCATAGAAAAATTTTTAATAAACAAATTTTCTTTAGAAAAATTTTTGATAAAAAAATTTTCTATAGAAAAACTTTTGATAAAAAAATTTTCTATAGATAAATTTTTATATAAAAAAATTTTCTATAGAAAATTTTTTGATAAAAAAATTTCTATAGAAAAATTTTTGATACAAAAATTTTGCACAGAAAAATTTTTGACAAAAAATTTCTGATGAAAAAATTTTCTATAGAAAATTCTTCGATTAAAAAATTTTATTTAAGAAAATTTTGGATAAAAAAATTTTAAATAGAAAAATGTTTTTATTGAAAATTCTTCATCGAAAATTCTTCTATAGAAAAATGTTTTATTCAAAATTTTTCTATAGAAAAATATTTTTATCTAAAATTTTTCTATAGAAAAATATTTTGATCGAAAATTTTTAAAAGAAAAATATTTTATCAAAAATTGTTCTATAGAAAAATATTCTTATCTAAATTTTTTCTATAGGAATATATTTTTATCGAAAATTTTTCTATAGAAAAATATTTCTATCGAAAATTTTTCTACAGAAAAATATTTCTATCGAAAATTTTTCTATAGAAAAATATTTCTATCGAAAATTTTTCTATAGGAAAATATTTCTATCGAAAATTTTTCTATAGAAAAATATTTCTATCGAAAATTTTTCTATAGAAAAATATTTCTATTGAAAATTTTTCTATAGAAAAATATTTCTATCGAAAATTTTTCTATAGAAAAATATTTCTATCGAAAATTTTTCTATAGAAAAATATTTCTATAAAAAAATATTTCTATCGAAAAATATTTCTATCGAAAATATTTCTATCGAAAAATATTTCTATCGAAAATTTTTCTATAGAAAAATATTTCTATCGAAAATTTTTCTATAGAGAAATATTTCTATCGAAAAGTTTTCTATAGAAAAATATTTCTATCGAAAATTTTTCTATAGAAAAATATTTCTATCGAAAATTTTTCTATAGAAAAATATTTCTATCGAAAATTTTTCTATGGAAAAATATTTCTATCGAAAATTTTTCTATGGAAAAATATTTCTATCGAAAATTTTTCTATAGAGAAATATTTCTATCGAAAAGTTTTCTATAGAAAAATATTTCTATCGAAAATTTTTCTATAGAAAAATATTTCTATCGAAAATTTTTCTATAGAAAAATATTTCTATCGAAAATTTTTCTATAGAAAAATATTTTTATCGAAAATTTTTCTATAGAAAAATATTTCTATCGAAAATTTTTCTATAGAAAAATATTTCTATCGAAAATTTTTCTATAGAAAAATATTTCTATCGAAAATTTTTCTATAGAAAAATATTTCTATCGAAAATTTTTCTATAGAAAAATATTTCTATCGAAAATTTTTCTATAGAAAAATATTTCTATCGAAAATTTTTCTATAGAAAAATATTTCTATCGAAAATTTTTCTATAGAAAAATATTTCTATCGAAAATTTTTCTATAGAAAAATATTTCTATCGAAAATTTTTCTATAGAAAAATATTTCTATCGAAAATTTTTCTATAGAAAAATATTTCTATCGAAAATTTTTCTATAGAAAAATATTTCTATCGAAAATTTTTCTATAGAAAAATATTTCTATCGAAAATTTTTCTATAGAAAAATATTTCTATCGAAAATTTTTCTATAGAAAAATATTTCTATCGAAAATTTTTCTATAGAAACATATTTCTATCGAAAATTTTTCTATAGAAAAATATTTCTATCGAAAATTTTTCTATAGAAAATTTTTCTATAAAAAAATATTTCTATCGAAAATTTTTCTATTGAAATATTTTTTAATTATCGATAACTTTCTAATTCTATAAAAAAGTTATCGATTGCCTAGAAATTTGTTTAACTTATTTTTAAAAAAACTTTCACTCTCTCGAAATTTCATTAATCCCTTTTCAGCTTCCTGTTAAGGAGGAAGATCTCAAATACCTCTGTCAATGGCCATGCACCTCGGGACCACTTTGCTTTACCCTAATGCTACCCTATGCTGGCTTTACACCCGGCCAACACATAAAATATTTTCTCGAAGTAAACAATCAATCGCTACACTATGACATTTTGGGCGTAGAAGCTTCACTCAAACAACATTATGTATTTTTGGCGCGCAAACCTGTCAAACGTAATTTTTATACAAAATCATTGGCCAAAAGCTCAATAGATGAACGTACACTGCGCTTGACCAAACGTTTGTATGAGGGTAATCTCTATGTGCCAACCGATACGCCAAGGTCAACATTAAATCTCAACTATATCGTGTTCATCCATTATACGCTGCAAGTGAAATTGAAAACCGGAGCTTTTCATTATGATACGGACATTTCGGCGCCAGTCGTTATTGGCACAGTGCCACTGAGGCAATTTCAGGAGGAACAAAGTGAATTTGCACGTTCATATGATAGAGATTGTAATTTGTGTAATGGCAATGGTATGCCAGGAGGAAATTTGGTAACGTCTCAGCCTACCATAAGGATGAGACAGGAATTGGATAGTTTAATGAGTTCCCAGGATAGAGAGGAGGCGGAATTAAATCGGGCTGTGGATAAGTTATCGGTAGATGAACCTCCTTCATATGATAGTTGTTGTAGGTTATTTATAATTTCGATATGAACATAAATCAATTAATAAAATTTTCTACTTCTAGTACCTCCTTCCTTTAGTTTTGCTACCACTTTTGGTAGCTCTAAGTTAGCTGCCATAGAAGTAGCCGAACTCAAGGCAGAAGAAAATCGCCGTATTAACATACAACTGCCACAATTTCCCGGTTACAATACCTTTAACTCTCATACTCAGGGTATCAGTCTTCAATCTCAGGATTCCTTGTTAGAACCTGCTGATATTTATAATTCATATGGTTCCATATATACCGATCGTACCGGAAGGTCGTTAGATACCTTGGATGTCTTAAGTTGTAGTGGAGCAGCGGCTGAGGATCATGCCCCCTTAAGTCAAGATCCCCTGGAGGAGTCGTGTAAAGAGGAGGATTGTAGCTTCGAAAGAGTAGCTAAAATTATAGCAGCCGTTAGTGAAAGCGGTACACAATCCGAAGAGGAGTTCTATGATGATAACGATGATAATATAGATTCTCTAGGAATCTCACTTTCATTAGATGATCAAGATATTGACCAGTAAAATGAAAAAAGTTATTCTAAATATGACCACAAAATTATTTATAAAATCAAA
This sequence comes from Stomorhina lunata, assembly GCA_933228675.1. NCBI lineage: Eukaryota > Metazoa > Arthropoda > Insecta > Diptera > Rhiniidae > Stomorhina > Stomorhina lunata. The sequence goes on from OW121740.1 coordinate 20,941,953, forward strand.
CGTCCTCAAAATTTTGCCTTTAAAAATTAGTCTAAATTGTATCAATCTAGTACTAAATTGTAACATAGTTAATTATAGTATACAATTTTTTAAACTAAAATCTTAATATTTGGTGTATTCTCTACTAATTTGTAATAATTTAAAACTTATTTAGAATTTGCTTATTTGATTCTAAATGTTGAAAAAAAATGCCTTAAGAACTATTCAAAATTTTATTACCTCTAAATGAATATTATTAATATATTTATTTAATACTTAATAATTATAAAACAATAATTGCCTTAAAAAACCATAACAAATTAATAATGACAATAAAATTTTAACATAAATTAACATATTGTACTACTGTGAGATGAAATGTTGATAACATAAACTGAGTGAAATTAAATGTTTATTAACAGAAAAAGTGGGAATGTTATAGCAAAAGCTTCTGTTTTAGAGCTTTTTACAGTGGATGTTTGATGAATAGGTATGGGTGAGATTTAAAAACAAATTTGACCCAACTGTGATAGTACAACACTGTGAATAAAATAAATGGGAAACAATAATTTATTATTGCAATCAAAAGTTTTTAGATATAACCAAAAAAATGTCATTTGAGACATCCATTTTTCGACGAGTTTTGATGGTTGTTTAGGTCATTGACATTAGTATTACGTATATCTAATTTGCGAGGCAGAATAAATACAGTGAACAGATCAAAAAAATCGTCGGCAGAGTTGCCGTTTTTATACTTTAACCCAAATAGGTATTTATTCAATGTGTAATTCCGATTTTTGAAAATAAATACTTCCTATAAAAAATTTTTTTTTGAAAAAATTGAGTAGAAAATTTTTTGATAAAAATATTTTATAAAAATGAGTTAATTTTTTTTAAATATTTTTATCAAAAACTTTTCGACTCAAATTTTTTTTCAAAAAATTTTCTATAGAAAATTAAAAAAAAAATTTTTCTATAGGAAATTTTTTTATCAAAAATTTTCTATAGAAAATTTTTTATCGGAAGGGTTTCTATAGAAAATGTTTTTATCAAGAATTTTTCTTTAGAAAATTTTTTTATCAAAAATTTTTCTATAGAAAATTTTGTTATCAAAAATTTTTCTATAGAAATTTTTTTTTATCAAAAATTTTTCTATAGAAAATTTTTTTATCAAAAATTTTTCTATAGAAAATTTTTTTATCAAGAATTTTTCGATAGAAAATTTGTTGATAAAAAATTTTTCTATAGAAAATTTTTTATCAAAAATTTTTCTATAGAAATTTTTTACAAAAATTTTTTTACAAAATTTTTCTATCAAAAATTTTTCTATAGAAAATTTTTTTATCAACAATTTTTCTATAGAAAATTTTTTTATCAAAAATTTTTCTATAGAAAATTTTTTTATTAAAAATTTTTCTATAGAAAATTTTTTTATCAAAAATTTTTCTATAGAAAATTTTTTTATCAAAAATTTTTCTATAGAAAATTTTTTTATCAAAAATTTTTCTATAGAAAATTTTTTTATCAAAAATTTTTCTATAGAAAATTTTTTTATCAAAAATTTTTCTATAGAAAATTTTTTTTATCAAAAATTTTTCTATAGAAAATTTTTTTATCAAAAATTTTTCTATAGAAAATTTTTTTATCAAAAATTTTTCTATAGAAAATTTTTTTATCAAAAATTTTTCTATAGAAAATTTTTTTATCAAAAATTTTTCTATAGAAATTTTTTTTCAAAAATTTTTCTATAGAAAATTTTTTTATCAAAAATTTTTCTATAGAAAATTTTTTTATCAACAATTTTTCTATAGAAAATTTTTTTATCAAAAATTTTTCTATAGAAATTTTTCTCAAAAATTTTTCTATAGAATATTTTTGTCAAAAGTTTTTCTATAGAAATTTTATTTTTATCAAAAATTTTTCTATAGAAAATTTTTTTATCAAAAATTTTTCTATAGAAAATTTTTTTATCAAAAATTTTTTTTATAGAAAATTTTTTTATCAAAAATTTTCTATAGAAAAGTTTTTTATCAAAAATTTTTCTATAGAAAATTTTTTTTTATTAAAAATTTTTCTATAGAAAGTTTTTGTTTCAAAAATGTTTCTATAGAAAATTTTTTTATCAAAAATTTTTCTATAGAAAATTTTTTTAATCCCAAATGAAAATTTTTTTATCAAAAATTTTTCTTAGAAAATTTTTTTATCAAAAATTTTTCTTAGAAAATTTTTTTATCAAAAATTTTTCTATAGAAAATTTTTTATCAAACATTTTTCTATAGAAAATTTTTTTGTCAAATATTTTTTGATAGAAAATTTATAGAAAAATATTTGTATCGAAGATTTTTTATAGAGAATTTAATTTTTTATCGAAAATTTTTCTATGGTAAAAATATTTTTGTTGAAAATTTTCCCACAAAAAAAATATTTTTTATAAAAAATTTTTATCAAAAATTTTTCTATAGAAAATTTTTTTATCAAAAATTTTTCTATAGAAATTTTTTTTTTCAAAAATTTTTCCATAGAAAATTTTTTATCAAAAATTTTTCTATAGAATATTTTTTTATCAAAAATTTTTCTATAGAAAATTTTTTATCAAAAATTTTTCTATAGAAAATTTTTTTATCAAAAATTTTTCTATAGAAAATTTTTTTGTCAAATATTTTTTGAAAGAAAATTTATAGAAAAATATTTGTATCGAAGATTTTTTTATAGAAAATTTAATTTTTTATCGAAAATTTTTCTATGGAAAAAAATGTTTTTATAGAAAATTTTCCCACAAAAAAAATATTTTTTTATAAAATTTTTTTTTCAACAATTTTTCTATAGAAATTTTTTTATCAAAAGTTATTCTATAGAACATTTTTTTATCAAAAATATTTATACAGAAAATGTTTTAAAGAAAGTGTTTTTTTATGAAAAACGTTTCTGCCGAAAATGTTTTATAAAGAATTTTTTTTCTCAAAAAACATTTTTTTTTAAAGAAAAATATTTGACAAAAAAATTTTTTTAGAAAATTCTTCTACAGGTTTTTTTTAAAGAATTTTTTTTAATTTTTTTATGAAAAATTTTTAGTCAGAATTTTTTATTAAAAACTGTTTCTATACAAATTTTTTTATTAAAAATTTCTCTATAGAATAAAATTAAATTATGTATGAAATTATGTTTCTACAGAAAATATTTTTATAAAAAATTATTTTTCATAAGAAAAATTTTTCTATAGGAAAAATTCTCTAAAAGAAAGTTTCTAAGAATTATTTTTTATCAAAAGTTTTCTTTAAATAAATTTTTTAATAAAAAAATTTTTCAAAAAAAAATGACTATTCTCATTTGATCCCAAATCTGTTACATTTATTTATTAATGTAACAGACCAATTTATTGATAAAAATCCAAAAATTGTTTGCGGAGAAACCAAAATTCCTCGACGCGTTTCGATGGTTGGTAAGGCTATCTCTTCCGGAGGATTACCCCAATTTAGACAGATCGAAAACCTCGCATTATTACTTATTTTACAAACAAAACCTTTCAGAATTATGTTCAGAAACCATAAGTAAAAGCGTACGTCATCGACTAAACAAAACACAAACAATTTTCAGTTTTCATCTTCCTTCACTTCATTATTTACATCCCGACAATTTTGTTATTTTTTGAAAAAAAAAATTTCTCAAAAAAAAATTTTTTTATAGAAAAAATTCTGTAGAAAAGTTTTCTGGAAAATTTTGTCTGTAAAATTTTGAACACAGAATTTTTTTTTGAAAAAATTTTTCTATACAATTTTTTTTCTTTGAGAACATTTTTTTATTGGCTTCTTACGTCTGTTTATAATACATAATTCTTACTTAGTTTATGTATTTTGCAGACTGCGAACTAAGTATAAAAAGCTGAAGGCTTTATCATATCGGAGTATGTTTTTTTTTTTGAAGTTCAGTAGTTAGCCGATCGGAAGCCGAAGATTTAACTTATAGGAACCTATAAGAGAGCCAAATTTGTTTGTAGTTTTTTTTTTGTCAGATTTTAGCGCAGTACATAGTTGACCGATCAAGAGTTGAATATTTTATCTCATCAGATAACTATTCTATAATACACAATAGTTAACCCAACGAGAACCGAAGTATTTACCTAATCGTATCGGGCACTCACCAGATTCTCTGATGTGCAATAGTGAATATAGGTTTTCTTCCTGTTCCGTGTCAACAAGTCCAAACACTCTTTTGAAGTGTCATGGTCGGTAGTGTGCATGTGTGTCACCCAAAAGGCAGGATAATGTTTTAATATGCAGAATATTGTAACAAATAATGTATCATGAAACACGAATAAATCTTTCAAAACCTAAAAACATTCTCTCGTATAATAAAATTTGAATTTCATGAAAGGTCTTGAGAAATTCTTTCAAATTTTATGATGACAAATTTGACATTACAAAATATCGGAAATTTATTCTATGAAGATAAGTTTCCTATTAGGTATAACCAAGGCATATATATTGAAGGTAATTTCACTTGCTTTCATTAAATTTTAATAAGGGTTTTTGAAGTTTGTATTTCTACGTCATATCAAATATAACGTTACCACATTATAAAAAAGTTTTTTCTTTTTTTTTGGAATTTTTTTAAAAAATGTGCAATGTGACAATATAAATTATACATTAACAAAAGCTAAATTTTTTTCAAAAAGTGGAATTATTACGTTTTGTTGCGAACGTCTGCAAATAGTAATAGGTCTATGACGTCGTCCTCTGGATATCTTTGATATAACAGCGAATTATTATTGCAAGAAACAAAATTGTTGATTACATTTACATTGAAAATATCTTCATTTAATTTAATTTAATTTTTATTAAAAATTTTTAATTATTTTATTATCGCCAATTTTGACGTGATGATCTCGGGATGTTATTTGGTAATATAATTAAAGAGCCAATTACAGATTATATTAATGAATTAAATCTTATAAGTTATATTATAAGTGAATAAACACAATGTATAATTTAGTTTACAATAAAATTATAAATTAAGCGATATTTAATTTGATCAGTTTTACATTACAAAGTTCCATAATTGGTGCTAGTGTTATATATTCTTCTGTGCCAATTCGGCACGTTCTTCCGTAGTTAAAAGTCCCACAACATCAATGGCCATACCAACGCAATTGATTATAAGTTTCATCGAAAGTAGCATACGAGCCTGCATGTCAAGCACCAAGCAGTACCGATAATGACTGCTACCCAAAATGAAGTTTTTAACATCTAACAAAGATACCTAAGTGACCATAAAGGCAGACACAGCCATCGGATTTATCACTGTGATAGGGCTTAAAGTAAGTGTACTCTTGACCACATGAGTTTAACACTGAGCGATACGAACCATAAAAAGATGAATGATATTAGGCCAATTGGCGCAAAATAGCAGCCAAACGATCATTATTAGAGCCAGCACCAACGAGACCCATTGCGAAGATGGAATTGTGACCTACTCAGCATCACTGTCGTGAAAAAACTTACTCAAGGTATCTAAAATATTAAGTCAGGCAATGGTACAGATCGTCTTATACAGGGCTCGCAATAGCGCAAAGATTGCCAAACGAACGGTAAGCCATCTCAGCATCAATATCTTCTCCCATGGCACATAATAGTTTGCAGCAAAAATTCAGTAATTTCTGCATTGCAAGAACCTACACCAATTACAAACAATGACGATGTACTTAAATCCATAATTTCTACGCTGGGAGTTGATTTGCAATTGTGAGAGAAAAAATTTATTTTTATGTATAAAATTATATTTATATTTTCAAAATTTTAAAATGAATTTATGAAACTTCAAATGGTCCTTGCGACTTCAATATCGGCTATATGTTTTTTTCCTTAATACCTATAACATCAATATAGTTAATCAAAATTGTATTTAATATGTATAGTCATTATATACTATCCTACATTATTTCTCTAAGAACTAGTAAAATAATGTTAAACTATTAGATAAGAAGATACACATGGGATAAAATGTATTTAAATTGTTACACATAACTCATATTGTAGGCGCACCGACAGAAAAAAAAGGGAAAACTTAACATAATATGGTAGCTTTATTTTTATTGAAATGTCAGAACCCTTAAAATTGTCAGAACGTGAAATTAAATTTAGTAACCTGAAGTGGAATTACCTTCATTATAATCTACCTTGGGTATAACCATTTTATTAAAGAAGATTTAAAATTACAAAATAATTTGCTAAAGATCTTTTTAAAGTTGTGATTTACATAAAGATAAACTCCCACCGATTATTTAATAAAATGTGTTTATACCAAATAAAACATTTTGAACCTTATCGATTAGACATTAACCGATAAGATATGAATATATACTTATTTCTATGAGTAAAAGTGATACAATAATAAAACACTTTCAAAACAAATAAACAGTTGGCAGTTGACGGTCCTCAGAAAAATAGCAAACAAATTTGCGCGGAAAATCAAACGATTATTAAAAAATTAAATTAATAAATTAAATTTAATCTAAAAGAAAGTGAAAATGTGTTCCACATCGTGTAACATTGAATTTGAAAATGCACGCGGGTGCTATCGCCCCGGAGAGGTAATCAAAGGTCTAGTGATTTTCAATATCTGTGGCACTACTTCTATATACTTGAAAGGTGATTAATCAAAAAATGAGTCATGGAATTCATAATGATAATAATAATATATTTTTTTTAATAACTTAAAGCTTTGTCTATACAATTTACCGGTTATGCCTGCACCAGATGGGAAAAACCGCAAAAAGAGACGAAATCGGGCAAACTAAAGCCCATAGTCTATGTAGAAAGTAGAGAGGATTATGTTTCTGCTACAAACTATTTGATTGGCTCTGAAATGGCTAATCCACAATGTATACAACCGGGTAGATATACATATAATTTTATGGTTCAAATACCACCGAATGTGCCCTCGACATTTGATAGCTGCTTGGGTTATATACGTTATGACCTGATAGTCAATGCCGATTATGGTGATTATATATCAGCTCTCTACAGCTCTCCAATACATATAGAACAACTTAAAGACTTAAGACAACTGGACTCGGCCCTCCAAGAACCCGAAGAAAAACTACAGGTGGAACCAAAGTCTTGCTTGAGATTTTGGCAAAGACCTCTACAGCTCTATGTAAGTGTACCGCAAAAGGCTTTCATTTCGGGTGAATGTATAGCGGTACATATTAAGATTACCAATCTGGCGAGATTAAAACTTGAGACCATAACCAGTAACCTCAATCGTGTTGCCACCTATAAAGGTTTTATTAAGGACAAAAAACCACAGGCCACTACAGAAATCAACACAATTGCCTCGAATATCCATGGACTATATGGTCAAAACTCCAGTGTCATACAGCATTTGCAGCAAATTTTTATACCCAAATTAGCGCCTACCATGGACTTTAATGAATGTAAATTTATAGGTCTGAAATATGAACTGGAAGTTTTGGTAACATGCCAAAATAAAAAGCGTTGGGTAAAAGCGGTCATACCAATTCTAATGGGCAATATATCGTTGAAAAGTGATGTCAAGATAATACCTTCAAATACAGAAAATAACAATGTATCTTCAATAACAGTGGCTAGGTCCATGGAGGAGCTTAATTTGCCCTCGGCAATGGAATTGCAGCAGCAAGTTATGTTAATGGAGTCCAGGGAAATAAGTGCGTCGATGGGTTCATTAGGTATGTATTTAAGTTTCTTATATCTTTGTTATACACTTCTCCATTTTTGAAAAATTTCCTATAAAAATAGAAAATTTTTGAAAATATTCCTATAAAAATAGGAAATTTTTGAAAATATTCCTATAAAAATAGGAATTTTTTTAAAATATTTCTATAACACTAGGAAATTTTTGAAAAATTGCTGATAAAAATATAAAATTTTTGAAAAAATTCCTATAAAAATATAAAATTGTTGAAAAATTTCCTGAAAAAAATAAGAAATTTTCGAATATTTTCCTATAAAAATAGGAATTTTTTGAAAAATTTCTTATACAAATAGGAAATTTTTGAAAAAATTCCCATAAAAATAAGAAATTTTTGAAAAAATTCCTATAAAAATAGGAAATTTTTGAAAAATTTCCTATAAAAATAGGAAATTTTTGAAAAATTTCCTATAAAAATAGGAAATTTTTTAAAATATTCCTATAAAAATAGGAAATTTTTTCAAATATTCCTATAAAACTAGAAAATTTTTGAAAAATTGCTGATAAGAATATAAAATTTTTGAAAAATTTCCTGAAAAAATAGGAAATTTTCGAATATTTTCCTATAAAAATAGGAAATTTTTGAAAAATTTCCTATAAGAATAAGAAATTTTTGAAAAATTTCCTATAAAAATAAGAAATTTTTGAAAAATTTCCTGTAAAAATAGGAAATTGTTGAAAAATTTCCTATAAAAATAGGAAATTTTTGAAAAATTTCCTATAAAAATAGGAAATTTTTGAAAAATTTCCTATAAAAATAGGAAATTTTTGAAAAATTTCCTATAAAAATAGGAAATTTTTGAAAAATTTCCTATAAAAATAGGAAATTTTTGAAAAATTTCCTATAAAAATAGGAAATTTTTGAAAAATTTCCTATAAAAATAGGAAATTTTTGAAAAATTTCCTATAAAAATAGGAAATTTTTGAAAAATTTCCTATAAAAATAGGAAATTTTTGAAAAATTTCCTATAAAAATAGGAAATTTTTGAAAAATTTCCTATAAAAAAAGGAAAATTTTTAAAATATTCCTATAAAACTAGGAAAATTTTGAAAAATTTCCTCCAAAAATAGGAAATTTTTGAAAAATTTCCTACAAAAATAGGAAATTTTTGAAAAATTTCCTATAAAAATAGGAAATTTTTGAAAAATTTCCTATAAAAATAGGAAATTTTTGAAAAATTTCCTATAAAAATAGGAAATTTTTGAAAAATTTCCTATAAAAATAGGAAATTTTTGAAAAATTTCCTATAAAAATAGGAAATTTTTGAAAAATTTCCTATAAAAATAGGAAATTTTTGAAAAGTTTCCTATAAAAATAGGAAATTTTTGAAAAATTTCCTATAAAAATAGGAAATTTTTGAAAAGTTTCCTATAAAAATAGGAAATTTTTGAAAAGTTTCCTATAAAAATAGGAAATTTTTGAAAAATTTCCTATAAAAATAGGAAATTTTTGAAAAATTTTTTATAAAAATAGGAAATTTTTGAAAAATTTCCTATAAAAATAGGAAATTTTTGAAAAATTTCCTATAAAAATAGGAAATTTTTGAAAAATTTCCTATAAAAATAGGAAATTTTTGAAAAATTTCCTATAAAAATAGGAAGTTTTTGAAAAATTTCCTATAAAAATAGGAAATTTTTGAAAAATTTCCTATAAAAATAGGAAATTTTTGAAAAATTTCCTATAAAAATAGGAAATTTTTGAAAAAATTCCTATAAAAATAGGAAATTTTTGAAAAATTTCCTATAAAAATAGGAAATTTTTGAAAAATTTCCTATAAAAATAGGAAATTTTATAAAAATAGGAAATTTTTGAAAAATTTCCTATAAAATCAGGAAATGTTTGAAAAATTTCCTATAAAAATAGGAAATTTTTGAAAAATTTCCTATAAAAATAGGAAAATTTTGAAAAATTTCCTATAAAAATAGGAAATTTTTGAAAAATTTCCTATAGAAATAGGAAATTTTTGAAAAATTTCCTATAAAAATAGGAAGTTTTTGAAAAATTTCCTATAAAAATAGGAAATTTTTGAAAAATTTGCTATAAAAATAGGAACATTTTAAAAAATTTGCTATAAAAATAGGAAATTTTTCTAAAATTTCTTATTTTTATAGGAAATTTTTCAAAAATTTCCTATTCTTATAGGAAATTTTTCAAAAATTTCCTATTTTTATAGGAAATTTTTCAAAAATTTCCTATAAAAATAGGAAATTTTTTAAAAATTTCCTTTAAGAATAGGAAATGTTTGAAAAATTTCCTATAAAAATAGGAACTTTTTTCAAAATTTCCTATAAAAATAGGAAATTTTTGAAAAAATAATATAGCACATTTTGTATTTGTTCTTCAAACAGACACAACAGAAATTTTACAACTTTTTAGTAAAAAAAAATAACTTTACCTTAACCCTCAACAGCCATGGGTACTAAAATGACCCTCGTTTTTTTATTTTTTAAAATTACATTTTTGGTCATTATTTGAGAAGATGCTTTTGTATATTTTACTTGTGATTAATTTTAATTTAGATCGTTTTATTCCCTATATCTTTTGAGGGTTAAAATGTTGTTTTGAAAATGGTATAGACAAAAGTTTTATACTGGACCTTGTGCCGAGAAATGTAGAAATCTTATTTCATATTTGAACTAAGTTGTGAAGGGTATCAAATAGTCGAGCTTGATTGACTGTCGTAGATTTTTGTTTGTCATATAATTTTATTGGGGAATTTCTTATAATTTGATTATATCAATATGTGACTAAGTACCCTCTTAACGTCATGAAAAGATCTTAATCTATAACAGTATCTAATAATATAAAATGATTCATGTTAGCCTTTTTATCAATTAAATTGACGTATTTATAAAACGCATAAACTGGAGATTTGAAAGAAGATATCAAGGCGTTAAAAATATATCTCAAAACAGATATTAATTTTAATCTAATTTTTCTTTACTTCATGGAATGATCTATATCTATATACATAAGTACTTATCTGATAATATAGGGTGATTCATTGTAGCCTATTTTTGAACTCGAATGAATAGTTCATATTTTCGGATTCGATTTAGTAGTTCTTTGATGTATTTATACATCACGTAAATTGATCATTTAAACAAAGGTTTTTGGCTTTAAAAATTTATTTCAAATACTACTTTTTAAATTGAATTTTTAATTATATTTATAAGTACTCCTAATTCCTATGATTTTTTTCTTCTCATTTAGCTACTGCCTCCTCCTTCCAAGAAGCCCAATTTATGACCCCCGTTCATCTAAATAAAAAATCAAAACATCAAATTCCAGGAGATCTAAATGATTTTAAGCCGAAATATTTATACTACAACATGCCCGAGGAAACGCAACAGGATCCAACGGAAGAAATGCCCACAACTAGTCAAAACCAAAGACAATTTACGGAGTTGCCAGAAAAAAGTGAAATATTGTAAATAGAATAAAAATTTCGTTGTTTTTATATTTTTAAGAGTTAATAGGTTATTTATGAACAATAAAGATTTTAATAAGAAATTTTGCAAATGTTTTCTGATTTGAATTTTTTTATATATCAGACATATGATGGTCATATCATTTCTATATATATATGAATAAAAATCACAGACCATTTTTCAGAATAACTTTTTGAGTAGACTTACACCTGTTTAGGCAGCTGACTCGAAATATGTGTGATCATCTAAACACGTTTTTGAGAAATTCTACACCCTAATAGCCAATTTATAATATTATATAACTAAAATAACTTAAACTTTCTATAACTTAAAAACTCGAGCTAACTTTTAGGAATTTGGTCAACCTTCTAACATCTCCATTTGGGAAAAAATCGATGAACCCTAATTTGGCGCACAATGTCATTAAAAATTTAAAAAGAAATGTATTCTGTTACTTTGAAGTGCAAATAACTCCGAAACCCCTAAGTATTAAGTGTAGACCAGCTCACTTTTTTCCAAATTCCTTTATTAACATCGATTTTTATACCCTTCACCACCATAGGTGGAAAGGGTATTATAAGTTAGTGCTGATGTATGTAACGCATAGAAATATTTGTCTTAGACCCACCTTTTAGTATACCAATAGCATTAGAATCAATTTCTGAGTCGATTTTGCGATGTCCGTCCGTCCGTCCGCCTTGTAATCAAACTACAGGTCGCAATTGTAAAGATAATTTGATTAAATTTGGAACAGATAACTTTTTTATAATGGAACCATGGCTATTGAAATTCGTCAAAATCGGTCCATTATTTAGGGTACTCCGCATAGGTCCCACTTCCCGGAATTGACATATTGGCCACAAATATCAACATTTTTTCATAACATTTAAAACAAATACTGCTTATGTAAACTTATATTACTGTTCCAAATTTTGTTGAAATCGGTTCACATTTGACCATAGCTCCCATACAAACTCTTCTTTAAAAACGCACCATATGAGACAAAAATCACTAAAACGCTCGTATATCTAAAGATAATAAGAATTTCGAGTATATTTTTTGCACACATAATTTTTGTAACAACTGTAATCAAGTTGCCATATTTCAAAATAATCGGTCCACATTTGACCCTCGCTCTCATATAAGTCCAAATGACGGAAACAGCTTAAATATATAAGTTTTGAGAAAATGTTTGTACGATGGCAAAATTTAGGAAATATTTGATTTTATACAGGAAAAAAAACACCTTTGACCTTAGTGGTGAAGGGTATCGTATGGTCGCGCTTGACCAACTATAGCACTTTCTTACTTTTTTATCCTACTTTATTAATGAATAGGAATTGGTTTCTCAAATCGTTTTTTCACTGTTTTAGTTATTTACCTCTAACTCAAGAAGTTCTTTATGGATTTGAAACCAATGATTCAGATTTTATGGCGGTTCAAGTAAAACCAACCCATTTTATATACCTATGACTTTCGATTCGGTTCTCAGATTTTTACAAAACTAGGCTCATAGTTTAGGGTATGACCTGTGGTTTATATAAATATAAAAGGGAGATCAGTTATATCCTTCTTTCAAACATGGATTATAGTGTTGGCATTAAAAAAAAAAACAAAAAAACTGTCCCATGAGGGGATCGTAAAATAATATACATTTTGTAAAACAACTAATATTATTTCAGTACATACGCTGAAATATGAGCATGGTTTCAAATCTGATAACCATATCGAAAGTTATAGCCAAATGTGACAGCGCATAAAGAAAGGGATATAAGAGTATTTTGCGCGCAGGTTTTCTTCAGGAGAGACATTTTAAAGATTTAAATATTATTTTACCTTTAGGTCCCCTTCTATATGCGCGCAAAATACCCTTAGGTCTCTTTGTCTTTTTTTTTTGTTTTGAAAAAAATCTTGAAACAAATAACTAACTTGAATATAATCTGAACCAAATCGGAAATACAAATTTTAAAAAACTTGAAAAATTGTATGATCTACGAGATTGTATATACAAAATTTCATCAAAATCGAAAATGATGAGGATCAAAATAGATATTTTTCTATTTTCTATTATTAATTTAAATTGTACAGTTTTCTATGCTTAAAAGTAAGAAAGTATTAGAGATCTACCGATTCAGTGACTCAGCAAATTGTACCAAGTAGGTTGCGGTAGTACCACGGTACCAATAAGATTTAAAAATTTTCAAAAAATAAGTACAAACGTAAATGTGCTTGCCATCCCTGGTGTGAGTTTGTCAAACTTCTAGTCAGGGCTGCCAGATATTTTTGATAAAAAAATCGGCATTTTTTCCATTATCATCATATGCATTATCGGCAGTAAATTTTCAGAAATCGGCAAAAAACTCGGAATTATCAACATATGTATCACAAATATATCCGAATATTTAAAAAATGTTCATTGAAAATTTTTCTATAAAATAAACTTTTATTGAAAATTTTTCTATGGAACAAATTTTATATTAAAACTTTTCTAAAAGAAAAAAAATCATACAAAAAATTTCTCTATACAAAAAATTTTATATTGAACCTTTCTATATAAAAAATTGTATATTAAAAATTCTTCTATGCAAAACATCTTATATTGAAAATGTTTTTATACTAAAAATGTTTATGGAAAATTTTTCAATACGAAAAAATGAATATGGAAATTTTTCTATACAAGAAATTTCATGTAAAAAAATTTAGCATAGAAAAAAATTTTTATAAACCTTTTTAATAAATATACGGCTGCACATGTGCCAAGTTTTAAAATTAACTTTTTTTTTATTAAAATCTTTCTTTAAACCCCCTTTATAGCACTTTTGTCTTAGTCGCCAACAAAGCAACAACAAAAGTGTGGGAAATAAAGAAATGATAAAATTTTCAATTTCGCGTTCAGATGGTAATAAGATATAACGTGTGGTTTTCGCTCTGTCGAGAATTAGGGATAATCCTCCTGATGAGATGGCCTAACCAACCATCGAAACGCGTCTAGGAAAGGTTTCCCCACCAACATTTTTTGGTTTTATCAAAAAGCTATTTATTACAATAATAAATAATTGTAATAAATTGGGATCTTAGTGCAATACACTACAGTAAAACTTTTTAAAAAAAATGTATGTTGAAAATTTTTCTACACAAAAAATATGGAATATATGAAACAAAAAAATTGTATGTAGAAATTTTTCTAGACAAAAAATTTTATAAGGAAAATTTGTCTATTAAAAAAATTGTATATGAAAAATCGTTCTTTACAAATAATTTTTACAGGAAAATTTTCGATATATTTTATATTGAATGTTTTTTGACAGACACAATTTTAATTTGAAATTTTTTCTACAGAAACAATTTTAAATTGAAAATTTTTCCATAGACAAAAATTTATATTGAAAATGTTTCTGTAAAAAAAATTTTATATAGCACAATTTTTTATTTAAATTTGTATTTCGTTCCCAAATTTTGTCTCTGTAAATTCCAATGAATCGAAATTATGAAAAACTTATATCGTTTTTTAAACAAATCTGGCAGCTCTGCTTCTAGTATAAGTAGTTAACACCATGGGAGAGTTAATAAGAGAGCAATGTTTTGTAACAGAATGTTAAATTTAACATTAATAATTTAAACATAAACAAAATATTATATACTCGCACATAAACAAAGTTTTTCCAGGAAATTCTAGCCAATAATAGGCTAGAATTACCGATATTCAAAAAAGTCATTAACTTGTATTTAGATCTAAAGATATTAATTGAATTAACAGAAATATTTTATATAAGAGTCATTTGAATGAGAAACTTATAAATATTTATACAACTCTATATAAACATGCTCTCATAAATGAAGGGAGTAGAAATAGGCACGTTCAGCAATTGTTTAAAAATAGGTCAAACCCTCTTCCGAAATTACAGTCTAACAAAACAGTAAACATCGATTAAGTGTGTTAAGTTACAAAACAAAGTGTTGCCATTGTTTTTAAAATAACTTTGCAAAAAAATAGATAACACCCAAATTTCTTTAAAATCGGTAGTTCGAGGGAAAACCGTTTAAATTTAAAAGTCTCAAATTTGAAGCCAATAATAGCAAGTGAAATTATGGTTACGTTTAGCATTTATAGCAGTGATGGACACAACAATAGCAAATGATATGACTGGCAACAGAAACTTCTATCACTACTTATAGGAGTACAGAAATGGTGCTCTTCTCTGATTTAAAGGGGAATTTTATAACTTGATCTCGGGAATAGAGAAACAAATTTAATTCTTATTTGATTTTATAGATTTAATATTGTACAAAATTTTAAATAAATTACAAAAATTTAGTTCTTATTAACAAACTCTTTGTTTTTTTACTTTGTTCTTTTACCCTCAAATAGATCTAACTTAAATGAGATTCCGTACCCTGAAAAGTCACCCTGAGTAGATAAGTTTAACTTCAAGTTAAACGGGCTCCTCATCAGTTTGTGAATACATGGGATACAAAGGTCTAAAACCAATATGACGATTATGTACATCTTTATCGGTATCCACAAAGGGAGCACTGCCGCGTCGTATGGCTTCTTCGAATGAGGGAGGAGCTAAAGCAAAGAAGGTAAAGAAATTAAATTATAGTTTTAATAAGAAAAAATTTAATAACTTTACCTAAAGACTGATAGGCAGGAGCTAGGGTAGGAAAAGTAACAAATTTTAAGAAAAAAAATTTAGTAAATATTAATAAAATATTTTTATAGTAAAATTACCTAAAGACTGATAATTTGGCGGCGGAGTGGGAGCATCACTATCATCCAGATCGGGTGCCGTGGCCACCACCGTAATCAGACTTTCATTCGGACCAAAATCTAATGGCGAGGGCGGCACAATACTCTCTACTACAGGTACAGTTCCCACAAAAAGAGGCAATTCCAAAGAACGATCCGGACTACAACCCGACATACGTAACTCCACCTTAATATTATATTCAACATCGATAATATTCTCGCCTTCAGTGGTGGGCGGGGTCGATTCTATTTCAAAACTACCCTTAAAGATGCGATTAGTCAAACGTAAACAGCGAGCATCATCGCATGATCTATAATACAAAACATTTTTAACCTCTCGCGTTTCATGATCGGGTGTATGAGCAGTAAAGGTCATTTTTCGCTCAAATTCTATTTCATAACCCTCAACATCGTCCATTAATTGATTTTCCAGACGTATAAAATACTTGACTCTTTGGCCAATGGCATAGCCACCAAAGGGTACTTCCAAAGTGGCACTTAGTTTACCACCCGAACAGGAAAAACAGCCGGCACTAAAGATGTTCTCACTGCCAACCGGAAACTGTTGCAAAAAAAAAAAAATAAAAAATGTTTAAATAGAAACATAATTTTCTATATCATTATGTTTTTTACCTTATAAGTAGGATTCAAATTCAAATCTTGTTTCCTTATCACACTCAAAGGTTGACTGAACTTATTATCGAAGCTCATTTTTCTATCTAGTTTAAGTGTGATTTCGTAACGTATATGACCATATTCACCCTCACAAGAGGTGGGACATTCTAGTGGCAGTTGTATTTGAAATTCATAAGTATGTGTTCCCACCTCCAGGGTACCCGGGCCCATTACAACTGTAGTATTGTTGACATAAACCTCGTTTGATGTATGGACCACTGTATGATCTTCGTAAACACCATTTGAATTTTTACGTCTTTCCGTCTCTTCCCATCTTACTTTTCCCTCACCAACAAAATTGATGGTTATATCTTAAAAGAGAGAATATTAGAAACAAGATCAAATATGTAGAATCTACATTTTAGAATCTATATTGAAGATCAAGAATATACAATGTAGATTCTACATTGTAGATCAATTGTAAGAGAAATCTTAAAATTAGTCATGTTCATGAACATAAAAGATCTAGTCACTTTCTCATCTCTATAAAAGAAATTTCAAAATAAAAATTCTTCTACTTAAAATATTCAAGGTTGTCTTATGAACATACATATAATATTTCATTCTAATTCTGGTTTTATTGACAAAATATTTTGAATTAATAGTTTTAATTACAGAAAAACTTCTCTAGTTGTGGAACTTACCTCTTACATTTTTGGGCGATGTTGTCGTCAGTGTAATTGTACCACTAATAGTGTCACCACTATAGTAAACCCCATTGGGATTGTTAAACTGAAATTCACATGTGGAAGGCATAACTCTAATTCAATTTAATTTTCAAAAATAATTAAGTTTTTTTTTGTTTATTATTAAGTAATAACAAACAAATTTTTAAAACATTATGTCAAAGATAAAAAAATTTCTCTCTTAATTTGCACGAAATATAAACACAAAAGACTAAACCGTCCTAAACCGTATAAATTTAGATGCGTACCGCCAACCAACCAATACACAATCTCTCAGATACTTGTTGCTACTAAAAAACTCAAATGAGATACAAACAATTTTATTTTCTAATGTTTATTATTTACTTCGAATTTGACAGAAGAAAAATATCTTTTACTCGCTCTTACTTGAAGAGCAGAGAGGCACACAATTCGGGAGTTGAATAAAATATACTTTTAAAAAGAGAGAAAGAGAAATTCAAATGATAAAACATGATCAGAGAATTCTTAACCATTTGATATTACAAACTCACTTTTAGTACAAACATTTTTCTATAGAATATTTTCAATACAAAATATTGAAAATTTTCGATGTCAAAATACTGAAAATTTTCGATGTCCAAAATATAAAAAAAAAAAAATGTTTGATTTCAAAATTTCTCTAAAAAATTTTTGTTATAAATTTTTTATAGATAATTTTGGATAATTTCCTATAGAAAATGTTTGACTTAAATTTTTCAAAAGAAAATTTTTCACAGAAAATTTTCGAAAATTTTCTACAGAAAAATTTTTTTATCAAAAATTTTGTATAGAAAATTTTTATATCAAAAATTTTCGATAGAAAATTTTTATATCAAAAATTTTGATACAAAAATTTTCAATAAAAAAATTTTTATATAAAACATTTTCTATACAAAATTTTTATATTAAAATTTTCTATAGAAAAATTTTTGATTTAAAAATTTGTCTATAGAAAATTTTCAAGATGAAAGTTTTCTTTTTTTTTGGCTTTTTATCAATAAATTGGTCTGTTACATTAATAAATAAATGTAACTAATTTGTGATCAAATGCGAATACTCTGCTTTTTGAATAATATTTAACCCGACTATTTTGTTAAATTTTGATAAAAGTTATCTATATAAAATTTTTGTCATTAAAATTTTTCTAAAAAAAATTTTGTGTATTAACATTTTTTTTATAGAAAATTTTTGATACAACATTTTTACATAGAAAATTTTTTATATAAAATTTTTCTTTAGAAAATGTTTGTTTTAAAATTTTTTTTATATAAATTTTTTGATATAAAATTGTTGTATATAAAATTTTCCATATAAAATTTTTTTATAGAAAATTTTCCATATAAAATTTTTTTATAGAAAATTTTCAATACAAAATTTTTCTATAGAAAAATTTCGATATAAAATTTTTTTTATAGAAAATTTTCAATTCGGAATTTTTCTTTAGAAAAATGTCAATATAAAATTTTTCTATAGAAAATTTTTGATATAAAATTTTTCTATAGAATCTTTTTGATATTAAAATAATCTTTAAAAATGTTTTAATACAAAAATTTTTCTTTAAACAATTTTTGATACTAAAATTTTTTTAGTATAAAAATTTTGATACAAAATTTTTATACTAAAATTTTTCTATAGCAAATTTTTGAGTAAAATTTGTCTATACAAAATTATTGATATAAAAGTTCTCTACATTAAATTTTCGATATAAAATTTTTCTATAGAAAATTTTCAATATAAAATTTTTCTATAGAAACATTTTTTTATTAAATTTTTTAATAGAAAATTTTCGATATAAAATTTTCAATAAAAAATTTTCGACACATAATTTTTAAAAAAAAATTTTCTACGTAAAATTTTCGATATTCAAATTTTTCTATAGAAATTTTCGATATTAAAATTTTTCTATAGAATATTTTGATATAAAATTCTTCTATCGAAAATTTTCGATAAAAAATTCTTCTATAGAAATTTTCGATATTAAAATTTTCTATAGAAATTTTCGATATAAAATTTTGTATAAAAAATTTTTCTATACCAAATTTTTATATCAAAAGTTTGTATATAAAAATTCTCTATGGAAAGTTTTTGATATAAAAATTCTCGATAGTAAAATTTTTTGAAATAAAAATACTCCTATAAAAAATTTTTGATATAATTTTTTTTCTATAAAAAATTTTGCTGTTTATCAAAAATTTTCGATAAAAAATGTTTTCCATAGAAATTTTCGATATAAAAATTTTTCGGTAGAAAAATTTTTTATAGAAAAATTTTCTATACAAAATTTTGTATCGAAAATTTTTTATAGAAAACATTAATGTCGAGAATTTTCTATAGAAAAACTTTCTATAAAAAAAATTTAATATAATTAATTAAATATAATTTAATATAATAAAAAAAAAATTTATATTGAACATTTTCTATAGAAAAATTTTATATTGAAAATTATCTATAGAAAAATTTATATCGAAATTTTTTTATAAAAAAATTTATTTAGAAAATTTTTCGATAGAAAAATTTTATACCGAAAATTTTTCTATCGAAAAATTTTATATCCAAAATTTTCTATGGGAAAATTAAATATCAAAAATTTTCTACAAAAAATTTTATATCAAAAATTTTCTATAAAAAATTGTATATCGAAAATTTTCTATAGAAACATTTTAAATCTAAAACTTTCTATAAAAAAAATTTATAGCGAAAATTTTTATAGAAAAATTTTATATCGAAAATTTTCTATAGAAAAATTTTATAGCGAAAATTTTCTATAGAAAAATTTTATAGCGAAAGTTTTCTATAGAAAAATTGTATATAGAAAATTTTCTAGAGAAAATTTTTCTATCGAAAATTTTTTATAGACAAATTTTATATCGAAAATTTTTCTGTAGAAAAATTTGATATCGAACATTTTTTTACAGAAAAATTCACAACCTCTTAAAAAATTCTATATCAAAAATTTTCTATAGAAATATATTATTACGAAAATTTTCTATAGAAAAATTTTATATCGAAAATTTCCTATAGAAAAACTTATATCAAAAATTTTCTGTAGAAACATTTTGTATCGAAAATTTTATATCGAACATTTTCTATAGAAAAATTTTGTATCGAAAATTTTCTATAGAAAAATTTTATATCGAAAATTTTCTATAGACAAATTTTATATCGAAAATTTTCTGTAGAAACATTTTGTATCGAAAATTTTTTATAGAAAAGATTTAAATCAAAAATCGAAAGAGATTTAAATCGAAAATTTTCTATAATAAAATTTTATATCGAAAAATACCTATAGAAAACTTTTTTATCAAAAATTTTCTATAGAAAAATTTAATATAAAAAATTTTCTATGGAAAAACTTAATATCAAAAATTCTCTATAGAAATATATTATATCGAAAATTTTCTATAGAAAAGTTTTATATCGAAAATTTTTTATAGAAAAACTTTATATTGAAAATTTTCTATAGAAAATTTTATCTCGAATATTTTCCATAGAAAAAAAATTTATGTTTCTGTTTTTTTATTATTCGCATATCTGTCCCTTAAGGCTATGATGTGACTTGCTTTTTTTTAATATTTTTATTTTCTTATAAAATTTTTAGTTTCTAAATCTTTAAATTTATCTAAATTAGTTTCGAAAGGCAACCTGAGTATAAAAGTATTCAAAAAATTTTCATAATTCATAAAAATCATCATTTTGTGAGTACATGGGATACAGGGGCCTGAAATCGGTATGCCGATTTTGTTCATCTTTATCCGTGTCCACAAAGGGAGCACTACAGCGTCTTGTGGCTTCTTCGAATGAAGGAGGAGCTTTAAGAAAAACAACGGTTTTAAAATTAAAATATTCTCTTAAAAGTATCATTTAACAAAATTACCTAAAGCCTCATAGTTAGGTGGTGGACCAGCATCGGTACCATTGCTTACTTCCAGCTCAGGAGCTGATGGTTCAACAACAGTAATCAAACGATCCCTCTCACGCACTTGAGGTGGTGTAGGTGGTAAAAGACTCTCTCTTACCGGTACAGTACCCACAAATATCGGTACCTCCAATGAATGATCCGAACTACAACCCGACATATTTAACTCAACTTTGAGGTAATATTTTATATCAATAATATTCTCCCCCTCTGTGGTGGGCGGTGTAGAGCCAATAGCGAAACTCCCCTTAAAAATACGATTAGTTAAACGTAAACAGCGTTCGTCTTCGTATGATTTCGTAAATAAAATGCTTTTGACCTCTTTAGTCTCGTAACAAGGTTTATAAGCCGTAAATTTTATGTGACGTTTGAAGTCTATAGTATAACCTAATACATCTTCCATTAGTTGATTTTCAAGCCTTAAAGAATACCGGACTCTTTGTCCTATGGCATAACCACTAAAGGGTAGAATCAAAGTGGCATTAAGTCTGCCACCCGTGCAAGACCAACAGCTGGCAGTAAAGAAGTCCTCACTGGCAAGGGGGACCTGAGAAGGTAATATATAATATTATGATCTTAAAACCTGATTTGAAGAGTTTGTTTTGATTACCTTATATATCGGGTCTAAATTTAAATCCTGTTTCCTAATTATTGTCAAAGGTTTACTGAACTTATTATCGAATCTTAAGGGTCTGTCTAGTTTAAGTGTTAGCTCGTAACGAATGTGTCCATATTGAAACTCGCTGGAGGTGGGACTTTCTAGTGGTAGTGGTATTTGAAATTCATATGATTTTGTTCCTACCGGGAGGGTACAGGGACCCATTACCACCGTAGTATGGTTGACATAAACCTCGCTCGATGTATAGTAGACTGTATAATCTTCGTACGAACCATCCGATCTTCTTCGACGTTCCGTACCTTCCCACTTGACTTTTCCCTCACCACGGAAATTAATGCTTATATCTAAAATGAGGGAAAATTGGAAATTTATTCTATATTCAATAAAGAAAAATGTCAGCTTTAGTAAGTTTTTGGGGATATTTTAAAAATTTATTAGTATTAAAGCAAGTCGCACATTTTTGAATTGAGTCAAAATATGCAAATATATGCACATAATTTATATATCGTTGTAAAACTAAGGCTTAAACCTTCAAGTTGATGTAAATTTAGCTCTTTAGTGCTTTAACAAACAAAGTTATGATCTATTTAAAATTGATTTTTTTTTACACTTCACTTACTTCTTACATTTTTGGGCGCTGTTGTTGTCAGAACAATTGTACCGCTTATGGTGTCACCACTATAGTAAACTCGATTGGAATTATTGAATAGAAATTCACATGTTGAAGGCATTGCCCTGTTCAAATTTAATTTATATTGAAAATTTAGATTTTCTTATATGTAGAATAAATAGAAAAATTTTTTATTTGATAAACAAAATGTTTTTTTTTAATTATATTTTAATGTTTTTTTTTTATTTATTCTCAATTTATTAGAAAAAAATAATAATAAACTAACTCATCAATGGAATAGGAAAACATTTTTATGCGTTAAGCCAGCACACAATCTGTCAGATACTTCTTGTTACTAAAATATTGAGATACTTTTCATTTTTACTTTAATTTCAGTAATTTACTCCCAAAAAAAGTACTTATGTCTTTATCACTCACTTAAGAGTGAGCAGCCAATTTTAAGAGAGTGCAGATAACATTCATCGAGAAAAATTATGATAAATAAACATAGGGAGAGAAAAGTAGAAATTCCAGATATAAGTTGCAAACAGGCCTGCCAGATTTGCCGAATTTGGCGATTTTTGACCTGAAAAATAATAATGTGCCGATAAGCAGATTTTGGCTAGAAAATTGGCGATTTTTTAAATAATATCGAAAACCAACTTAACTTCAGGTTTTTTTACAATATACAACAAATCAGAGGTTAAAAACGATTTAGATTTTGAATAATTCTCATACATTGGAATTTACAAAGTCAAAATTTGGAAACCAAATAAAAATTTTTAATAAAAGCTTGTGCTATTTAAAATTTTTTCTACATAAAATTTTTTTGTATAGAAAAATTTTTCATATATTTTTATATCAAACATTTTTTATAAAAAAAAATATTCTATCGAAAATTTTCTATGGAAAAATTTTACATAGAAAAATTTTATATAAAAAAATTTTATATCGAAAGTTTTCTATAAAAAAAATTTTATATCAAAAATTTTCTATAGAAAAATTTTATATCGAAAATTTTCTATAGAAAAATTTTATATCGAAAATTTTCTATAGACAAATTTTGTATCAAACATTTTCTATAGAAAAATTTTGTATCGAAAATTTTCTATAGAAAAATTTTATATCGAAAATTTTCTATAGAAAAATTTTATATCGAAAATTTTCAATAGAAAAATTGTATACCGAAAATTTTCTATAGAAAAATTTTTTATCGAAAATTTTCTATAGAAAAATTTTATATCGAAAATTTTCTATAGAAAAATTTTATATCGAAAATTTTCTATAGAAAAATTTTATATCGAAAATTTGTTATAGAAAAATTTTATATAGAAAATTTGCTATAGAATTTGTTCTATTTGTTCTATTGAAAAATTTTCAATAAAAGTTAGTGCTATAGAAACATTTTCAATGACATTTAATATTCGGCTATATTTCTGATTTATTTTTGACAATTCCGATATTTTGTCGATTTCTGAAAATTTACTTCCGATAATGCCGATTTTTTTTGAAAAATATGCCGATTTTTCACGAAAAATTTCTGGCAGCCCTGGTGACAGTTACAGAAAAGCTAAAAATTTTGATATAAGTTTTATGATTTTAATAAGTTTCTTATACTAAATTTTTTTGTACTCAAACAATGGATCAGTGTTAATTATTATATTATAATTATAATTTGAGGTAGAAATAGTTTAAGTTGATATACAATAAAATAATGTAAGTATATTTTAATTATTATTAAACAACTCCTTATATGCCCTTTGTGAATACATAGGATATAAGGGTTTAAAAGGGCGATGATGCTGCTCTTTATCGGTTTTGACAAGGGGGATACTACAGCTTATGGCTTCTTCAAATGTTGGAGGAGCTATAAAAAAAAAAAATAATTTAATATTTGAAAAACGAATTTTGAATATTATATATACCCAAACCCTGATAATTGGGTGGATTAGCACTGCCACTTGGACCATCCTGATCCATAACCGGTGCCGAGGGTTCCCTCAAAGACATAGTACTAACATTTTGAGGTATAACCGGTGCCGAGGGCTCTACATTAATAAAAGGATCCCTCTCCGTAGCCTCAAAGTGACTTGGTGGCACTGGCGGAATTATACTTTCGCTCAAAGGCACGGTACCGATAAATATTGGTATGCTAACTTCACAATTTGAAGCACAACCCGTTGTATGCAAGAAAACTTTCAGATAATAACTGACATCTATAATATTCGTACCCGTAGTACTCGGAACTGTAGAGGGTACAACAAAAGAGCCCTCCAAAATGCGATTAGTTAAGCGTAAACAGCTCGCTCGAAAGGATTGTGAACAACCCACAAGTTTTTTATCTATGCGAGTTTTGTTGTGGGGTCTGTGAGCAGTGAAGACCAGTTGGCGCATAAAATGTGCGTCAAAACCCACAATATCGCTAGTAGATTCGTTTCGAACATGCACCGAGAATTTAACAGTTTGGCCAATGGCATAACCACCAAAGGGTATAGAGAGAGTGCTATGGATTTTACCACCCGTACAAGTCCAACAGATGGAATTGTGAATCTCTTCAACGGCAACAGGAAACTAAACAATAAAATTATTTTATTTCGCTAACGAGCACATAATCTGATTCTTATCCCTTACTTACCCTATGAACAGGATTTAAATTTAAATCTTCGCTCTTGATAACCGTAAACGGCTTTCTAAATACTTTATCGATGCTCAAAGGTCTGTCGAGTTTAAGGGATAGTTCATAGCGCACATTACCATAACGACCCTCCAGAGATGCAGCGCATGACAACGGAAGCTGTATTTGAAATGAGTAAGTATGTCTTCCTGCCGGAAGGGTTCCTCTACCAGCAACGAGAGTATTAGTGCTTAAATATTGTTCATTTGCTTCATAAGTAAGAAAATCAGTTTCGTCTCTACCAATAGTTTTTCGACGACGTTGGATTTCGTTCCAACTAACCTTGGCTTCGCCATTGAAAATGATGCGCAAATCTAAATGATAAGAAAGTATGTTTTTTAATATATAAGACAAATAAAAATTATAGTCGGTTAAATATAATTTAAATGCCTCATCTCGTATTCAGGCTTCAAAGTACTTAATTGTTCAGTTTTGAAAAAAATATATTCGAATTTACTTAGTGTTTTCATATTAGAAAATTGTATATTTTTCTTTCAAAAATCATCATTTGAAAATTTTGTTTAACAAGTATTACAAGTGCATAAAACAAACAACAGAATAAAACTCAGAAAAAATGGTGTCGATATCTTAAATTATTTGCCGTACCAACGATTTGAAATCTTAGAATTTCGCGAAAAACTGAACTGAACCTAAAGAACTATTTTTACAATATTCCGTTGAAAAAAATTTAATTTTAACAAATTTCTTCATACATACAAACCGTTGTCACCCTAATGTGCATACATATATATCTTTTACTAGCTGCTTATACCCGGCGTTGCCCGGGTTGATAGTAAGAGATTTACTTATTGCTGTGTTAACCATTTCTTTAAAAATTAACAATTATAAACAATATAGTACCTGGTAGACCGAGCCTTGCTCGGAGCTTTATGATAAGCATTTTGAGGAAAATTTTAAAGTTTTTATATATTTTATATTATAAAGTGCTAAAATAAATTTAGAGGAAAGACATTGTAGAAATATTCAGTTAATTTTGAATTATTTTATTTATTTTGTCCGACCAACACATAGTTTGCATAGTTTACAGTTAATTCATTTTGAATAATTTTGGAAATTATTCATATCAACAGAAACCTCTGTCGACTCATGCGCAACAACTTTGCTAAAGATTATAGTCTGATCAAACGCACAGTTTACGATTTAATTCATTTTGTCGGACTTTGCTTATTCCAATTCATAAACCTTCTTTGGCTTATCCGTAACAACTTTGCTGAAGATTATAGCATCATTAAATGTACAGCATACGATTAAATTGACTTTGAGTAAATTTCAGTAGCGCCACCTGTCGAAATTTCTTCATACCAACTAAGAAACCTTCGTCGGCTCATGTGCAACAACTTTGCTAAAGATTGTAGCATGATTAAATGTACAGATTACGATTAAATTGACTTTGAGTAAGTTTCTGTAGCGCCACCTGTCGGAAATTATTCATACCAACTAAAAAGCCTTCGTCGGCTCATGCGCTACAACTTTGCTAAAGATCATAGCATGATCAAATGTACAGTTTACGATTTAATTAATTTTTAGTAATTTTCAGTGGCGCCATCTGTCGGAAATTAGTCTTATCAACTTTAAAACCTTCGCCGGCTTATCCGCAACATCTTCGCTAAAGAGCATAACACAATCAAATTCACAGTTTACTATTCTATAAAGAACATACATACAGACAAACATTCATTTGTTTAAAATAATACTAATTTTCCCCCTTTTTATTCCCTAATTTCTAAAAGTTCCATATGTATATTTGGTACTTTTTTGGTGCCAATTGAATTCGGTACATTTTTTTAAAACGCATTTAACATAATGTATAATGTTCCTATTCATATTACTTTGGAGATGTTAAGTTATCATTTTATCCCTTTTTTACCCATTTTGGCTCCAAAATCAAAAAAGTACCAAATACGTTTT
This sequence comes from Stomorhina lunata, assembly GCA_933228675.1. Classification (NCBI taxonomy): domain Eukaryota; kingdom Metazoa; phylum Arthropoda; class Insecta; order Diptera; family Rhiniidae; genus Stomorhina; species Stomorhina lunata. The sequence goes on from OW121740.1 coordinate 20,968,951, forward strand.
CATGTTTTTTTTACATCTATTGATTGCAGTACCAAGTTTCTTTCTATATTCTTTAGTTTAAAATATAAGAGTGGGTTAAAAAGGTGCCAAAAAAACTATTTTCACCCTTTTTTACCCCCTATCGGACATAGTTTCAAAAAAGTACCAAACACCTGGCCGCTTATTTTCAAAACTGTTTAAAACGTAATTTTAATTTTGTTTCTATACCTATTACTTTAGGAGACATAGCGTTTTCGATTTTTTCCCCTTTTTACCCGTTTTTACCCTCTTAGAGGTAAAAGTTCCAAAAGTCCCTTCTTCTTCGACCTATACATCAAAAAAGATACCCACTGTCCAAATTTTATCAAAATCGTTAGAGCCGTTTTCGAGATAGCCATTCTATATATATATGTATATATATATATATATATATATATATATATATATATTGTATATATATATATATTGTATATATATATATATATATATATACAATTATTGCTCGTTTAAGAATATAAGATATATATATATATATATATATATCTATATATATATATATATATATATATATATATATATATATATATATATATATATATATATATATATAGATTATCAAACAATCTTCAAATTATAATCAAATAACCGTCAGTTTCACGATTCGATTATCGAACAATAATAAAAAATCATTGAACAGTCTTCAGTCAATCATCAATCAACCATCAAACAATTGACAAAAAATCTCCAAACTACCGTCATAAAATCGCCAGTTAATCGTGAAACAAACAATTATTACAAATCTTCAAACAGTCATCAGTCAATCAATTATCGAACAGCTGTCAAACATTCGGTCCAGCCGTTCTGAAGTGATGCAATTTTAAAGAAAAATGTAATCTTATCTTCATTTTTCGATTCCCGAGTCATTCTGGGTCCATTTAAAAAAAAATCAAAAAGTGAACAACTATAGTATGGAAATATCCACATTTAAAACTTTAATTAATTTTGTTAAATCGTTTTGATCTTATCATTCATATTTGTAATTTTTATATTTGGCTTATATGGGAGGTGTCACGCCCACTTGAGATTAAAAGACAACCTGGCCAAATTAACCCACAGATCACACCTTAAAAAAATTGGTCCGATCGGTCATCTATATTTGTCATTTTTAATATATTAGTTATATGGGAGGGGTCACGCCTAGTGATGGGACAAGGCTAAATACCCAAATGGTAAATTGGATATTAAAAGGTTATTACCCAGGTATTTACCCAAGCACTTGGGTATTTACCCAAAATGTGGGTATAAATCAAAATAAAAAAAATTAAAAGAAGAAGCTGTGGGTGCTAAGGGGACGTTCAGAAGCAGCTGAAGTACTAGGAGCTGTTAAAATTCGAACATCTTATTTGCCTAATTGCGTACTACCACAAATTTATTTCCACTAATTTACTGGAGAAATTTCATCCAAACAAAAGTTTTGGCCCAAAAATCATTTCTGGCCCTGTAATTGACAAAAGCTGCCATTACATTTATGTTTAGCTCCTGTGACATTGTGTAAATGAATTCCAATACAGGAGGTACCTCAGATAAATTCGAAAATGCTCAAAATTCTGTTGCTCTGCGTATAAGTGGGTAAATACCCAGCGTTAGGTAAATACCCAGGTCTAAACCCATCTCAAGTCACTCCCACTTAAGATTTGAACCACTGGTCACATCCAACTATAAAATTTCTGAAAAATCGGTCTGCTGGGTCATCCATATATTTAATTTTTAATATTTGACTTATATGGGAGGGGCCACGCATTCTTGAGATTTCAAATAAAAGCCTAGCCTATTTTAACCACCGGTCACACCTTTACATACTGTCAAAATTTCAGAAAAATCGGGCCTCTCGGTCACATATATTTGTCATTTTTAATATATGAGTTATATGGGAGGGGTCACTCCCACTTCATTAAAAAAAAATGTAGCCTATTTTAAAAACCGGTCACACCATAGCTCACTGTCAAAATTTCAGGAATGTTCGTTTAACTTTATCTACATTTCGAAAATCAACAAAATTAATTTACCCAGTTATAGGTTTTGTATTTGTAACGGGGAAGGGGCCATTCCCTGCTCCGATCCTTTTAATTTTTTCTGAAGTACGGCCATTGGTTATAAATTTACTTTTGTTAAGTTTGAAGTTTCTAACTTTTATGGTTTATCAAATTCAATGATAAATATTAAATTTTGCACCATTTGGTCTACTATTTACCCTATTTGGACCCCTTCTAGACCAACTTTTGAAACAAAGCATATCCTAAGACCACCTTAAGGAAACATTCTATCTAATTTCAGCAAATTTCAGCAAAATCGGTTAAACCGTTTAGGAGTCAACCTCTTTCAAGCAAACAAATAAACAAACAAACTTACAAACACATTTATAATATATATATAGATAGATAGATATATAGATATATATATATATATATATATATATATATATATATATATATAGATATATAGATATATAGATATATAGATATTTAGATATATAGATATATGGATTTATAGATATATAGATAAATTCCATATAAGGGCGTAAGTTTATGTTTATGTTACCCATTTGTGTTTCAGACGACGAGATACATATTCCTAGAACATTGTTTAAAAATGTTACAAACGAAATGCCAAACAGTATATGCCGCCATTCATATTAAATAGTAGCCAAAAACTTTTAGTTTTAAGAGATAGTAAACAAAATTTCGTCATTTTCAACAATAGTTGATCGACCTTAAAGCACGCACGTGCCTAAAATTATGCGATACAAATCTCCTATTTACTTAAATAGTGTCATAACTCAATAACTGTTATTTACAGAGAAATTTTTGTTAACGATTATTTGAGCATATGTAATGGCTATCTCGAAAACGGCTCTAACGATTTTGATGCAATTTGGACAGTGGGTATCTTTTTTGATGTATAGGTCGAAGAAGAAGAAGGGACTTTTGTAAAAACGGGTAAAAAGGGGAAAAATCAAAAACGCTATATCTCCTAAAGTAATAGGCATGAAACAAAATTAATATAACGTTTTAAGCAGCTATGGAAATAAGCGGACAGGTGTTTGGTACTTTTTTAAACTATGTCCGATAATGGGTAAAAAAGGGTGAAAATAGTTTTTTTGGTACCTTTTTAACCCACTCTTATATTTTAAACTAAAGAATATAGAAAGAAACTTTGTACTGCAATAGATGTGAAAGAAGCATTAAACACGTATTTGGTACATTTTTGATTTTGGGGCCAAAATGGGTAAAAAAGGGATAAAATGATAACTTAACATCTCAAAAAGTAATATGAATAGGAATATTATGTTAACTGCGTTTTAATAAAACGTACCGAATTCAATTGGTACCAAAAAAGTACCAAATATGCATATGGAACTTTTTGAAATTAGGGGATAAAAAGGGGAAAAAATTAGTATTAGTATGTATATATAATTAGTATGTATGTTCTTTATAGAATGGTAATCTGTAAATTTGATCATGTTATGCTCTTTAGCGAAGATGTTGCGGATAAGCCGGCGAAGGTTTTTAAGTTGATAATACTAATTTCCGACAGATGGCGCCACAGAAAATTAATTAAATCGTAAACTGTGCATTTGATCATGCTATAATCTTCAGCAAAGTTGTAGCGCATGAGCCGGCGAAGGCTTTTTAGTTGGTATGAATAATTTCCGACAGGTGGCGCTACTGAAACTTACTCAAAGTCAATTTAATCCTAAGCTGTACATGCAATCATGCTATAATCTTCAGCAAAGTTGTTTCGGATAAGCCGAAGAAGATTTATGAATTGGAATGAGTAAAGTCCGACAGGTGGCGCCACAGAAAATGACTGAAAGTGAATTAAATCGTAAACTGTGCATTTGATCATGTTATAATCATAAGCAAAGTTGTTACGCATAAGCAGACAAAGGTTTCTTAGTTGGTATGAACTATTTTAGGTGGCGCCACTGAAAACTACTCAAAACTAATTAAATCGTGAACTGAGCATTTGATCAGACTATAATCTTTAGCAAAGTTGTTGCGCATGAGTCGACGGAGGTTTCTGTTGGTATGACCGATTTCCAAAATTATTAAAATGAGTTAAACTGTAAACTATGCAAACTATGTGTTGGTCAGACAAAATAAATAAAATAATTCAAAATTAACTGAATATTTGTACAATATCTTTCCTCTAAATTTATTTGAGCACTTTATAAAATAAAATATATAAAAACTTTAAAATTTGCCTCAAAATGCTTATCATAAAGCTCTGAGCAAGGTTCTGTCAACCAGGTACTAATTTAACTTTGTTCAAAATTCCGATATTTGGCTTATGACACTATTCAAGTAAAGATATACATACACTTTAATAGTTTTATGTTTACTTTATGTTTTTATTTGCAAAATTAATTTAACTTGATTTTATACTTAAAATTTCTATCCAAATTTACCATTTATTTCTCTGTCCTCTGTTGTATTCAAAATAATTGAGCCACTAACAGTGTCGCCACTATTATAAATCGAGCTGAAGCTGTCCATTAAAAATTCACATGTTGACGGCATTTTTTGGCTTTTTGAATTATTATTCGTTATTCTTAAGTTTATTTAAACAATTATGTATCAATTATATTAACTATGGTATTTGCATTTTGCCCACGAGTATATGTATGAGTAGTTTAATAATTAAATTTTAGAACAGATATTTTAACTGAATGCCCACATTAGAACGCCCCGTTCCTAACGCTCCCAGATACTTAGAGCTACTGACAAAAAAAAATTATTTGTACATGTTTGTTGATTTGATAAAATTTTACTGTGATATTCACGTGCGAACTTTCTAAACTATAGATAATTTAAGATTCAAAACTTTATAATTACTACGCTTACGCTCATTTATTTTGCGAGCGTAAAATAGACATAATTGTTTACTGAAGACAACTCTCATTCAGTGGGAAATGTCGCAAGGCCTGTTTTGAGGCCTCTTAACAGAAATAATACATTTATATAAATAAATAAACCACAAATATATTTTTAATATTTTTATATCTACCATCAAGAAGAATGGGGAGTATATTAAGTTTGTCTCTCCGTTTGTAACTTGCTTAATATTGGCTCAAAAACCAAAAAAGGGATATATGTATATTCTGAATTCTTATGATATTCTAAGACGTTTGAGCGATGACCGTTTGTCAGTCAGTCTGTCTGTTAGTCTGTCCGACTGCTTTCAACAGAGAAAGCACGATAGGGCCTAAACGGGAGAAGCTAGATCTCTGAAACCTGGCAAAGATATTCCTCATTCCTAGGAAAATTTTGGTATTGAAATTGGGCAAAATCGATTGACATTTGACCATAGCTACCGTATAACCTCACCTAGGCTAATCGCTCATTTGCTAATAAATGAAAAATTATAACAGTTAAACTTTGGTGTATAAAAGTTTTACATAAGCATAAATTTTTATAAATATAAATATTCATGGAAATCGGTTCACATTTAGCCATAGCTCCCATACACTTATGGAAACAGACTAAATTCCAACTAAAATATGTAAACCTAAATGCCAAGAAATGATAAACTATAATAACTATGGCCACTAAATTTAGAAGAAGTTTAATGTCAATGCCAGCCAGTATGCAAAATTTGGTCGCAATCGGTCACCATTCGACCATACAAACACAAAAATACCAAAAAACTAGGTAAAAAAAGGAGCATACGTTACCCCTCACCGCTAAGGTCAAAGGTGTTCTTTTTCCTGTATAATGACAAAAAATTGCTTAATTTTGCTATCATACAAATATTTTCTCAAAACTTATATATTTAAACTGCTTCCGTCATTTAGACTTATATGAGAGCTAGGATCAAATGTGGACCAATTACTTCAGAATTTGGAAAATTGATTATAGTTTTTACAAAAATTATTTATGCAAAAAATAAACTCAAAATTCTCATTATCTTCAGATCTACGAGCTTTTTAGTGATTTTTGTCTCATTTGGTGCGTTTTTAAAGAAGAATTTTTATGGGAGCTATGGTCAAATGTGAACCGATTTCAACGAAATTTGGTACATTGATTTAAATTTACATAAGCAGTATTTGTTTAAAATTTCATGAAAAAATCTTGACATTTGTAACCAAATATCAATTCAACAGGAACTAAAAACTTGTGTATTGAAAATGGGAGAAGTCGGTTTACATTTAATTAGAGCAGCCATATAAACCCGCTCCGGAAATCACATTTATGCCAATAAATTGAATACAACTGTAATAGCTATAACGACTAAATTTAGAATAGGCAAGTCTTATGCAACTATTGGTCAGTGTGTCAAATTTTATGGGAATCGGTTCAAGAATAAATATAGCTTTCATATAAAAACCACAAAAATGCCACAAGCGGCAGTTAAAAGCTATTAAATTATAAACTATGTCAGCAATGGCCACACAATTTTGCACAAATAAGCTTTATATAAATACCAGTGTAAAATTTTGTAACAATCGGTCAACATTTGGCTATAATTCTTATATATTTAGATAACACCCCCTTTTTATATATTTTTTTTACAAACAAAAAGATTTGGAGGTACATTTACATAGTAAATATATTAAGATTGCACCTACGAAATTAGATAGCTATCAATCAATGTTAAGTCCAGACTTCATATAGGGTGTATGCATTAGAAACTCCTAACTAAATATAAGGAGCTGCCGTATTACTATCAACGTGTTTGGTCTAACTACATATTAAGCACAACAAAAAGTATTTAACAGCTTTTTAAGGTAAAACTGTACCCGGTTATGAGACCAAATTTTGTGCAAAGTAAATACTAGGGAAACGACTTAGATACTTTTAAATGAGCTGCAAAGCTACTGCAACCGAATTTAGTTCAAAGATTTTACCAACAAACCCACTAGCGTAACAAATTGTTTTCGAGTTTGGTCCACATTTTGAATTAGCTGCACCCTTGTACACATGTGAGATATGTTTCTAAATTTAAGACAATTTGATGGTGGGTATAAAATATTCGGCACAGCCGAATAAAACACTCTTATTTGTTAACTTTAATTTCAGTACTTTACTCCCAAAAAAGTACTTTATTATACTCTTGAGAGTGTGCAGCCGATTTGAGGAGAGTGCTGATAACATTAATAGAGAAAAATTATGTTAAACATAAGGAGAGAGAAAAATAAATTCCAGATATAAGTGGCAGCTATAGAAAATATAGAATCTCTGATATTAGTCTTATGATTTTAATAATTTTCTTATACTAAAATTTTTTTGAACTCAAACTACGGATCAGTGATCAATTCAAAACATTTTTTTTTTTAAATATTAAAATAATTATAGCTTAAGGTATAAATAGTTTATTAAGTTGGTTAACAATTAAATAATGTAAGCATATATTCAATATTATTCGAAAATCTCTTGACAAAGGGTGCTTTATATATCAAAATTAATCATCACTTTGTGAATACATAGGATACAAGGGTCTAAAACCAATATGGCGTTGATGCTCCTGTTTATCGGTATCAGCAAAGGGAGTACTACAGCGTGTGGCTTCTTCGAATGAGGGAGGAGCTGTAAATAAAAATAAAAGAAAAATTTATTATAATTGTAAACCGAATTTTCAATATCATTTATACCTAAACCCTGATAATTGGGTGGCTTATCACTGCCATTTGCCTCATCTTGAGGCATATCCGGTGCCGAGGGCGCCGCATTAATAAAACGATCACTTTCCGTAGCCTCAACTTGCGGTGGTGGCATGGGTGGCATTAAACTTTCCCTCAAAGGCACGGTACCAATAAATATTGGTACACTAATATCACAGTCCGAAGTACAACCCGATGTATGCAAAGTAACTTTCAGATAATAACTGACATCTATAATATTCGTACCCGTAGTACTGGGCGCTGTAGAGGGTATAACAAAAGAGCCCTCCAAAATGCGATTAGTCAAGCGTAAACAGCTTGATTCATAGGATTTTGTATCCATAACTGTTTTATCCATGCGCGTTTTGTGATGGGGTCTGTGAGCTGTGAAGATCATACGACGTTTAAAGTTTGCAGTAAAACTCTCAATATCGGTAGTGGATTCGTTTTGTACATGCACCGAGAATTTAACAGTTTGACCAATGGCATAGCCGCCGAAAGGTATGGAGAGAGTGCTATGGATTTTACCACCCGAACAAGGCCAACAGCAGGTATTGTGAATGTCTTCACCGGCAACAGGAAACTAAAAAATCAAATTTTTTATATTAGGCTAACTAATATATAATGTTATCCTTATTCCTTACTCACCCTATAAACAGGATTTAAATTTAAATCTTCTCTCTTGATAACCGTCAGCGGCTTGCTAAACTCATTATCTATGCGCAAAGGTCTGTCGAGTTTAATCGATAGTTCATAGCGTATATGACCATGACGTCCCTCCAGAGATGTGGGACATGGCAGTGGAAGTAGTATTTGAAATGAGTAGGTATGTGTTCCTGCCGGAAGGGTTCCCTCACCAGCAACGACAGTATTATTGTCTACATAAAGTTCATTTGCTTTAAAGTGAACCGAACGAGATTCGGTTTTACCATTAGAATTCCGATGACTTTCGGTTTCGGTCCAACTAACCTTGCCTTCGCCACGGAAAATAATGCGCATATCTAAAAGATAGGAAAATAGTTATTTTAATAAATTTACAATACTCGTATATGTAGTGAAAATTAAAGTCGGTTAAAAGATATTAAGGCCTCATCTCTTTAAGGAATAAGCTAACAAATATTTTTTTAATTTCATAAAGACATTTTAAATATATCGTCGGCTACAAAATAAAATGGCTTTAATGACATACAAATTCGACATTGATTTTTTGTTTGATTATGGACTTACTTCGTTTAAGACAACCAAAACGAAGGAAGAATATGTATTTATTTTTATGTCAGTAAAGACCTTTTACATTTCAGCTAACAATACATATATATATATGCCAAACATAATATGCCGCCATTCATATTGAATGGCGCCCAAAATCTTTTACTTTTTAGAGATAATAAAAACAATGTCATCATTTTCAACCATAGTTGACCTAAAAGCACACACATGCCTAAAATGAAGTGGTACATATCTCCAATTTACTTGGATAGTGTCACAAATCAATAAAAGTTATTATACCCTTCACCGCCATAGGTGGAAAGGGTATTATAAGTTTGTGCTGATGTATGTAACGTATGGAAATATTTGTCTTAACCCACCTTTTAGTATAATAGGCTTAGAATCACTTTCTGAGTCGATTTTGCGATGTCCGTCCGCCTGGCTGGCTAGACCCCCATGTAAACCTTGTAATCAAACTACAGGTCGCAATTCTAAAGATAATTTGATGAAATTTAGCACAGATCATTATTTTGATAATGGGACCATGCCTGTTGAAATTCGTCAAAATCGGTCTATTATTTATGGTACCTCCCATAGGTTCCACTTCCCGGAATTGATATATTGGCCACAAATATCGATATTTTTTCACGAAATTTAAATCAAATACTGCCTAAGTAAATCTAAATCACTGTACCAAATTTCGTTACAATTGATCCACATTTGACTATAGCTCCCGGACAAACTTTTCTTTAAAAACGCACGAAATGAGACAAAAATCACTAAAACGCCCGTAAATCTGAAGATAATGGGAATTTTAAGTTTATTTTTTACATAAATAATTTTTGTAACAACTGTAATCAATTTGCCAAATCCACATTTGACCCTAGCTCTCATATAAGTCCAAATGACGGAAACAGCTTAAATATATAAGTTTTAAAAATATTTTTCTTTATACAGGAAAAATAACACTTTTGACCTTAGTGGTGAAGGGTATCGTATGGTCGGGCTTGACCGACTATAGCACTTTCTTACTTGTTTTCTGTCAAAAATGAAATTAAAGAGGATAAAGAACAATGAAAAACACATAAACGCACAAACATACATTTTATGAGCACGTGTGTGTGCGCGCCGCAGCTTTATCTCCATTTTTTCTAAATTATGCGACTTATCGAAGAGACCATAAGGCAAATCAATGTACGGAAGTGCAACATCTTTATATTATAGCGTCTTTGTTTCGACATTATTGTTTATATTAATTTCTTAGAATGTTATCTGCCCTGAAGACTGAGACTTTGAATCATATATAGAATAGATCAATGAAGTGCTCTCTGCCGCACAATCTCTTTTTTGTCTCTGTGCTATATTTCTTTCAAATATCGCCTTATCAATCTGAAAGCTATCTGGGGTTTATCAGGGTGCAAGGCATACTACTTTGTTTGTTTATAATTTTTGACTAAATGAAAGAGAATGGATCTGGATAGGATAAAAGTTTTATTTAATGTTGGCAATTTTGTATGGAATAGGTTAGGTTAGGCAGGCAGCCGATGGTGAGTCAGCTTCACTTGGGTCCTAAAAACGGTCCCTTTGTGATACCTGCAGGGGATGGACTGGAAAAGAAAACATAAATAATGAAATCCGGGCCATCGGTCAGGGCTTATTCAAGTCAACCTGTAGCCCTGATAAATGCGTCTATTTTACGAATGTCAATACTCGCTAGATCGAATAAATCATGCAGATAAATGCAGATAAAGTGCCTTCGAAATTGAAAGAGCGGGGCAGTGACAGAGAATATGAGCTACCGTTTCCTCCTCTTCGACAGTAGTCATAGTGCTGAAGGTTAAGCCTTTGGCATGCAGACCAAAAATATAGTAACCTGTTAGGGTTCAGATAAATTTATGGAGTCTGTGGCGAGGTAGAGAAACCAAGAATTTTTAACGTTTATTGACATAGGAGGGTCATGTTTAAGTGGATGTTAAACAAGTGGCTTCAAGGGGTCGGTTATTCTGCGCTGACCCATAAAGAAGTTGCCAAATTACTGATTTGCAGGCGTATAGCGGTAAGCAAGTAAATTGATTAATGTTAATTTAGTAAGTCTGTCCGCAGTGGAGTTATCGGGTATGTTGTTGTGCCCGGATACCCAGAAAAGTTCGATATTGTAATGCCTTGCCATCTCATTAAAAGATGCCCGGCATTTACGGGTAAGAACAGATGTCGTGTGGACATTAGATAGGGATTTAATGGCAGCCTAACTGCCGATACAGAAACGAATATCCCTATTATATTTTCTGTAGTATCTTAACCATTTGGCAGCATTATATATGGCCGATATCTCGGATTGAAGGATACTACATTGATCAGGAAGCTTAAAACAGTTTTTCTTTCCTAATAGTGGAATGAAGAAGACCCCCCACGTCCATCTTTGACTTGGATGCGTCCGTGTACACCTCTAAACAGCCGTCATCAAGGGATGATGGGTCTCCAGAGATAGTTACGGTAAAGGATTTATCAAAGAGGGGGGTGGATATGCAGTACTCAATGTTGTCAGGGATATTTATCATTTTATCCAGAAAAGTGGAGTGTCCAGTTTGCGAATGGGACCAGGTTCCAATAGTGCTAAGTCGGACAGCCGAATTAAGGGCGATTTGCTGTGCCATTAGTTCGACTGGGGGTCAGTTAAGCATGACAAGGAGCGCCTTAGATGGTGTAGTTCTTAAAGCACCAGTAATCATTAGGGCAAACGATCTTAAAATGTTTGTGATAGAATCCCGCTGGTTTGCCTTGGTAAGTGATATTGTATGGAATATCATATGAAATATCACAAATGCGTCAATTTTTGGGTATATTTTTCATTACATTCTCACACATTTCATGCGATATTTCATAAAGTTCATAACGAATATCAAGTTTAAGTTGCTCCTAGTATGTTTGCATAAACTTTGCTTTTCAGAAGTCCGGAGTACTCAAATCAGGCGATCGTGGAGGCCAATTAACATCACCATTTCTTGAAATAACTTGTTGTTTTTAGATTTAATAAAGCAAAGTCAAGTGGTTCCTCCTGACAAAATTGCACACCAAACAGTTTCTTTTTAATGGATACAAAGGTGACTGATGAATAATTTTAGGGTTTTCCATTTTCCAGAACCGCTATTGATTTATCCATTCAAATGTGCCTCGTTCCTTAATATGACTTTTTTTACGTCAGTCATTTGGAAGAAGCTTTTATATCAACAGTATTCTAAATAGAATCAAATGTAAATCTTTGTGCAAAATTGTGGCCAAAGTTGTTCTTTGAAGAAAAAGCTCCTGAGCACGGCGTAGAATAAAGCTTGGTGGACTGTTTTAAACACTTTATTGAGCTGCATTAATGTTTTCAGTCGATATTGCAGTACGTAGTGGTCCATGCTTTGGCCTATAAGCTACAGTCCCTCTTTCTTCGAAATCATAAAAATCAAAAAAAAAAGAAAAAAGGATGCTTTGATATTTAATTATTTTAATATAAATTAATAATCCCACAAAAAGAATTCTACCGTGACTGGGGATTGAACCTATGACGAATATAATGTGTTATATTACTCATTTTTTATTTTTTTTGTTCTTTAGGCAATTTTATTTCTTTAATATCGACTTACCGCCGATGGAGGTTGTTGTGGTAATTAATAATCTAAATAGAAGTTACACAAAAAAAAACTTTTGCCGAGACTAGTGATCGAACCCGGGCAAAATATGGTATGTTATGCTTAGTCGTCGATGTTTTGACTATCTAAGCCACTGGACAAATACTTCCTACTTGATTCTTGTATATTGAATATATATATATATATATATATATATATATATATATATATATGTATATATATATATATATATATATGAATTTAAATATACTGTATATATTCAGAATTAATGTAGGGTTCATATAACTGAATCGTCTGACTACTGAGTGAAACTAACATATCTTTTGTTATTGTAACAAAACCAAAATACATGTAAATTTTACTCAATCGTCAGACGCTTGAGTTATATGAACCCTACATAAATATAGATCTAATTCGGTGATCAATTTTGTTCTCTTGTTCTCAAAATAGAATTTAAACTTACGCTTATAGTTTTTTAAATGCATTTGTCCTACCTTCAAGGTGAGACCCTTACCTATTTAGTCCCGTAAAGGCGTGCACAACAGGGATGGAAAATGGCTTTCTTGATTTTGTACCAAATATTAAAACAAAATATATTTTTCAGACCATAACGGTACGATTTTTATATACAATATACTGTTCTGCAAAAAAAGCCCCCTTTGGCGTTTATCAAATCAAAAATATACCTACAATGGAATTTATTTTATCTGGGTCTTATTCCTTTTTCCTTTGTATCTATCTAAGAAACCTAAAACTAAAATCTAAATCTATCTAAGGAACCTAAAATTAAAAATTTGCGGTTAAATGCAACTTGCCAAAAATTGATGACCCACTATTGTAAGACACAAATTTAACAAAAAGTACTAGGATCAGGATTTGGGTGATGTAGGGGATGTTGGATACCAAGTAACGGTCCTGATCGGTCTTAACTTGGTAAAGCCCAGGCTAATCTTGGTCTTCCTTCATCTCAATTGTGGACACTGACACTGATCACCCGGGTAGCTACGTTAACACCCGTTAAAGTAGTGAGCTAATAAGTGCAGCGAGTTCCCCCATAAGAACTATAAAAACATGGGTCTGGGACGTCGGGCTAGTAACCCACTCCTAGAAAAAAAATTACTATGAAAAAGCAAAAAAGAATTAAAACGGCCCTCCCTAATGTTGACGACTATGGCAAACGAAAAAAGGACCATGATTTAAGGATCAGCACATGGAACATCCGAACCCTCTACAGAGGAGGTGCTTTGACCCAGTTGATGGATGTCCTCGAGGAATATAAATGCGATCTAACTGCTGTCCAGGAAGTAAGATGGAATGGCAACGGCATCGCCAAGACACCAAAAGGTGACCTATATTACAGCTGCCATCAGAGAAAGCATGAATTTGGTTGCGGATTTATAGTCAGCAAAAAAATGCGAAACCTAGTCTCCAGATTCACCCCAGTTAACGAAAGATTAGCAACAATTCGTGTAAAAGCTAAATACTTCTATCTGAGTTTAATTTGTGCTCACGCTCCCACAGAGGATAAAGATGAAGATTTAAAAGAAGCCTTTTATGAGCAACTCGAGGAAGTATATGATAGTTGCCCTAATCATGACGTAAAAATAATACTGGGTGATTTTAACGCAAAGATTGGACAGGAAAGTTGCTTTGAGCCCACTGTCGGTAAATTCAGCCTCCATAACGTAACATCTGACAATGGTATAAGGCTGGTCTCTTTTGCGGCTGCTCGAAATATGGTAGTGAGTAGCACCAGATTTCAACACCGTAGAATACACAAAGCTACGTGGGTGTCTCCCGATCAAATGACAAAAAATCAAATAGACCATATTGTAGTTGACGGAAGGCACTCATCAAACGTATTGGATGTGCGTACAATTCGGGGAGCCAATATGGACTCCGATCACTATCTTGTTGCAGCCAAGGTGAGAACACGCCTGAGTGTGTCGCGAAACATGCAGACAGAATCGCAAAGGAAATTTAACACCACCAAGCTACAATCCCATCAAATTGCCACAGATTACTCGCGACGAATAGCTCAATTACTTGGAGAAAATATTTCAACTCCCAACGACATCAGCGCTCTATGGCAACATATTGCCAGCTCAATGAAAACTGCCGCAAAAACTGTATTGGGGTTCCAGAACCCTCTTCCAAAAAACTCTTGGTATGACGAGGAGTGCCGCAATGCCACTGCGGCGAAAAATGCAGCCTATAGGGCAACCCTGCAGTCAGTAGTTACTCGTCGAACTTTAGAAAGATATAGAGAAAGAAAGAGGGAAGAGAAACGCCTATTCCGAAGAAAAAAGAGAGAAATGGAAAGACGTGTGTTCGAGGAGATTGAGTTATATAAGAGTCGTAATGAAGTGCGTAAATTTTATCAAAAAGTTAAACATCAGACGGATGGTTTTAGCAATTGTATTCTCTCCTGCAAAGACGACCAAGGAAACCTGGTAACGGATGCTGAAACCGTACTGAAACTGAAGGAGCACTTTTTCAAATTGTTGGTATCAAATGAAAGCGACCAAGATGACACGCCTGAACAAATCAATGATGATGGCGTTCTATGTCCACCACCAAACCAAAATGAGATTAGAATCGCTATAAATCGACTAAAAAATAACAAAGCTGCGGGTGCCGATGGTCTTCCTGCTGAGCTTTTTAAGGCCGGAGGAGATGAGTTGATAAATCTTATGTCCCAACTTATAGAAGCAATATGGTCAGAAGAATACATGCCAGACGATTGGAATCTTAGTGTCCTTTGTCCTGTGCACAAAAAAGGAGATAAAACTGTGTGTGCAAATTACAGAGGGATAAGTCTCCTCTCAATTGCATATAAGATTCTATCGACCATACTGTGCGAAAGGCTTAAGCCCAAAATTAACGAAATAATTGGGACGTACCAATGTGGCTTTAGACCAGGTAAATCAACCACTGACCAGATCTTTACTCTACGTCAGATCCTGGAGAAGACCCAAGAGAAACAAATTGACACGTATCATCTCTTTGTTGACTACAAAGCAGCTTTTGACAGCCCGATACGGAAGAAGGTGTTTGAAGCAATGTCTGAGTTCGGCATCCCCACGAAGCTAATAAAGTTATGCAGGATGACACTAACTAATACAATATCATCTGTTAAGATAGGTAAGAACCTATCAGAGTCTTTCATAACTAAACGGGGTTTCAGACAAGGTGATAGTCTATCATGTGATCTCTTCAATATTGTGCTAGAGAAAATCTTACGTGATGCAGCAGTTAATACAAGTGGTACAATCTTCAATAGAAAACATATGCTACTCGCGTATGCCGATGACATTGATATTATGGGGCGCACTTTACGCGAGGTAACTGCCGCCTTTTCCAATATCGAGAAGGAATCAAACAAAATGGGTTTAGCTGTAAATGAATCAAAAACAAAACTGATGGTTTCTTCAGGCAGACAGACCACTAGAATTGGATCACATGTGCCCGTAGAAAACTATAGTTTCGAAGTTGTAAAAGAATTTGTATACCTTGGTACCGCTGTGAACATCAACAACAATATAAGCTTTGAAATTAAACGTAGAATAATACTTGCCAATAGATGATATTTTGGCCTAAGCAAACAGCTAAGAAATAAAGTCCTCTCCGTAAGAACTAAAATTACGCTCTATAAAACGCTTATACTACCCGTGTTACTGTATGGTGCAGAATCATGGGTACTTGCACAGGCAGATGAAGCTATCCTTGGAGTGTTTGAGAGGAAAATCCTACGAAAAATATTTGGACCAGTCTGCGTCAACAATGAGTATCGACATCGAATGAATCATGAGCTGTATGAGTTATACGCTGACATAGACATAGTAAAACGCATTAAGCAACAACGGCTGCGCTGGCTAGGACATGTTGTGCGAATGGATGAAAATACTCCGGCAAGAAAAGTGTTTGATAATGATCCTGAGGGAACTCGTAGAAGAGGGCGCCCAAAACTTCGATGGAAAGACCAAGTAGAAGAAAATCTTTCAAAACTTGGCATAAGAAATTGGAGAATATGCGCACAAGATAGAAGCGCATGGAATTCTAAAATATGCTCGGCCTTTGACCTAAACAGGTTGTTACAATAGCCCATTTAAGTAAGTAAGTAAGTACTAGGATCAGACTCGGCCGATTCTGGAATAGCAACTAAGGTCTGATTGTAGAAGATTTTGTAATGCATATTATAGTTAGAGTCAAGTGAAGGCCTCTTTAAATGGGGTATAAAAATGATTTTTAAGAGAAGATCATTAGTGGGAGGTATGATCAACTATAAACCAATTCCAACTAAAATTTGATACAGTAAATATATAGATCTAAATACCGATGTACCGGTTCTGTAGTAAGTACCTAATCGAAATAATCGATACAATTTCAACCAATTTAAATAAAATATTTATAAAACTGGACCGGAACTGAACTAAAGAGAGCGATGCGAAATCAATCGGAAAACTACAAATAGGCCTCAGATCAATTTGTCTATGTGTTACAAACTTTAGCATAATAGGAGCTAAATATAACAAGTAAGAAAGCGCTATAGTCGGTCAAGCCGACCATACGATACCCTTCACCACTAAGGTCAAAGGTATTATTTTTCCTGTATAAAGACAAATATTTGCTAAATTTTGCCATCATACAAACATTTTCTCAAAACGTATATATTCAACCTGTTTCCGTCATTTGGACTTATATGAGAGCTAGGGTCAAATGTGGACCGATTATCTCGAAATTTGGCAAATTGATTACAGTTGTTACAAAAATTATGTATGCAAACAATAAACTCAAAATTTTCATTATCTTTAGATTTACGAGCGTTTTAGTGATTTTTTGTCTGATTTAGTGCGTTTTTGAAGAAGAGTTTGTGTGGGAGCTATGGTCAAATGTGGACCGAAATTTGGTACAGCGATTTAAGTTTACATAAGCAGTATTTAATTTAAATTTCATGAAAAAATATTGATATTTGTGGCCAATATAGCAATTCCGGGAAGTGGGACCTATGGGAGGTACCATAAATAATGGACCGATTTTGACCAATTTCATGGTCCCCTTATCAAAAAAATTATCTGTGCCAAATTTCATCCAATTATCTTTAGAATTGCGAGCTGTAGTTTGATTACAAGGTTTACATGGGGGTCCAGCCAGCCGTCCAGCCAGCCAGACGGACGGACGGACGGACGGACATCGCTAAATCGACTCAGAAAGTGATTCTTAGTCTATTGATATACTAAAAGGTGGGTCTAAGACAAATATTTCTATGCGTTACAAACATCAGCACAAACTTATAATACCCTTTCCACCTATGGTGGTGAAGGGTATAAAAACCAGTTTTAGGTAAAGGTCTTCCAAAAACTCAATCAATATATATATAACAGCATGTGTAAGTATGTAACGCATGGACTCCAAAATGGCTGGACCGATTTTAATGAAAAAAAGGGAATCTTCAGAATATCCAGGCGGGTGACAACGTGAACTCTGATTTTTGGTCAGGGCTATGCGGATCGGGTCAGCTAGTAATAAAATAAAAATTGAAAAACAAGTAAGAAAGTGCTATTGTCGGTCAAGCCCGACCATACGATACCCTTCACCACTAAGGGAAAGGTGTTTTTTTTTTCAGTTATGATTAGAAATTGACGAGGTTGTAAAAAACTATCAAAGAGAGAAATGTAGCCCTTACAGAGCCCTGAAAATCGATATATAAAATGTTATAATCGGATTTAAAATGGCGACACAGTGAACAAAATAGTAAAAGGGCGGTATTTGTAGGCGTGGTAAAAAAATAAAAAATTATTTTTTGGAATTGTTTTAACATTATCTTTAATCCTAGGGGGTGACTGACTCAACTATTTTTTTTCGAACCACTCTAGGGTCCAGCCAGACGGACGGACGGACATCGCTAAATCAACTCAGAAAGTGATTCTAAGCCTATTGGTATACTAAGACAAATATTTCTATGCGTTACATACATCAGCACAAACTTATAATACCCTCTCCACCTATGGTGGTGAAGGGTATAATTAAGATTTTAAAATTGTACCAAGGACGCTGTAGTACCACGGTATCAATCAGGTTAAAAATGTATCAAAAACTAAACAACTGTATCATGTTTTTAATTTTATATCATATATAATCTAACCTTGTTCAAAAATGCAATATATGACTTATGACACTATTGAAGTAAATGGAAAATATACAATATAATCATTTTATGTTTACTTTACACCCACAAATTTGTTACAATTGCTGCTTTTAGATTGTTTACAAAAATAATCAGTTTTGTTAAATATTACCCAAAATTTAGCTGCTCTAAGAAGAAATATTTAAAAGTTTATTAAAAAAAGAGAGATAATTTTAAATTTTTAAATAAAAACAAAATTTTATTGCTTTGATATTTAGTGTTCGGTGATTTATAACAAATTAGAAAACTGTGGAATTTACTGTGAATACAGGTAAAAATTATTCAACCATAAAAACAGGTAAAAAAATTTAGAGGTTTTCCTATGGTTGACATTAAATTTCTTTTAATTTCTTCAGTTAAACTTAAGTAGAATTTACAGACAAAACATTTTGAGTGTATGTTAAGCATTCCACAAATTAAATAGGGAGAACGACTATTTGTTTTTAGGATGATAATTATACACATGTATCTGTCTGAATACTGCATGTATTGAATTCAATATTAATGCTTCCCTAAAAGCAAGAATGACGTAATTAATGTCTAAATTTTAGAGACATTGAATGACAAAGTACAGAACAAATTTAAAAATACTTTTAGTTTTTAAGAATAAATCCAATAATATTTGAATGTTTTTTTTTAGGTCACAATATCTATTTAACTAAATTTTATTATAAAAAATCCTATCCAAATTTACCTCTTATTTCTTTGGCCTTTGTTGTATTCAAAACAATTGTGCCACTTACAGTGTCGCCACTATTATAAACCGCATAGGGGTTGTCCAGTAAAAATTCACATGTTGAAGGCATTTTTTGGTTTTAAAATTAATATTCGTTATTCTTATCTTTAAACAATAATGTATTAATTATAGTAATTATAATATTTGCATTTTGCCCGCAAATATATGTATTTTAATAATTAACTTATAGAACAGATATTTTAACCGAATGCCGAAATTAGAACGCCGCGTTTCAAACGCTAACTCTCAGATACTTGTTGATACTAACAAAAAATTTTATAAATTTTTATTTTGTATTTGTTTGTTGATTTAACAAAATGTTATTGTGATACTCACATGCTAACATTTTGGAGTACACCTTAGGCCGGTATATATTTTGTTGAGAGAAAGAGAGATACCACTTTCTTTAAGAGAAAGTTTTGAGACATAACCAGTGTTGCCACTTTAGGTGTAATGTGTAATTAAATTTTTTGTAGTTTTTCAGTACTAGCTATTTTTATATTTTTATTTAATAGTTTTCAACACTTGCATTTGCAAATAAAAATATGTAACATACGAATATTGACAAAAAACTTACATCACAACTACTTAAAGTAGAAGGCCACGTACGCGGCAATCAGCTGTTTTTTGATAGTTTTTTATAAAAAAATCTTATAGGTACTATTAAATTCAAAACAAAGCATGTTATTTTGCCAAAAAAAAAGCATGTGTAATTCTTTATTTCATGTGTAATTTAAGCATGATCCATGTGTAATTTAACATTTGGTTGGTGGCAACACTGGCCATAACATTCTCAGCAATGATTTTAACACACTGTTAATAGCAGACGTGATTTTTATTTAACATAATAAAATTGTGACAATTGTAACAACATTGTTAGTTCTTGTCTCTCTTTAGTTTTTATGGAGTTTTTCAATGTTTGATGAGAGCTAAACATGTAATCAGAAGTTTTAATCAGCGTTACCGTTATGCGACTAAAGTCGCAATTTGCGACTTTTTCAGGTGGCCTGCGACGCAACCTGCGACTTTTCTTCCATGGCCCTTTTTTGCTACTTTTTTGAATTGTGTGCGACTTTTGACACCTTTTTATAAAATTATTTAAAATTTTTATTTTTAGTCCATATTCAATATCTCAACTAAAATTCCCTTAAATGATTTTAACTTAAGTGTAAATACCATCACTTTGAAAAATGTTTTTGTACAATAAAAAACTAAAACAAATAAATTTTGGTGGCAGAGCCGATATCTCGACAACTCCCACATAGTTACGTTATCTAAAACCATTAAAAGCAATATATACTTTTTTGCACGATTTTTAAAATCTTCATAAAATTTTAGCAAAAAATTATTTTTCTGGCGCTTTTGGTTTTAGGTGTTAAATTTTAAGAAATTTAAATTTTCGTTTCGTCATTTAAACCTAAGAAGTTCAATTTACCTGAAGTCTTAGGAGTTCAAATCTGTAATTAGATTTTCCGTACAAAAAGAGTACAAAAATTATTCGAGTTGAAAGTCAGTTTCTTAGGAATTAAAACTGTTTGATTTCTGCCTATATATAATATCTTTTCAAGTACGAATTGTTTTATTGTTTTTTGTTTATTGTTTAAGTAAAAATGTTATAAAAAAAAATGTGCGACTTTTTTTTGTTGAGCGAGACTTTTTGTGCGACTTTTTTTTTTAAAGCGACTTTTTTAAATTTGTCAGCGGTAACGCTGGTTTTAATACCAATGCACAGTGTAAGATTTTGCTAATTTAGCTGGATAAAACCCGTTTTTTGAGTTTCAATTTGGGTAAATATTTTTATCAAATATGGAAGAACACTTGTTATAAAATAAGAAAATGCAAAAACTTTGCGGAATTTGTCAACAATAACATTATAACGGTACTTCAAACTTGAATATTTTTAAATGAATTAAAAAACACTTACATGAAATTGCTAATTTTTAAAAGCTTGTAACTTTTAATTGCATTAGAAATTTTTAAAGAATCTTTTCTTGCCTCGAAATTTTTGAAATATAGCTTAAAACTGCCTACTAAGCGGTCGCTTAGTAGTCAAGGACATAACGCGAAAGAATATCTTTGGCATAGTTACAGATACTCTTTCGAGCTCGGGCAGAGTTTGAGTGCTTTCCGGCAAGCGAGAATTACTTGCGAATAATTCAGCTTAAAGTTTAGCCTTATCAATCTTATCAACAAAAAAATCTATTATTTTCCGATCCCCTCATGGGCCCACTTTTTTGGTTCTTGAATTTTGATTTCAACACTATAATCCATATTTGAGAGAAGGATAAAGAAAATAAAAAAATTGCTTTTTGAGATATCCTTGAGTCAAGGACATAACTGATCTCCCTTATTTTACAACACATTTTTTTAAATTAAAAAATCATAAAACTAAAGGATAAACGCTGAAATATGTGACTAATTTTATAAAAATGTGATAAACATATCAAAAGTCATAGACACATAAAGTGGGAATGATTTGAAAAAAATCTTAAAAAACAATTTGGACCGTCATAAAATCTTAACCAAAGGGAAATTAAAAATTTTTATGAACCCTAAAAATTGTATGAGTTACTAGAATGTATATGCCATATTTCATCCAATTCGGAGGTTGTGTGGTTTAGTGCGTGTTCGAAAATTTTTGATTTGACTCATTAAAAGTTTTTGTCAAAAAAGGGCCAACTTCAAGAGGCCATAAACATTAAATTCGAACCAACTTTTCAAAACCCTTTGGCAGTTCTGTTTACTTTGTAGTCTACTTACATTTACCATTGGAATTGTTGAGGCTGATGGCGATGTAAGTGTGTAATCAGAAGTTTTAATACCAATGTATAACAGGGATGGAATATGTTTTTTTTTTTTAATTTTGTACAAAGAATACAAAAAGTACTTTTTTAACATGAAGTACTTTTTATATTAAAACAAGAAAGAGTATTATATTCGGCTGTTCCGAATCTTATATACATACCATTGAGTTGTGTTAAATTTAGAAACATATCTCACATGTCTACGACAGACAGACAGCCAGACAGACAGAAAGATAGACAGCAGACAGATATACGGACGCACGGATGTCTCTTAATCGTCTTAGAATTTCATAAGGATTTAGAATATACATCAATTTTGTATGATGGAGGTTACAAACGAATGACAATCTCAATATACCTCCCCCTTCTTCTCGATAATACATTATACATTTTTTTCTGTCAAATGTGAAATTAAAGTAATTAATCCGGCATGTTCTGCAAATCACTTACACATGATTTTGAAATCACATGAAATTCAAAAAGGCTGTAATTTCTATAATTGTTAAAATTTTCAGAGCACTGAGTTATAAAAGTGTCAAAATAATTTATGAACAATGAATAATTCGACTTAGAAAATTTATGTGATTTCAAAATCATGTGGAAGTGATTTGCAGAACATGCCCGAATGAACAGCAAAAAACATATTAATATTAACATACATTTTATGAGCACGTGTGTGTGGCTCAGCGTTTATGTGGCTCAGCCGACTTAGAAAACTCCGTCGACTCATGCGCAAGAACTTTGCTTAAGATCATAGCCTGATAAAATGAACAGTTTGCGATTTAATTCATTTTGAGTAATTTTCAGTGGCGCCACCTATCGAAAATTTGTCATGCCAACTAAGAACCTTCGTCGACTGATGTGCAACAACTTTGCTAAAGATCTTTGCATGATCAAATGCGTACCTTACAATTTAATTCAATTTGAGTAATTTTCAGTGGCGCCACCTGTCAGAAATCTTTCATACCAATTAAAAAACCTTCTCCGGCTTATTTGCAATAACTTCGCTAAAGATCATAGCATGATCAAATGCACAGTTTACGATTTAATTCATTTTGAGTGGCGCCACCTGTCGGATAGTGATACCAACTTAAAAACCGTCGTCGTCTCACTCGCAACAACTTTAGCTAAAGATCATTGCATGAGCATAACATGGTTATATGCATAGTTTACTATTCTATAAAGGTCATGTAGACAGAAAAACATTAATTTGTTTAAAAGTTATAACTTTACAAATTTTTCCCCTTTTATCCCCTAATTTTTAAAAAGTTATATATGCATATTTGGTACTTGGTACCAATTAAATTCGGTACTTTTAATAAAAACGCAGTTAACATATTGTTCCCATTCATATTACTTTATAAGGTGTTAAGTTATCATTGTATCCCTTTTTTACCCTTTTACCCGTATGGTCGTTTTGATGATAAAAAGTACCAAATATGTATTCAATATTTTTCTCACATTTATTGATTGCATTACGAAATTATTTTCTATATTGTTTGCTTCAAAAGATAAGAGTGGCTTAAAAATGGTACCAAAAAAAACTATTTTCACCCTTTTTTACCCCCTATCGGGCATAGATTGAAAAAAGTACCAAACACCTGTCCGCCTATTTTAACAGATTTTCAAAACATAATTTTAATTTTGTTTCTATGCCAATTACTTTTGTAGATATAGCATTTTTAATTTTTTCCCCTTTTTACCCTCTTAGAGGCAAAAGTTCCAAAAGTCCCTTCTTAAGATAAAAGTGAATCGTATCCGAGCAGGCGTTATAATAGTAACATCGAAATTATTTAAAAAAGGAAATAAAAGTTTGGAGAAGTTTTATTTGTTTGCAGCCTTTGACTGTCAATTCTTTTATTTAAAAAAGCATCAATTAACTTTAACTGAGTAAAAGAAATGATTGGCAATATTTCAAATTTTTTTCTTAAATTATAATTAAATTAGTCAATTAGGCAATTTTACTAGTTATTAAGATTCTTTTAAATAGTTTAATATATGTGACCCGGTCTATGAAAAGTTAAGTCACCTTTTCATAATTTCAAAAAATTAGCTAATTTTTCGAAATTTTTACCTTTTTTAAAATATAAAATAAATTATAAAATGTTTTTTTGAAAAGAAATTTTAAATACAAGCATGCTACATGATTACGAGTATGTCTGATTTGAAATACATTTTATTAAATATAATATTTTTTGGCATGTTATCTTTTCAAGTATAAATACTGAAATAGTATACAAACATATTCATTTATGTGTTGGAAATCGATCATTTTCAAATCGATCGATACCAGATATATTTTTGAGATTGCTTTCGGTTATTTCCCCGAAAAAAAAAATAAAATTTAGACTTTAATTCTTTTGACTGATATATTATTTTCCATTTGGAAAAATAACCAAAAATTATCTAAAAACTATATATGAAATCGATCGATTTCCATCACATACCAGATTATCTGAACTAAACAGAAAATTCCCCAGACTTCAGATATTAAAAAAAGTATTCAACATTCTCAATACAATTTCGTTATAACCATTTTTCAAATTCTAATACAATTTTTTTTTTGTTTCTTAGAATAAATTTTAAGTATCTACTTATTTTTCCTCATTCTGTTGATTATACATGGGATATCGAGGCTTAAAGTTCACTATACGATTTCTCTCATCTACATCGGTATCTATGAAAGAAGAACTGCCAGAAAAACCCTCCACAAAAGCAGGTGGTTCTGAAAGAGACAAGATAAGAATGAATAACAAATTTTAAGAAAAAAAAGTAGTAATGTCATACTTAATTCATCATAACTCGGTGGTAAGTCATCATTATGGCTCGCATTCTCTACATCCCGGAATTCTGGAGCACTTGGTTGCACTTGTGGCGAGTCATTTACACCAGTTACAGGTAAGCTCTCTCTTATAGGTATAGTACCTATAAATATGGGTACTTCTAGGTCCATATTTGAAGTGCAACCCGATAACAGTAAAGTTATCTTTAATCGATATTCCACACATATAATGCTCGAACGCGAGGTAGTCGGTGGTGTAGAGGGTATATATAATATACCTTCTATAATGCGATTGCTAAGACGCAAGCATTTCTCGTAATATCTCCTCTTCACTAGTTCATCTTTAGAGCGACGTTCTTTGCTATGAGGCGACTTGGCGGTAAATATAGTTTTCCTAACAAACTCTACAAAATAGCCCTCTGTATCGCTCATTGATTGATTGTTAATGTGTAGGAAGAAGTGAAGAACTTGTCCGGGAGCAAAGCCACCAAACGGTATTTTGAGAGTATAGCAAATTTTACCCTTCGAGCAAGGCCAACAACAAACATAACTGATGGTGTCGAGAGCTAGGGGTAACTGAAAAAATGTTTCAATTTGTGAGATAACATAGAAAATTAAAAAAAAAAAAATTCTTTTAAAATAGAAAATATTTGAAAAATTTTCTACCACAAAATAAAATTTTTGAAAAATTTCCTATAAATAAAGGAAATTTTTGAAAATTTTTCTTTAAAAATAGGAAATTTTTGAAAAATTTCTTATAAAAATAGTAAATTTTTAAAAAGTTTCCTACAAAAAAAAAATAAATTTTTAAAGAATTTCTAATTAAAATAGGAAATTTTTAAAAATTTCTTATTAAAATAGGAAATTGTCGAAAAATTTCCTATAAAAATAGGAAATTTTTGAAAAATTTCCTATAAAAATAGGAAATTTTTGAAAAATTTCCTATAAAAATAGGAAATTTTTGAAAAATTTCCTATAAAAATAGGAAATTTTTGAAAAATTTCCTATAAAAATAGGAAATTTTTGAAAAATTTCCTATAAAAATAGGAAATTTTTGAAAAATTTCCTATAAAAATAGGAAATTTTTGAAAAATTTCCTATAAAAATAGGAAATTTTTGAAAAATTTCCTATAAAAATAGGAAATTTTTGAAAAATTTCCTATAAAAATAGGAAATTTTTGAAAAATTTCCTATAAAAATAGGAAATTTTTGAAAAATTTCCTATAAAAATAGGAAATTTTTGAAAAATTTCCTATAAAAATAGGAAATTTTTGAAAAATTTCCTATAAAAATAGGAAATTTTTGAAAAATTTCCTATAAAAATAGGAAATTTTTGAAAAATTTCCTATAAAAATAGGAAATTTTTGAAAAATTTCCTATAAAAATTGGAAATTTTTGAAAAATTTCCTATAAAAATAGGAAATTTTTGAAAAATTTCCTATAAAAATAGGAAATTTTTGAAAAATTTCCTATAAAAATAGGAAATTTTTGAAAAATTTCCTATAAAAATAGGAAACTTTTGAAAAATTTCCTATAAAAATTGGAAATTTTTGAAAAATTTCCTATAAAAATAGGAAATTTTTGAAAAATTTCCTATAAAAATAGGAAATTTTTGAAAAATTTCCTATAAAAATAGGAAATTTTTGAAATAGGAAATTTTTGAAAAATTTCCTATAAAAATAGGAAATTTTTGAAAAATTTCCTATAAAAATAGGAAATTTTTGAAAAATTTCCTATAAAAATAGGAAATTTTTGAAAAATTTCCTATAAAAATAGGAAATTTTTGAAAAATTTCCTATAAAAATAGGAAATTTTTGAAAAATTTCCTATAAAAATAGGAAATTTTTGAAAAATTTCCTATAAAAATAGGAAATTTTTGAAAAATTTCCTATAAAAATAGGAAATTTTTGAAAAATTTCCTATAAAAATAGGAAATTTTTGAAAAATTTCCTATAAAAATAGGAAATTTTTCAAAAATTTCCTATAAAAATAGGAAATTTTTGAAAAATTTCCTATAAAAATAGGAAATTTTTGAAAATTTCCTATAAAAATAGGAAATTTTTGAAAAATTTCCTATAAAAATAGGAAATTTTTGAAAAATTTCCTATAAAAATAGGAAATTTTTGAAAAATTTCCTATAAAAATAGGAAATTTTTGAAAAATTTCCTATAAAAATAGGAAATTTTTGAAAAATTTCCTATAAAAATAGGAAATTTTTGAAAAATTTCCTATAAAAATAGGGAATTTTTGAAAAATTTCCTATAAAAATTGGAAATTTTTGAAAAATTTCCTAAAAAATAGAAATTTTTTTACAATTTTCTATAAAAATAGAAAATTTTTTAAAAATTTCCTATAAAAATAGAAAATTTTTGAAAAATTTCCTATAAAAATAGAACATTTTTGAAAAATTTCCTATAAAAATAGAAAACTTTTTAAACATTTCCTATAAAAATAGAAAATTTTTAAAAAATTTCCTATAAAAATAGAAAATTTTTAAAAAATTTCCTATAAAAATAGAAAATTTTTGAAAAATTTCTTATAAAATAGAAAATTTTTGAAAAATTTCCTTTAAAAATTTCCTATAAAAATAGAAAAAAGGAAATTTTTGAAAAATTTTCTTTAAAAATTTCCTATCAAAATAGAAAAAAGGAAATTTTTGAAAAATTTCCTTAAAATTTTTGAAAATTTCCTATTGAAAATAAGAAATTTGCTACAAGAAATAGGAAATTTTTGAAAAATTTCCTATTAAAAATATAAAATTTTTGAAAAATTTCCTATAAAAAATATAAAATTTTTGAAAAATTTCCTATAAAAAATAGGAAATTTTGGAAAAATTTCCTACAAAAAATAGGAAATTTTGGAAAAATTTCCTATAAAAAATACGAAATTTTGGAAAAATTTGCTATCAAAATAGAAAACTTTTGAAAAATTTCCTATAAAAATAGGACATTTTTTAAAAATTTGCTATCAAAGTAGAAAATTAAAAAAAAAATTCTATAAAAATAGAAAATTTGTTGAAGAAATTCAGCATATAATACTAACAAAATTTCAAAAATATTATTTTAAAAACCTTAAAAGCTGGATTCAGATTCAAATCTATGGTCTTAATGACTGTCACCGCCTTTTTGTAGATATTATCAAAACGATAATATCTGTTAATTTTTAAAGAGATCTCATAACGTATGTGACCATATTTGCCCTCAATGGATGTGGGACATTCCCAGGGCAACGGTATATTAAATGAATAAGTATGAGCACCAGCTGGTAAAACACCATCACCATGTACCAATGTTGCATTATTAACATAGACTTCGTGAGATCTGTAATAGTTGGTATTTGTAGAACTGCTACCATCACTATTGGTGGTCGTGTAAGATTCTTCCCATTTAACTTTTCCCTCACCCAAGAATATTATGCTGACGTCTGAAATTGGAAATTCAAATCAAAATTTCAAAAGGGATTTTTTTTTTAATATCAGTAATTTTTTTTTATTATATTATCAGTTATTGACTTCCTTAATTTAGTAAAAAAAAATTTATATAAGCCTATTACTCACCTCTTACATTTTTATCACTTGTGGTATTTAAAAATATTGTCCCCACAATGATTTCCCCACTAAAATACGTAGCATTGGGTCTATCTAATTCAATTCTACATTCTGAAGGCATTTCGGTTATATTTCTTTAAATAGTTTTTTTTTTATAAAAATATATATAAATCACTGTATAAAGATTTTTTTTAAAAAAGACTTTTTGCAAAAAGTCTCTATTTAATGTTTAAAAACTTATTTTTTTATTTTAAATAATTCCGTATCCATTTACGGTTTTCAATCGTTCAAGATTCCTTTGTAAACTGAGTTGTTTGGAGGTCCGGCAAAGTCTGCAATACTGTTCTTTAAGCTGTTTATGTAAAGAAATCCAGACATGGAAAGTACAATGCATTTACAATTTAATATATAGGAAATTTTTTTTAGCAACAAATTTTCTATAAAAAAATTTTCTATGGAAAAATTTTCTATGAAAAAATTTTTATAACAAAAAATTTTCTATAGAAAAAATTTTTATAACAAAAAATTGAAAAAAAAAATTTAAAACAAAAGAAAAAGAAAAATTTTTTATAACTAAATATTTTTTATTGTAACATTTTTTATAACAAAATATTTTTAACAGAAAAATCTTTTATGACATAAAATTTTTTCTAACAAAAAAATTTTTATAGAAAAATTTTTTCTAACAAAAAATTTTTTATAGAAAAATTTTTTCTAACAAAAAATTTTCTAAAGAAAAATTTTTTATAACAAAATTTTTCTGAAGAAAAATTTTTTATAACAAAAAATTTTCTAAAGAGAAATATTTTATAGCAAAAAATTTTCTAAAGAAAAATTTTTTATAACAAAAAATTTTCTAAAGAAAAATATTTTATAACAAACAATTTTCTAAAGAAAAATTGCTTGTAACAAAAAATTTTCTATAGAAAATTATTTTATTACAAAAAATTTTCTGTAGAAAATTTTTTTATTACAAAAAATTTTCTATAGAAAATTTTTTTATTACAAAAAATTTTCTATAGAAAATTTTTTTATTACAAAAAATTTTCTATAGAAAATTTTTTTATCACAAAAAATTTTCTATAGAAAATTTGTTTATTACAACAAATTTTCTACAGAAAATTTTTTATTACAACAAATTTTCTACACAAAAATTTTTTATAACAAAAAATTTTCTAAAGAAACATTTTTTTTAACAAAAAATTTTCTAAAGAAAGATTTTTTATAACAAAAAATTTTCTAAAGAAAAATTTTTTATAACAAAAAATCTTTTAAAGAAAAATTTTTTATAACAAAAAATTTTCTAAAGAAAAATTTTTTATAACAAAAAATTTTCTAAAAAAAAATTTTTATTACAAAAAATTTTCTAAAGAAAAATTTTTGTAACAAAAAATTTTCTAAAGAAAAATTTTTTATAAGGAAAAATTTTCTAAAGAAAAATTTTTTATAACAAAAAATTTGTTGAATTTGTAGTTTTGTACTTTGCAATACAAATACTTTGTAATTATAGATTTGTAAATTAATATTGTAATCTAGTTAGTTTTACTTTTATGTTGACAAGAAAAATAATATTTGTCACTCTAGAAAATTTATTGTTTGAATAAAGAAGCTTTTTATAAAATATAGAAAATATATTTGTGTGTTATCAATTTCTGCTCTGGAATAAACTTTAACAAGGAAAGAAAACTTCCAACAGGTTATGGGCCTATGAGTTTATAAGAATAGGATATTGGTACAAAGGATTAAAAAGCAAGAAATCCGAAATGAGTTCTGGATTCCAAATCGAGAAGTTGGATTCAAACAACTATGAGTCCTGGTGTCTTCAAATGAAGAGCGTATTAATTCATGCGGAATTATGGAGAATTGCAAGTGGCGAAGAGGAAAAACCTCAAGATGCTAGTGTGGCGCAACAATGGTTAGCAAAAGACGAAAAAGCTTTGGCAACGATAATGCTGTGTATCAAGGCAACGCAAATCAATCACATCAAGAATTGCAAGACATCATATCAAGCGTGGTGTAAGTTAAAGGAAATTTTTATTCCAAGTGGTCCTGCAAGGAAAGTCACGCTTTTCAAGCAGCTAATGCAATTAAAGATGGAAGACGTTGACAATATGCCTCAGTTTTTGGATAAGTTTTTTGGTGTTGTTGAAAAATTAGCTGAAATAAATGTAACAATTGTTGAAGAGTTAGTAGTAATAATACTTTTGTCCAGCCTTCCTAAGTCGTTCGAGTCGTTTGTGGTAGCTGTAGAAACCCGTGATGTGTTACCAACATTAAGTATGTTAAAAGTCAAGCTCCTGGAAGAAGGCGAAAGACGTGTATCAGAAGGTAAAGATTCGAATCAACAAGCATTTTCAGCATTCAAGAAGAAAAATTCTCAAGGCGCTAAGAAGAAGACAGGTAAATGTTTCAATTGTGGTCGTCAAGGACATTATTCAGCAGAATGTCATGATCGAGTGAAAAACTCCAGTGCAAAACCAAATTACAACGCTTTAGCAAGTTATGCGTTTGGGTCAAGTCCGTTGAACAAGCAAACTTGGTGCGTGGATAGTGGTGCAACGTCGCATATGTGTTGCGATAGAAATTTGTTTACGTCATTTGAAGAATGTGACGAAGTAATCAGGTTAGTTGGTGATAATACAATTATTTCAAAAGGCAGAGGTGAGATACATTTTACAAGTGGTAAATATGCTATAAACCTTAAAAACTGTATGTATGTTCCAAATATGCAAGGAAATTTTATTTCTGTTGTATCAGCTGTACAAAATGGTGTACGAGTTGAATTTGATACCAAAACGGTAGTTTTTAGAAAAGAAAATGGAACAATAATTTTGAAAGGCAGAAAAGAAGAAAACTTATTTATTGTAAAAGTAGATGAAAGTTCTAATTTTTATTCAAATTCTGAAAAAGAATCTGTAGAGAGATGGCATCAAAGATATGGCCATGTTAACTTTCAAACGTTAAAAGATTTGTCTGCAAAGAAAATAGTTTATGGTCTTAATGTGGATTCAATTCCAAGAGACATGGTCTGCAAGACGTGTGCGAAAAGCAAAATATCTAGTCAGTGTTTTCCTCATTCGGAAACTAGATCAGAAAATCTGTTAGATATAATACATAGCGATGTATGTGGTCCGATGAATGTAAAGTCGATAGGAGGGTCGAGATATTTTATTACGTTCATTGACGATAAGTCGAGGCAGATATTCGTATATTTTTTGAAAGAGAAAAGTCAAGTATTTCAAACATTCAAAAATTTTAAAGCTTTGGTAGAAAACGAAACCAATAGAAAGATAAAGATCTTGCGCACCGATAATGGCGGTGAATATATTAGTAAAGAATTCGATAATTTCTTAAAAGAAAATGGTATAAAAAGGCAGTTGACCGTACCTCACACTCCACAGCAAAATGGTGTTGCTGAGAGAGCTAACAGAACTTTGGTAGAAATGGCCAGAAGTATGATAGTGAATGCTAATTTAGAAGAGTATTTTTGGGCGGAAGCAATTTCCACAGCAGCTTACATTCGGAACAGATCGTTAACAAAAATACATCAGGATAAAACTCCTCAGGAAATATGGTCGGGAAGAAAACCGACAGTAGCTCACTTCAAAGTATTCGGTTCAACAGCAATAGCCTTAGACAAAAAAGTCAAGAAAAAGTTTCGTCCAAAGGGCAAGGAATATGTTATGGTAGGATATTCCAATGAATCAAAAGCCTATAGATTATATGATGTTGAAACTAAAGAAGTTGTAATCAAAAGAGACGTGATTTTCATTGAAAATGAGTTTATTAGAAAGCAAGAAAGAGAAGAAACAGAAAATGTTTTAATAGAAATAAAATCAAATAGTAGTTCAACAAATCTTAATGAAACGAGAGAAGCTCGTGATCAGGAAATAGAAAGAAATACAGCTGAAATTTGTGAAGATTCTGAAGATGAAGAATTCGATAGAGCTGAAGATATAAGAAATGGTAGAGGTAGGCCAAGATTAATAAAAACAGGTAAACCGGGAAGACCGAAGAAGCAATACAATTCGCTAAACGCGATGATAGCAAATGAAATAGATGTTCCCACAAGTGTGGAAGAGGCAGTAAATGGACCATATGCTGATAGGTGGATAGAAGCCATGGAAAATGAATATAATTCATTAGTTGAGAATGATACGTGGGCTGAAGTGCAATTGCCAGAAAAGCAAAAAGCTATAGGATGCAAGTGGATTTTTTCTTTGAAGAAAGACAAAAATGGTCAGGTAGAAAGATTAAAAGCAAGACTTGTAGCCAAGGGATGCAGCCAAAAATACGGCATCAATTATGAAGAGACGTTCTCACCGGTAATCCGATACGCAAATTTGAGATTGTTGTTTGCTATAGCAGTAGAGAAAGAACTTTACGTACATCAGATGGATGTTACAACAGCCTATCTAAATGGTGATTTACACGATGAAGTTTTTATGAAAATACCTCAATGTTTCGAAAACAAAAACTCTCCTAAGACAGTTCTTAAATTGAAGAAATCAATCTATGGACTTAAACAGTCCGGACGAGAGTGGAATTTCAAACTAGATGAAGTTTTGAAAAATATTGGATTTGTGGCATGTCAAAGTGAACCTTGTCTGTATACGAGAAATCGTAATTCGAAATTCAACTATATTGCAGTATACGTTGATGACATTATAGTAGCAAGTTCAGATAAAAAGGAATTAGATGAAATTAAAAAGCAAATTTCAAGTCGTTTAAAAATTGTTGATAAAGGTCCTTTAAGTCATTTTTTAGGGATGGAAATCGAAAGGGATGGAGAAACTGGTTCGATTACCATATGTCAGAAAAATTACATCAAGGAACTCTTAAATGAATATGAAATGGTTGAATGCAAACCAATGTCTACACCTTTAAATGAAGGTTTTCAGTTGAAGTGTCCTGGTGAAAATTGTGAAAAGGTAGATGAGACCGAGTATCAATCGTTAATAGGTACACTGATGTACCTAGCCCTAACAACTAGAGCGGATATATTACATTCAGTATGTAAACTTTCGCAAAGAAATAAGGATCCGCATACCGAACATGCAGTAGCAGCAAAACACATTCTACGCTATTTATCAAGAACGCAAGATTTCAAGCTCCATTACCATAAAACTGGTAAGCCGATAGAAGGTTTTGTTGATGCAGATTGGGGAGGTGACCCCATAGAACGAAAGTCCTACACAGGATATGTATTTTTCTATGCTGGCTGTATATTTTCGTGGGAGTCGAAGAAACAGAATACTGTCGCTCTCAGTAGTACCGAAGCAGAGTACATAGCATTTAGTGCAGCAGCAAAAGAAGCAGTTTATTTGAAGAAATTATGTTCGGAGCTTGGAGTAAATGGTGTGCAAGAGTCAATTGTTATCAACGGTGACAATCTTAGCGCACAACAACTAATAAAGAACCCGGTATATCATGCAAGAAGTAAACATATCGACATAAGGTATCATTTTGTCCGCGATATTTATAAAAATAATGATATAATGTTAAAATATGTACCAACTAATGATATGATAGCCGACGTTTTAACGAAAAATTTAGGAAAAGTAAAACATTGTAAATTTACAAATCTAATGGGTTTATATTAAATGTTTTAAAAGTAGTTTGTATTGAGGGGTTGTGTTGAATTTGTAGTTTTGTACTTTGCAATACAAATACTTTGTAATTATAGATTTGTAAATTAATATTGTAATCTAGTTAGTTTTACTTTTATGTTGACAAGAAAAATAATATTTGTCACTCTAGAAAATTTATTGTTTGAATAAAGAAGCTTTTTATAAAATATAGAAAATATATTTGTGTGTTATCAATTTCTGCTCTGGAATAAACTTTAACAAGGAAAGAAAACTTCCAACAAAATTTTCTAAAGAAAAATTTTTTATAACAAAAAATTTTCTAAAAAAAAATTTTTATTACAAAAAATTTTCTAAAGAAAAATTTTTGTAACAAAAAATTTTCTAAAGAAAAATTTTTTATAAGGAAAAATTTTCTAAAGAAAAATTTTTTATAACAAAAAATTTTCTAAAGAAAAATTTTTTATAACAAAAAATATTCTAAAGAAAAATTTTTTATAACAAAAAATTTTCTAAAGAAAAATTTTATAACAAAAAATTTTCTAAAGAAAAATTTTGTATAACAAAAAATATTCTAAAGAAAAATTTTTTATAACAAAAAATTTTCTAAAGAAAATTTTTTATAACAAAAAATTTTCTAAACAAAAATTATAACAAAAAATTTTCTAAAGAAAAATTGTTTATAACAAAAAATTTTCTAATGAAAAACATTTTTCAAAACAAAAAAATTTTCTATAGAAAATTTTTTTAAAACTACAAATTTTCAATTTTCTATAGAAACAAAAAAATTGAAATATTTTTTATAACAAAAAATTTTCTATAGAAACATTGTTTTTTAACAAAAAATTTTCTATAGAAAAATTTTTTGTAACAAAAAATTTTCTAGAAAATTTTTCTATAGAAAATTTTTTGTTTATAGAAAATTTTCTATAAAAAATTTTTTGTTAGAAAAGATTTTTCTATAGAAAATTTATTGTTACAAAAAATTTTTCTATAAAAAAATAATAAAAAATTTTCTAAAGAACAAATTTTTTATAACAAAAATATTTTTTTTTTAACTAAAAATTTTCTATAGAAAAATATTTTGTAACAAAAAATTTTCTATAGAAAATTTTTGTATAACAAAAAATTTTCATAGAAAATGACTATTTTAAAAATTCCACCTATCCATACCTGGGGCATACATTAAAATTTAAGAGTATTTTTCTAAGACAAAGAGCATGTTAACTGATAATGACATCATCGTCTGTGTCTGTTACTGAGAGTAATAATATTTGGCATGCTCTCTGTTTGGCTGTTTGTTTATTTCGTTGTGCTTTGTCGTTTGGAGCGAAAGCATTTCTTTATCTGACGTATAATTTGTTTACATGGAATGCAATGGGTTTTTGACACACACACACTGTGTTTTTTTCTATAGTGGGAATCCCCATATAACTTGTGTAACGGCTATAGATATGCATATAATAACAACAGACATAACTCGATATAGGTAGCGATTTCTTTAGCAAAAGGTGAGGTAAATTTACATGTGATTTTGTGGGTAAGAACAAATTGGCATTGGCAAATCGGAATACAATGATAATGTAAGAAAGAATATTGACTTTGATCGAAATAGAGTGAACGAGGGGTTACTGTTATTTTATGGACGGATGATTTAGTTAAGCTAGTTATAAGATTGTTAAGTCGGAAAATTCCATTAAGTTGTAAATTAATGCAATAAAAATTAAATTTGAATTAGATTTCAATAGGTATGTTTACACTTTGTGTATTTTAAATGTCACCTACATATATATGTCAGATGTTCGACCTACAAACCAAAAATGTATATCATAAATTGAAAAAACAAGAAAATATAAAAGACGCCCCTATAGTATATATGACGTCATTCGCAATAAAAAAAAGGACATTAAAAATAAAAACTTGATATCATTTAAGGCACGATTGCAGTTTTGTAATAATGGTAATTTATATTTTAAAAAATACGTTAACATTTTTACTTTTACTTAACTTAAATGACCAGTGCTCCATATCAAGAATAAGCATAACAAAAAATTACTCTTACTATATACTTTCAAACATATACAAGTATATTTATAAATAGCTTATAACCTAGACCTTGAACCTTTCTTCCATTAATTCTTTATTTAAACTCTTAACAGCTGCTTTTTAATTTACCCCTTTTGATTTCAATGAATAAAAATTGTTGCAAACTCTACGAAAAGATGCCCTAAGCTGTAATCTACTAAAACAACATCCAAAGTCGTTTATTTTTGAAAAGAAATTGCATTTCTTTCTCAAGTGGTTAACAAATTTTAAAAATATACATACATACATACACACATACACACATTAACATATTGACATATACATACAAATATATTTTCTTCTTGCCAGCATAAAGGTGAATGGCAGTGAAGAAAAACAGAACGATTTTATAGTGTATTGTGGACTTAATTACGCATGTGTTCAAAAATTGAATTGATAGAAATCTCTACAGATTAAGGTAGAAAGCAACAGTAGATACAATTGATTAAGGTAAAGGATGTTACAGTAAATTTTCCTGGCTAGGGACAAAAACGAATAGGTTGTACCTTAAGATGACATAAAACCTAATCATGCAGTTTTTAGTTAGTCATAGTCTAGGCATAGTCTAGTCATAGTCTAGTCATAGTCTAGTCATAGTCTAGTCATAGTCTAGTCATAGTCTAGTCATAGTCTAGTCATAGTCTAGTCATAGTCTAGTCATAGTCTAGTCATAGTCTAGTCATAGTCTAGTCATAGTCTAGTCATAGTCTAGTCATAGTCTAGTCATAGTCTAGTCATAGTCTAGTCATAGTCTAGTCATAGTCTAGTCATAGTCTAGTCATAGTCTAGTCATAGTCTAGTCATAGTCTAGTCATAGTCTAGTCATAGTCTAGTCATAGTCTAGTCATAGTCTAGTCATAGTCTAGTCATAGTCTAGTCATAGTCTAGTCATAGTCTAGTCATAGTCTAGTCATAGTCTAGTCATAGTCTAGTCATAGTCTAGTCATAGTCTAGTCATAGTCTAGTCATAGTCTAGTCATAGTCTAGTCATAGTCTAGTCATAGTCTAGTCATAGTCTAGTCATAGTCTAGTCATAGTCTAGTCATAGTCTAGTCATAGTCTAGTCATAGTCTAGTCATAGTCTAGTCATAGTCTAGTCATAGTCTAGTCATAGTCTAGTCATAGTCTAGTCATAGTCTAGTCATAGTCTAGTCATAGTCTAGTCATAGTCTAGTCATAGTCTAGTCATAGTCTAGTCATAGTCTAGTCATAGTCTAGTCATAGTCTAGTCATAGTCTAGTCATAGTCTAGTCATAGTCTAGTCATAGTCTAGTCATAGTCTAGTCATAGTCTAGTCATAGTCTAGTCATAGTCTAGTCATAGTCTAGTCATAGTCTAGTCATAGTCTAGTCATAGTCTAGTCATAGTCTAGTCATAGTCTAGTCATAGTCTAGTCATAGTCTAGTCATAGTCTAGTCATAGTCTAGTCATAGTCTAGTCATAGTCTAGTCATAGTCTAGTCATAGTCTAGTCATAGTCTAGTCATAGTCTAGTCATAGTCTAGTCATAGTCTAGTCATAGTCTAGTCATAGTCTAGTCATAGTCTAGTCATAGTCTAGTCATAGTCTAGTCATAGTCTAGTCATAGTCTAGTCATAGTCTAGTCATAGTCTAGTCATAGTCTAGTCATAGTCTAGTCATAGTCTAGTCATAGTCTAGTCATAGTCTAGTCATAGTCTAGTCATAGTCTAGTCATAGTCTAGTCATAGTCTAGTCATAGTCTAGTCATAGTCTAGTCATAGTCTAGTCATAGTCTAGTCATAGTCTAGTCATAGTCTAGTCATAGTCTAGTCATAGTCTAGTCATAGTCTAGTCATAGTCTAGTCATAGTCTAGTCATAGTCTAGTCATAGTCTAGTCATAGTCTAGTCATAGTCTAGTCATAGTCTAGTCATAGTCTAGTCATAGTCTAGTCATAGTCTAGTCATAGTCTAGTCATAGTCTAGTCATAGTCTAGTCATAGTCTAGTCATAGTCTAGTCATAGTCTAGTCATAGTCTAGTCATAGTCTAGTCATAGTCTAGTCATAGTCTAGTCATAGTCTAGTCATAGTCTAGTCATAGTCTAGTCATAGTCTAGTCATAGTCTAGTCATAGTCTAGTCATAGTCTAGTCATAGTCTAGTCATAGTCTAGTCATAGTCTAGTCATAGTCTAGTCATAGTCTAGTCATAGTCTAGTCATAGTCTAGTCATAGTCTAGTCATAGTCTAGTCATAGTCTAGTCATAGTCTAGTCATAGTCTAGTCATAGTCTAGTCATAGTCTAGTCATAGTCTAGTCATAGTCTAGTCATAGTCTAGTCATAGTCTAGTCATAGTCTAGTCATAGTCTAGTCATAGTCTAGTCATAGTCTAGTCATAGTCTAGTCATAGTCTAGTCATAGTCTAGTCATAGTCTAGTCATAGTCTAGTCATAGTCTAGTCATAGTCTAGTCATAGTCTAGTCATAGTCTAGTCATAGTCTAGTCATAGTCTAGTCATAGTCTAGTCATAGTCTAGTCATAGTCTAGTCATAGTCTAGTCATAGTCTAGTCATAGTCTAGTCATAGTCTAGTCATAGTCTAGTCATAGTCTAGTCATAGTCTAGTCATAGTCTAGTCATAGTCTAGTCATAGTCTAGTCATAGTCTAGTCATAGTCTAGTCATAGTCTAGTCATAGTCTAGTCATAGTCTAGTCATAGTCTAGTCATAGTCTAGTCATAGTCTAGTCATAGTCTAGTCATAGTCTAGTCATAGTCTAGTCATAGTCTAGTCATAGTCTAGTCATAGTCTAGTCATAGTCTAGTCATAGTCTAGTCATAGTCTAGTCATAGTCTAGTCATAGTCTAGTCATAGTCTAGTCATAGTCTAGTCATAGTCTAGTCATAGTCTAGTCATAGTCTAGTCATAGTCTAGTCATAGTCTAGTCATAGTCTAGTCATAGTCTAGTCATAGTCTAGTCATAGTCTAGTCATAGTCTAGTCATAGTCTAGTCATAGTCTAGTCATAGTCTAGTCATAGTCTAGTCATAGTCTAGTCATAGTCTAGTCATAGTCTAGTCATAGTCTAGTCATAGTCTAGTCATAGTCTAGTCATAGTCTAGTCATAGTCTAGTCATAGTCTAGTCATAGTCTAGTCATAGTCTAGTCATAGTCTAGTCATAGTCTAGTCATAGTCTAGTCATAGTCTAGTCATAGTCTAGTCATAGTCTAGTCATAGTCTAGTCATAGTCTAGTCATAGTCTAGTCATAGTCTAGTCATAGTCTAGTCATAGTCTAGTCATAGTCTAGTCATAGTCTAGTCATAGTCTAGTCATAGTCTAGTCATAGTCTAGTCATAGTCTAGTCATAGTCTAGTCATAGTCTAGTCATAGTCTAGTCATAGTCTAGTCATAGTCTAGTCATAGTCTAGTCATAGTCTAGTCATAGTCTAGTCATAGTCTAGTCATAGTCTAGTCATAGTCTAGTCATAGTCTAGTCATAGTCTAGTCATAGTCTAGTCATAGTCTAGTCATAGTCTAGTCATAGTCTAGTCATAGTCTAGTCATAGTCTAGTCATAGTCTAGTCATAGTCTAGTCATAGTCTAGTCATAGTCTAGT
Source organism: Stomorhina lunata (assembly GCA_933228675.1). Lineage (NCBI taxonomy): Eukaryota > Metazoa > Arthropoda > Insecta > Diptera > Rhiniidae > Stomorhina > Stomorhina lunata. The sequence goes on from OW121740.1 coordinate 21,008,736, forward strand.
CATAGTCTAGTCATAGTCTAGTCATAGTCTAGTCATAGTCTAGTCATAGTCTAGTCATAGTCTAGTCATAGTCTAGTCATAGTCTAGTCATAGTCTAGTCATAGTCTAGTCATAGTCTAGTCATAGTCTAGTCATAGTCTAGTCATAGTCTAGTCATAGTCTAGTCATAGTCTAGTCATAGTCTAGTCATAGTCTAGTCATAGTCTAGTCATAGTCTAGTCATAGTCTAGTCATAGTCTAGTCATAGTCTAGTCATAGTCTAGTCATAGTCTAGTCATAGTCTAGTCATAGTCTAGTCATAGTCTAGTCATAGTCTAGTCATAGTCTAGTCATAGTCTAGTCATAGTCTAGTCATAGTCTAGTCATAGTCTAGTCATAGTCTAGTCATAGTCTAGTCATAGTCTAGTCATAGTCTAGTCATAGTCTAGTCATAGTCTAGTCATAGTCTAGTCATAGTCTAGTCATAGTCTAGTCATAGTCTAGTCATAGTCTAGTCATAGTCTAGTCATAGTCTAGTCATAGTCTAGTCATAGTCTAGTCATAGTCTAGTCATAGTCTAGTCATAGTCTAGTCATAGTCTAGTCATAGTCTAGTCATAGTCTAGTCATAGTCTAGTCATAGTCTAGTCATAGTCTAGTCATAGTCTAGTCATAGTCTAGTCATAGTCTAGTCATAGTCTAGTCATAGTCTAGTCATAGTCTAGTCATAGTCTAGTCATAGTCTAGTCATAGTCTAGTCATAGTCTAGTCATAGTCTAGTCATAGTCTAGTCATAGTCTAGTCATAGTCTAGTCATAGTCTAGTCATAGTCTAGTCATAGTCTAGTCATAGTCTAGTCATAGTCTAGTCATAGTCTAGTCATAGTCTAGTCATAGTCTAGTCATAGTCTAGTCATAGTCTAGTCATAGTCTAGTCATAGTCTAGTCATAGTCTAGTCATAGTCTAGTCATAGTCTAGTCATAGTCTAGTCATAGTCTAGTCATAGTCTAGTCATAGTCTAGTCATAGTCTAGTCATAGTCTAGTCATAGTCTAGTCATAGTCTAGTCATAGTCTAGTCATAGTCTAGTCATAGTCTAGTCATAGTCTAGTCATAGTCTAGTCATAGTCTAGTCATAGTCTAGTCATAGTCTAGTCATAGTCTAGTCATAGTCTAGTCATAGTCTAGTCATAGTCTAGTCATAGTCTAGTCATAGTCTAGTCATAGTCTAGTCATAGTCTAGTCATAGTCTAGTCATAGTCTAGTCATAGTCTAGTCATAGTCTAGTCATAGTCTAGTCATAGTCTAGTCATAGTCTAGTCATAGTCTAGTCATAGTCTAGTCATAGTCTAGTCATAGTCTAGTCATAGTCTAGTCATAGTCTAGTCATAGTCTAGTCATAGTCTAGTCATAGTCTAGTCATAGTCTAGTCATAGTCTAGTCATAGTCTAGTCATAGTCTAGTCATAGTCTAGTCATAGTCTAGTCATAGTCTAGTCATAGTCTAGTCATAGTCTAGTCATAGTCTAGTCATAGTCTAGTCATAGTCTAGTCATAGTCTAGTCATAGTCTAGTCATAGTCTAGTCATAGTCTAGTCATAGTCTAGTCATAGTCTAGTCATAGTCTAGTCATAGTCTAGTCATAGTCTAGTCATAGTCTAGTCATAGTCTAGTCATAGTCTAGTCATAGTCTAGTCATAGTCTAGTCATAGTCTAGTCATAGTCTAGTCATAGTCTAGTCATAGTCTAGTCATAGTCTAGTCATAGTCTAGTCATAGTCTAGTCATAGTCTAGTCATAGTCTAGTCATAGTCTAGTCATAGTCTAGTCATAGTCTAGTCATAGTCTAGTCATAGTCTAGTCATAGTCTAGTCATAGTCTAGTCATAGTCTAGTCATAGTCTAGTCATAGTCTAGTCATAGTCTAGTCATAGTCTAGTCATAGTCTAGTCATAGTCTAGTCATAGTCTAGTCATAGTCTAGTCATAGTCTAGTCATAGTCTAGTCATAGTCTAGTCATAGTCTAGTCATAGTCTAGTCATAGTCTAGTCATAGTCTAGTCATAGTCTAGTCATAGTCTAGTCATAGTCTAGTCATAGTCTAGTCATAGTCTAGTCATAGTCTAGTCATAGTCTAGTCATAGTCTAGTCATAGTCTAGTCATAGTCTAGTCATAGTCTAGTCATAGTCTAGTCATAGTCTAGTCATAGTCTAGTCATAGTCTAGTCATAGTCTAGTCATAGTCTAGTCATAGTCTAGTCATAGTCTAGTCATAGTCTAGTCATAGTCTAGTCATAGTCTAGTCATAGTCTAGTCATAGTCTAGTCATAGTCTAGTCATAGTCTAGTCATAGTCTAGTCATAGTCTAGTCATAGTCTAGTCATAGTCTAGTCATAGTCTAGTCATAGTCTAGTCATAGTCTAGTCATAGTCTAGTCATAGTCTAGTCATAGTCTAGTCATAGTCTAGTCATAGTCTAGTCATAGTCTAGTCATAGTCTAGTCATAGTCTAGTCATAGTCTAGTCATAGTCTAGTCATAGTCTAGTCATAGTCTAGTCATAGTCTAGTCATAGTCTAGTCATAGTCTAGTCATAGTCTAGTCATAGTCTAGTCATAGTCTAGTCATAGTCTAGTCATAGTCTAGTCATAGTCTAGTCATAGTCTAGTCATAGTCTAGTCATAGTCTAGTCATAGTCATAGTCTAGTCATAGTCTAGTCATAGTCTAGTCATAGTCTAGTCATAGTCTAGTCATAGTCTAGTCATAGTCTAGTCATAGTCTAGTCATAGTCTAGTCATAGTCTAGTCATAGTCTAGTCATAGTCTAGTCATAGTCTAGTCATAGTCTAGTCATAGTCTAGTCATAGTCTAGTCATAGTCTAGTCATAGTCTAGTCATAGTCTAGTCATAGTCTAGTCATAGTCTAGTCATAGTCTAGTCATAGTCTAGTCATAGTCTAGTCATAGTCTAGTCATAGTCTAGTCATAGTCTAGTCATAGTCTAGTCATAGTCTAGTCATAGTCTAGTCATAGTCTAGTCATAGTCTAGTCATAGTCTAGTCATAGTCTAGTCATAGTCTAGTCATAGTCTAGTCATAGTCTAGTCATAGTCTAGTCATAGTCTAGTCATAGTCTAGTCATAGTCTAGTCATAGTCTAGTCATAGTCTAGTCATAGTCTAGTCATAGTCTAGTCATAGTCTAGTCATAGTCTAGTCATAGTCTAGTCATAGTCTAGTCATAGTCTAGTCATAGTCTAGTCATAGTCTAGTCATAGTCTAGTCATAGTCTAGTCATAGTCTAGTCATAGTCTAGTCATAGTCTAGTCATAGTCTAGTCATAGTCTAGTCATAGTCTAGTCATAGTCTACTCAAGGTCTTTGTATTGATTACATGTTTATTTTTGTATATTATGCAATTAGAAAATGTTGGAGTTATTTATTCGTAGATACGACCCATTGTTCAGTTACTCATCTAACGCCTACATTGGCGCCACTTTATCTGTTGCCATATTTAAACATTAAGTAATCGAAAATGTAATAAAAAATTTAATCGAATGTCCTATTTGTAATTTGGCAGACATTAAATGAAATAAATATTAGTTTTACTTTTCATACCAATGAACTTTGCGACATCGGGTGCCAAAAACTATAAACAAACCGAAACTTTCCTGTGTAAAAGGAGTAAGGGACAAGTCATATGGGACAAGTGATGTCATAGTTAGAGCCACCAAGCACATGTATAGTCTATATCGGATGCACAAATAAAAACATTTATAAATTTTGTATTCAGTATAAAAAAGCATTCGCAGGAAAATAGATGCATCGGCACGAAACAAGTGAAAGTGGATGAAAAATTCGGTTGAAAATATTAAATTATTCTATACTAAATAAATAAACAAGGACTTTTTGTGTATGAAAATAGGAAAAAGTTTTGCAAAATAAAAAGAAAGTTCGACTATATAAAAATAATTGCTAAATTATAAAAAGTTTTTTATTTATAACAAAAATGCCTTCAACTTGTAAATTTATTTTGAATAAACCAAATGCAGTTTATTATAGCGGAGAGAATATAACTGGCCAGGCTATAGTTAATATAACTTTTGTACAAGATGTAAGAAGTAAGTTTTAAGAATTTTTCTAAGAATTCAAAAGAAAATTGTTAATAAATACTTAAACGATTTTATGTATTTTTTTTTCTGGGTCCTTCAAGATGTGCGTATCTTCGTTTTGGGTGAGGCCAAAATCAAGTGGTGTGAACATGCTGGACGTCATACTACCTACTATAAGTCACATGAAACCTATATCGACAATGGCACCAGTTTACGTATTGAGAATGTTCTACAGCCGGGTACTTATACGTATAATTTTGACATTGCTTTGCCACCATTGTGTCCTACTTCCTGCGAATGCAAATATGGCTATATACGCTATGTGCTGTCGCTGAAATTGAAGGGACCCTTTGGTTTGGATAATTTTGTATTTAAAAAACCATTAACAGTTTTACAAAAAGTCGATTTGAATTTGCAACGTGATTATAAGGTAAGTGGATTTTTTTGTATTTAAGTTGTAGCGTATGTAAGGCAGTTTGTTACTTTGTTAGAGCACAGTGGGGTAGAAGAAAATTACACTTGGAAACAAATCTAAAATTTGTGAACTCAGAAATAAAATTTCGAATATTGAAAGAAATGAAATATTCGATTTTATGTTTTTATGAAGGACTTTCCATATATTAATGTGCCACTCCCCCTATTGTACAGGAAAAGCACTATAAAGTTTTTAAGTGGGAGCTTTCAGCTTCTGTCAAGTTAAAGTCGTCGAATAGGATGACGAAATTTTTTAGTTTCAGTCTATTAACTGCATAGTTTTTTCTTGTTCTGCCCCACTGTGTAATGCAGACATTAAAAATTTAATTGAAATGCCATGAATTTGGTGCATCATTACAATAATAATAACTTTTTAAAACTTTTTCTAAAGCTTATGGTTTTTTCACATGATAACACAATTAAAATTTTAATTCTAGAATTTCAATGTATTTGTGAATCAACGATATTTATAAATACTTTATAAAGTAGTTCTTATAATATTAATTTAGACACAAAAAGTACTTTTTGTAAGAGTATTAATTTTGTAAATAATATTGCAAAGTTTTGTTTTAAAAGGGTACTTTTTTGTTAAAAGGTACTTTTTTGTTAAAAGGTGCTTTTTTGTTAAAAGGTGCTTTTTTGTCAAAAGGTACTTTTTTGTTAAAAGGTACTTTTTTGTTAAAAAGTACTTTTTTGTTAAAAGGTACTTTTTTGTTAAAAGGTACTTTTTTGTTAAAATGTACTTTTTTGTTAAAGGTACTTTTTTGTTAAAAGGCACTTTTTTGTTAAAAGGTACTTTTTTGTTAAAAGGTACTTTTTTGTTAAAAGGTACTTTTTTGTTAAAAGGTACTTTTTTGTTAAAATGTACGTTTTTGTTAAAAGGTACCTTTTTGTTAAAAGGTACTTTTTTGTTAAAAGGTACCTTTTTGTTAAAAGGTACTTTTTTGTTAAAAGGTCCTTTTTGTTAAAAGGTACTTTTTTTGTTAAAAGGTACTTTTTTTGTTAAAAGGTACTTTTTTTGTTAAAAGTTCCTATTTGTTAAAAGGTACTTTTTTAAAGGTACTTCTATAGAAAAAATTTTGATTTTTCTATAGAGATTTTTGAGATTTTTTTTGAATTTTCTATAGATTTTTTTTTTAATATTTCTATAGATTTTTTTTTTAATTTTTCTATAGAAAAATTTTTGATTTTTCTATTGAAAATTTGGGATTTTTCCTTAGAAATTTGAGATTTTTACAAATTTTTAATTTTCGTTCATTTTTTTCAGCTCAACATTTCCATGGATGACTCCTATACCCCCTACACAAGCGGCAAAATATTTTTCAATGTCCAAATACCCTTTGGCGCTTACGCTGCCGGCCAAACCGTCAAATACTCCTATCACATTAACAATCAGTCTTCAACCGATGTTGATGGTTATACCTTGGAATTTTCCCAAAAATTCATTTGCATTGCCAAGTCCACAGATTTGCTGTTGCCCAAGAAAAAGGAGTTCACTGATGAAAATATAATTTTGCGCATTACTTTTGTAGAGTCCTGCCGACATTTGTCCAGTCGCTTGTGGAAGGGCCAGTTTGTTATACCCTCAGTGCCACCCAGTGAAGTTAATTGTAATTTTATACGTGTAGAGTATGTAATGAAGGTAATTGCTCATATAAGTGGCCATAAAGATTTTCCCATAGTTATACCGATCATTATTGGTACTATACCGCTGCATGAGAGTTTAGTTAGGGCAGCTAGGCCCACGACTTTGGCACAAGATCGTGTTATGGCCTTAAAGACGAATATGGGTAGTACAACAGATTTGCTAACGGCATCATCATCCTCTGCAGGAGCTTCGGCAAGTTCTACAACTGTGGATATAGTTAAACGCCCTAGATCTCCTAGTAGATCTTTGAAGGCTCAGAGTAGCTTGACTTCTTCACTTTCGGAAATTTCGATATCCTCGTGTGATAGTAGTCTGCAGGAGTTTTATGAAAATGGTAAGTTTAGAAGAAAATTTTTAAAGTTATTTGTTAACATATTTTAACTTAATTCCAGAACAACCCTGTTTCGAGGAGGCCTTACGCAGTGGTTCACCTTTCGTCGATAATGATGCCGATGAAAGTCAGCGCATGGATGACTTTAGACCCATGTATCCAATTTACAAACAAACTATAGTCTAAAACTTTTACCGAAATACTGACAAAGCTTTTATTAAGCTTTAAGAAAATATTGATAGAAATCATAGGTTTCCTTTGAATCAATCAATATTTGTTCTTATTTTTTATTAAGAGAAATCTGCATTATGCAAATGCTATAGTTTTGCACCGATTGCTCAAATACCACCTCAGTGTAGATTTCAAAAAAGAAAAATATGTGCCATTTTCTGCTCCAAACATTGCTTCCAAAATTGAGACAGTTTAAGAATATCCAGAATATCGAAGTTAATTTTATAAAAAATTGTTATATTATAATTCTAGGAACAAGAATTTATGAAAACCAATTAAAACTTTCTCGAATTTTATACACTTAAGTTACAAAGTTTCCCTCATTCTAATTGTAATCCCTTTCTAGTCTAATTCTAAAATCTTAATGTTTTAATAAAGATAATTAAAAGAAAATCAATTGAATTAAAAAATTTGTTTCGATTTAACTAAGGAATATTCCAGACAATTAAGTTGATTAATCTAATCTTTATATATAGATTTTAGAGTTGGGGTTCTTTGGGAGCTTTCGCCAAACGGACCCCCAAAACTTAATGTAGTGATGTTCATAAGTCCACTTTAGTGAATGTAGTATCATAAATAGTTTACTTATTATGTATATTAATAAATAAACAATTAAATTGTGTGTGGAGTTTAATTCCTGGTAATTTGAGGGTTAATTTCTAAAAAAATATGTCACAAAGATACTTTTAGAAATCTATTTAGGCACGCATATTGCATATAAATACTTAAGTAGTAGATTAGATTAAAGCTGATACCATTTTGAACCCATGGGTACGCAAGGGTTAATTTGTTTCAAAATTTAAATACAAGCTCCTTTGAATATTTTTTTGAATAAACATTAAAAAATAACAATAAAACCATGAAAATTTCTAGTACCTTTTTTGAGAAATTTCATTTTTTTTAAATTTTGCTTTGACCCTGGTAAAAAGAGGGTTAATGACGATTTTAACCAAATTTTTTATATATATTTTTTCCCATTGAGGCAACGATAATTTTAGTTCCGCTTATAAAAACTGTTAACATATAAGAATTTCATGATTTTTTTATAACTTTGATGAAAAATTGGGTTTTTGACGAAATACTTTAACTTTAAGTCTATGGTACGACTAAGCCCTTAGAGATATCGAACTAATTCTTTTTTTATGGTAATCCGCAGGGTGGTCTTTTTAAAACACTGGAACTTTTTATTTAATTCTTTAGAATTCGTTTAAAAACTTTTGAAAAAAAAAACAAAAAAGCAGTCTTGGAAACGGGATAAAAAAAATACTTTTTTTTGCAAAAGTGACTTAACGTTAGCCCATTATAACAAACATGGGTATTGAAAAATCTGGAGGCCTCAGAAAAGTTAAACTAGTCAAACTTTTTAAAATTTTTTGAAAATAATAAAGTTTTTTATTGCATAAATATGCTCAGGGGAGTCTTCAAGTAAGTAAAATAGTTTAGGAAACCCTTAGTAATTAGGAAAGCTTTTAAGCGATATTGAGATTTTATATCTTATTGGAGAGCTCATTTGGTTATAATTTTAAGAAATAATAAAGTTTTTTTATTGCATATGATCAGGGGAGTCTTCAAGGAAGTAAAATATTTGAGGAAAGCTTTCAAGCAATATTAAGCTTTTATATCTCATTGGAAAACTTATTTAGTTAAATATATTCTAAATATAAATTTTATTTAAAAATCTGAAGAACCCCTATTTTTTCCAAATAACTGGTATGCACAAATTTTTGCGCAAAGGCTGCACGCTTTCGGGATATCCGAAGAGGGGCCGTTAAACCTAAAATTTGATACCATAATTGTGGATTATATAAAGCTTTTCTTTTATTTCTACCCTTAAAGGCGTTTCTGAAAGTGGGAGTTATATGGGAGCTATAGTTAATGGACCTATTGTCACTAAGTTCTTTAGAATAGTTGATATTCATAAAAAACTTGTCGTATTTAATATATTTCACAAATTTTTTGTAAAATCTAATTTATTGGCATTTAACTTGTTTCCGGGAGAGGGAGTTACATGAAAGCTATGGTCAAGTATGGACCGATTGGCAAAAAATTAATTGTTATTCATATAAAACTTTTTTTGTGTTCATTTTGTTCGTTATACCTTTTAAAACTTGATATTTGTTGGTCTTTAAGTCGTTTCCGGTAATGGGAGTCATATGGGAGCTATAGTCGAATATAAAGCCATTGTCACTAAATATATTGTAACAAATAATTTTTACATATAACACCTTCGTACTCCTCAAACTTCATTAAGAATGAAATTTATTGGCATTTAAGTGTTTTCCGGGAAATGAAGTTGTATGTGTGCTATGGTCAAATGTGGACCTATAAAAATTAAATTTGATACAACAATTGTTGTTGACACAAAACATTTTTATGTGATTTTTTTCAGTCATACAAGTTTTAATTCAATATATTTTGCTCTAAAAGTAGTTTCCGGCTCTGGGAGCTATAGTGCAATATGGACCTATTATAGCAAAATTAAAAATAATGGTTGATTTTCATATAAAACTTCTTCGTATTAAATGTTATTAACACATCTATTACAAAATTGAAATTATTGATATTTAAGTGGTTTCCGGGAAATGGAGATACATGGATGCTCTGGTTAATTTTGGACCTATAAACACAAAATTTTATACACTAGTTGTTCTTGGCATAAAACATTTCTTTGTGAATTTTTAAAGTCATACATGTTAAGTTTTGATATGTTTTGGTGCTAAAATAGTTTCTGACGTTAGGGTTATATGGGAGCTATAGTCCAATACGGACCTATCGTCACTAAAGTTAATCTAATGGTTGATTTTTATATAAAACTTCTTCGTACTGAATTTGTTTAACATATCTATTGCAAAATTAAAGTTATTGAGATTTAAGTAGTTTCCGGAAATGGAGTTACATAGAAGCTATGATCAAATGTGGATCTATAAAGATAAAATTTGATACGACAATTTTTGTTAACATAAAACATTTCTATGTGAATTTTTACCGTCATTAACGTTTAATTTTGATATATTTTGGTCTAAGAGTAGTTTCCGACGGTAGGAGTTATATGGGAGCTATAGTCCAATATGGACCTATTGACGCAAAAATTTATATAATGGTTGATTTTAACATAAAATTTCTTAATATTTAATTTAATTAACATATCTTTTACTAAATTAAAGTTATTGAGATTTAAGTGGTTTCAGGAAATGGAGTTACATGGGAGTTATAGTCCAATACGGACCTATTGTCGCAAATTTGAATATAGTGGTTGATTTTCATATAAAACTTCTTCGTACAGAATTTGATTAATATATCTATTGCAAAATTAGAGTTATTGACATTTAAGTGTGTTCCGAGAGAGGGAATAACATAAAATCTATGGTCAAATGTGGATCTATTAATATTACATCTGTTTTAGTTATTGTTGGTCATATAAAGTGTTTCTTTGTGTAGTTTTTCCATCATAGCTTTGTAAAATTGATTATTTAGGCCTTTAATTTTTTTTCCTGTGAAGGTAATTACATGGGAAATATAGTCAAATTTGGACCCGTTTTCCCCAAATTTATTATAAAGGTAAATTTTGATATGAAATTTGGTTTGCATTCTATTTACAACATTAAAGTTGTTTCAGAAAGCTAATTTTAATGTCAGATCTTCAAAACTATGGCACGATTTTGATCTGAATATATCGGATCATTCAGAATTGCAAGGTTCAGCGAGTTCATTTGGATCGAAGGCATCCAAAGAAATTTGTATCGAAGGTATCTAAAGAAATTGACCGATATTCATACAAACCTTCAAATATGGGAGTTATATTAAGGATATAATCAAAATTGGACCTATTGTCACTTGGTTTATTATGGAGTTAAATTTGTTTGGCTGAATCTATGAGTTAATTTTAAATATAAGTTATACTTTATTTAATCACATTTCCTAAAGCCACTTTCAAACATAATAATACAAACACTTAAATCTCGATCGGGGATTCTCGGGGTGGCTTTTCATCAATATTTGGCATTTGAGGGTTCTTAAATTTCTTTTTTCTTCGTTTCAGAGGAGGATTGGGAGGAGGAGTTTGACCCATAACCGAAGTCATAACAATATTATCAACATCGTAGACTGGATAACGGGGAGTAAACTGGACCGATTCACTAACAACATTAGCATCATCGTCTTCTATGTTGGTGGTCATAAACATGGCCTCTTCATAGGTGGGAGGGGCTGAATAAAAAAAATAAATTTTTTAAAGATATATAACAATTTTTTATATTATTTCTGAAAAACTTACGCAATTCCTCCATCAAATCAACCTCCGTTTCTTCACTCAACAAATCACGATCATTTCCCTCCGCTCTTTGCATAGCACAGGCCGATGTTGTGGGCACGTCATCTATATAAGGTGTATAACTTTCATTGCTCGGACTTACCAAGGGCACATTACCCACAGTTATGGGTATAACGGCTTTCGGATTACTCATAAAACTATTCATTATAGCCTTAACACAAATCTCATATGAAAGATGCACCACTTTGCTCAAATGATCACAGGTAGGCGGCGTGGCTGGTACTCTAATAATTTCGGCATAATCTTTCCTCGAATGACGCGCTGTCGAACCACAGGGTTTCTTGACTAAACACAGCTTTTCGGATGTGGTACGCATACAGGGTGTATCCGATAAATAGGTGGCTCGGAGATTGAGTGTTATCAACAGCTGCTTAACATCAGCATTGGACTCATTTTCGACGTGACAGCTAACCAAAATCATTTGTCCTGGTACATAACCGGTTTGGGTTATATCCACCCTCAAGTTAACGGGCTTACTGTTGAAGAAGCACATATTCTCAAAGGATTCATTGGAGGCAGGGGACTAATAAAATAAAAAAGACATATATATTTAAATATTTTTTTTAGTTTTTCTTATTCCTACCTTCAATAGCTCCGATTCCCGATTTAAATCCAATAATTTCAATACTGTAAAACCTTTTGTATGTATACGATTTGACTGTCCCGATCTTATAAAGGTCACCTTAACCATATAGCGTATATGACCAAAAGATCCCTCATATGAGGAGGGACAGTTTATGGGTATGGGACAGGAGAAACTATATGTATGAGTACCGGAATCTATGGTAAAATTTTGTCCCTCCTCTGAACCCACCAGATAAGTAGTCGATGCTATATAATCTTCATGACCATAATATACATTTTTTCTTTTCTTATTTGTCTTATAGATTGGTCTTCTGCGTCCATGGCGTTCTCGCCACTGACAGTGGGCATAGCCAGTGATTTGTAATTTGATGCCTGTAATATAAATGTAATTAGTTAATGGGATTGTATATTGAAATTTAAATATCTAAATGGAATTATAAACATGTACTGGTATACATGGCACAGTGCTCTGCATAATCTCTCATTTTTTTATCTGACAGACAAGATAAGATAAAAAATATGCGCATACAAAATATATTTATTTAGTTAATAGTAAAAACAAAAATAAAACACTTTGATAACAATTTAATTTTAACATTACGGCTGTATTGATATTGAAAAAGTACCGATATTTTGGTATTTTTTACGATACTAATAACATTTCTTCAGAAAATTAGGAAATGATATATTAGGTCTTTAATATCGTTTAAAATAATAGTGATAAAATTCATTAACGTAAATACTGACATAACTCAAAAATTCCCTTCTTAAATGACAAAATTTTTCTTTGACCTAAAGGGTTTTAGTGTCATCTGTTAATGCAAGTGGAAATGTGTCATTCGCCTATGGTGGTAATATATCTAACAACATGATGCACTCTTAGCACTCCACCCTCCAGGATCGGGCTAAAGGCAATATTATATAAAGATATGTGAAATTAAAGTGGATAAAGAACAATAAAAAACACAAAAACGCACAAACAAACATACATTTCATGAGCACGTGTGTGTGCCTTAGCTTTCTCTTATTGGATAATCGTTTCCATTAGTTGTTTCCGAGTTATAGTAAAAAGGATATAATCTCTTTTTTATGGAGTTTTCAAAACGACCATAAAGCAAATCATTATATGGAAGTGCAACATCTTAATATTATAGAGTATTTGATCGGACTCTTGGCCGAAAAAACACTAAGAGATACAAGAAGGAACGATTTACTAATGAAGTAATGAATTTTAAACGCAATCTAGAACTCAAGTTGGAAGATGGGACTCTAAGACTCCAGATGCTCTAAGACTCCAGATGCTATGCTATGATCCAAAGATCCAACGAAACATAACTGAAAAATATACGACAACAGACATTCATTTTTTCTAATAAGCCTCGAACCATGAAGGTTTGTTTTCGCATCACGTATGTAATTCTATCACACTCCAATAGAATTATATTCATCAGACCGAAAAGAAACAAAATGAATCTAAATATCTGTGGCTAAGTTGGTTAGCACATTGCCTACTAAACATTATATATCATATTCAGGCTGGGTTCAATCCCTTGTCACGAAAACATCAATTCCTTTAAATAGTTTTATTAAAATTATTAATTAACTCAGTATCTACTATCAGCGTTAAGACTACAGCAATATAACGCGCCATCGATGTAAAATAAATAAAATTGATTGAGGAACAAAAAGCTTAAATAATGCGCCTAAATAACAAGAAAATGGCGCAACTTCACTTACTTTTTCTTTACAAGAAAATTAACCCAAAATTACAGCCCAATTGCAATTTGTTCCAATATTCCTACTAAACGACTGGCAATATGGATTTCGTAGGGGCTTCTGTACCTGTGATTTATTAGCCTTTTTATTGAAAAAATGGTTCCGTTCTATTCAGAGTTTTAGCGAAAGTAAGGGGCTGTTCAGAGATTACGTAACAATATTTTCTTAGATTTCCCTGTATACTCGTAACACATTGTACTAAAAATACGCATACAAAATTCCTATACCGTAACAAAAGTCAAACCCCCCCTCTCCTAAGAGCGTTACGTAATATGTGAACAGCCCTTTAACTTATATATATATATATAATTCCCACGACAATATTGCAATTGGAACAAGGGATACTTCTTTTAGACAATAAGCTGCTTCTGATTCTATTTTTAGACTTATTGAAAGCGACCTACTTTTAAATTCCGGCTCCGAACGGCAAATGCATTAGGCGGATGACTAACCGACTATACCACGGCAGTTCAAAGTATAGTTATAGCTGTCGATATTTCGATAGAGTGTGACATGGCAGTTTATAGCAATTTCCAAGCGTGTTGGAGATCTATGCCAAGAGGAAAATCATGAATGATACGCCAAATTCCGATCTATCTACAATATCCAATTGAGGTCGTTGCTTGCATCATCTGTAATTCTAGGCATGAAAGATGATGTTCCAGCTATGAAAATTCAGTGTGATGTCCATTGAACTAATCACATTTTCTAAGTATCAGAAGAAGCATTTAAGTGTCTCGGCATTCCAAACGGTGTAAGACACACTCCACTCCAACTGATCTTCTTAATATCCGTACCACTTATATCCGACCGAAAATGGAATACAACTTCAATGTATGGGCCGGTGCTTCAAAGCTTATTTTGGAGCTTTTCGACAGTCTATAAGAAAGGGCGAAGGTGCTTATCGATGATAACAGGGTAGCCAACTCTATTTACTCATTATAGCATCGTCGAAATGTGGGTAGCGTTTCACTGTTCTATCGCTACTATAATGACATGTGCTCAAACGAAATTAGGGATCTTGTTCCTGAAACCCGTATTTTTTTCGGAACACACGCAAAAAGGGCTCATTCCTTTGTAGTCGAAAGGAGAGAAAACTAGTTTTTAAGCCGCACAGTTCGAATGTGGAATAAACTTCCTGTCATCTTCACTAATTATGATATCCAAACGTTTAAATCGAAAGACAAATATTTGCTAAGTTTTGCCATCATACAAACATTTTCTCAAAACTTATATATTTAAGCTGTTTCCGTCATTTGGACTTATATGAGAGCTAGGGTCAAATGTGGACTGATTATCTCGAAACTTGGCAAACTGATTACAGTTGCTACAAAAATTATGTATGCAAAAAATAAACTCGAAACTCTCGAGCGTTTTAGTGATTTTTGTCTCATTTAGTGCGTTTTTAACCTTCATCTGCTCCTAAAAAAATCACGTTATCTACCTTTGCGTAGTTTTCTACGCATGCAATATTATTTATAGTTTTTGGTAAAAAAAATTTAAAAACTCTGGGATGAAATAGTTAGAAAAAGTAATTTATATTTAGGTACACGCGGCATGCGGCTGCGGGCGGTCGTAGTATTGCCAGTACATAAAATGTGCGCTTGTTTACAAAAATTTTCATATAAAAAATATTTCAGTAGGATATAATTAAATCTGGCAGCACAGAAAAAATCATCCGCGCGGAAAAGTAGAACAAAGTTCTACTGTTTTCCATTGCCGCTTGAAATTTGACAA
The DNA here is from genome assembly GCA_933228675.1 of Stomorhina lunata. Taxonomy (NCBI): domain Eukaryota; kingdom Metazoa; phylum Arthropoda; class Insecta; order Diptera; family Rhiniidae; genus Stomorhina; species Stomorhina lunata. Next base: position 21,023,926 of record OW121740.1, read on the forward strand.
ATCAAAAAACAGCTGATTGCCGCCCGCAGCCGCTTGCCGCGTACATTAGCCTTCTACCTTTTATTTGGTAGACGAAAAACTTTTTTTTTGAATTTCGAAGTCTTAAATTAGCTTTCCACCGAGAAAGACTATATGAGGAAAAACCATTACCCATTGTCATGAACTTAGTTCAAAACAATACATTGGTACTGATTTTGTTAGCATAAGCTTATACTCAATATTACGCAGGCCGAAAGGTGGGAAATAGTAGTGGTCAGCGATGGACAGCACCCTATAATAAAGCCTCGAATTTAGGAAAAAAAACGACAGAAGTAAAGTTGTAAACCTAATATTTTGAAGGTTTGAAGGGTAAATAGGTAGCAAGCACCTTTTATACAACTAAGAGATGTATCACTTTACTAGATTATGAAGATTCTGGCACTAATTCTTCTTCATCTTTTTAGTTTTTCTTGTAAATGGTGTAAAACTAATAACCAAAAAGAACTTTTCCTTGTGTTAAAATCACAATGATGGACAAAAAAGAACCATGACATCAAAAATTCCCACCAAAAACGTATGTTTTTCCCATATGCGTAGAAAACTACGCAAGGGTAGACAACGTAACTTTTCCAGTCCATAAAAAAGAAAATTTCGGAGTAAAAAATGCCTTAAATTATGCAAAATCATGTTACTTACAAAGTCAATAAATTTTGTTAACTTAAAGCTAGCACTTCCAAAAAAAACAGAGAAATTGTGTAGTGTTTGCGTAGTTTTCTACGCAAAGAGCAGATGAAGGTTAAAGAAGAATTTGTATGGGAGCTATGGTCAAATGTGGACCGATTTCAACGAAATTTGGTACAATGATTTTAGTTTATATAAGCAGTATTTGTTTTAAATTTCATGAAAAAATATTTATATTTGTGGTCAATATATCGATTCCGGGAAGTGGGACCTATGGGAGGTAACATAAATAATGGACCGATTTTAATGAATTTCAATAGCCATGGTCCCATTATCAAAAAAATGATATGTGCCAAATTTCATCAAATTATCTTAAGAATTGCGACCTGTAGTTTGATTACAAGGTTTATATGGGGGTCCAGCCAGCCAGACGGACGTTACATACATCAGCACAAACTTATAATACCCTTTCCACGTATGGTGGTGAAGGGTATACAAATTGAATACCGGGGCTATACGCTAAAATGTATAAGCACTCTAAAATGGAGAAGCACACATTTAGACTATAGATTTAGGAATTGCTCTTATCAAGAGATTCAATGTCGAAAAACTTAATAATGAGGCTAAAAATGGACTTAAATGTTAAGAATCTAAAATGAATGTATATAGATGAGACAGAAATTAGACCTATAAAACTAACTCTCAAAGACAATATATGGGAGACAATACATTGGTGATTTTTCCGAAAAAGCTGACCTCTTTCCAAACATATAATTGCAGTAGTTACTGGTTATGTACATACCTAAAAAGGCAACTTGATGAAAAGAAGAAACTTAAGGGTTAAAGATTTAAAATCAGTGGACCGTATGACACCATTATATTCCATGTTTCTTAAAATGCTATATATTAAATCTATGTAGTGGAGGAAAGGTTTTGAAATTTGCAAGAATAGTGTGTCCACGAACTATGTATATCTTCAACCACATAAACAAGGTCAAGCAAGTATTTGGTATTTGAAATGCAGTTTGGTGACTACTCTACTATATATTAAACTTAACAAAGCCTTTTCAAATCCATGTGACATCTCTTGATAAGTTTTCCAATAAATGCCTGAGTAAACTTTTCGACATATTCTGGCCGAAGATAATCCACAACAACCAATATTGAAATAAGATGACGTAAATGAGGATAGATTGGCCATACTCTGAAAAAAACAGCGGATGATTTCTAATGGTATTCAGTTTTGGTTCAAGTACTATCAAAAATATTAGTCAATATTTCTATTGATAACAATATTCAAACGAAATAATGCTAAGCTAAAATAGCCTTAACATGACAACTTTGGCACTTACAAGCAGTTTCACTTTTAAATTACAAAACTTTTGTAATTGCAAAATTCACCAACATTTCCAAGGTCATTTGTCAGATCAAGCTAATCTTTAAATTTTAGGCTTCTAATACCATCAGTATAAGAACGGTACGATAGTTAGTAGAATGCCCTCGAATCATATGTATAATGAAATAGTTTCATTTTGTTTTTTTCAGAGACCGAATATTGTTCTATTTTTTAAATCAATCAAGTATAAATATCATTGCCGATGAAAATTTATTTTCATTTCGAACGATGAATAAAAATGAGGGATTTATATTTGAAATACAGGGTGGCCCAGAAAGACCGAAGTGGTGTGAATTGCTTATAACTTTTTATTTAAGAGATATTTTTTTAATTTTTTTTTTTTAAATACATTAAATTTATGGGGAATATTTTTGGATTAGTTATTAAAAATGATATCCCGCAAGTGGTGGCCATATTCTGCTTCGCACAAATGTGCTCTTTCCAACACATTTTCCATGACCTTTCGCAAAACTTCCGGTGGTATGTTGTTAATTTCTTCTCGAATATTGGTTTTTAACTCCTCAATAGTCCTAGGCTTATTAACATAAACTTTTCCTTTTAAATAGCCCCAAAGAAAACAGTCTGGAGCGGTTAAATCCGGGGACCGCGGAGGCCAATTAAAATTGCTGTTACGAGAAATTATTCTTTCACCAAAGATGTCGCGTAAAAGAGTCATTGTGGCCCTCGCAGTGTGCGCTGTGGCTCCATCCTGTTGGAACCATATTTGCGGATGGTTTTCCACGGCTGGCCATACAAAATTTTGCAACATGGCCCGATATCGATCACCATTGACGGAAATGGCGACACCTTGTTCATTTTCAAAAAAAAAAATGGGCCAATGATCCTTTCTGAAGAAACACCGCACCAAACGGTACACTTAACTGGGTGCAATTGTCGTTGATGAAGTACTCTTGGGTTTTCCGTAGCCCATATCCTACAGTTTTGCTTGTTAACGAACCCATTTAATTGAAAATGGGCTTCGTCACTCATTATTAAGTTATGAATAAAATTTGGATTCTCTTGTGCTTTTTGCTGGAAATAAATTGCATAGTCAAGTCGTTGCTGGTAATCTGTTGGTTTCAATTCTTGGACAAGTTGAATTTTGTATGGAAACAATCCTATGGTGTGCAAAATTCGCTGCAGCGACGTTCTTGAGAGGCCCAGTTGTGACGAACGTCTCCTGGTTGATGTTTCTGGATCCTCCCGAATACTCTCCTGTACCACTTGAATATTGTCAGCCGTGTGGACAGTTCGGTGTCTGCCGGGACCAGGAAGGTTCCTTATTAGTTATAAGGAATTCACACCACTTCGGTCTTTCTGGGCCACCCTGTATAAATATCCCTCATAATGAAAATTTTAAATATCTTTAACGATAAATATCCGAACAGAAAAATATTTTATTGATTGTTTTATTTTTGAACTTCTGTTTTGACTTTGAAAAAATAAAATATTTTTGAAATTTTAAAATTTTCAACAATGAATGTATGAATATGTTTCCAATTAATTGCAATGTTTTAGGACAAACCTATTAGTCCGAATGGAACTATTGGTGGTTTCTTTGACTCGCAAAACCATTTCAACATATTTTTGCAACAATAATTTAATTTATTGTTATTTAAACGTCCTAAAGACTTTTTATACCAGGACAAATCTTCTTCTTTTGTCATCCTTGACTCCCAGTGGAGTATAGGGCCTGGGAGGATGCAGCAATTGCCTGGCTTCTCTAGCTACCAGGTAAGAACTGTATCCAATTCCCACTCTAACCTTCTCGCAGTACATCCTGGAAACCTGAGAAACCTAGTTTTAGATGCGGTAAACAACCCGCCTGGGATTCTAGGTCAGGGCTAAAAGGGAGTTATCTTAGAGCCATTCCAACGTATATGGTCTGAGGGTCTAAGATAATTGTACTTAGTAAAATACGAAAATGCTCAACATGTTAGTTGGGCTACAAGTGGGCGTCAGTCTTAGATTGAGCGCCTCGCTATACAAACGTGGCTTATGTCTTTGGACCCATCACCCATCGACTCAGCATTCACGATGTTTTAAGCATGGAAAGAAACAACATTACAGAATATACTACTCCAAGGGGTAATCATGCGAGAAATACCCCTGCTACGGCAGCTGCCGCAAGGATTTTGGAGTTGCCTAATCTATGCAAGAACATTATGATAAATGAAGCCAGGACAAATACAAATTTGAATATGTTCTATCAAAATTTTTTTTCATCGGATGAAAAAAGATGAAAATTATTTTGAACTGATAAATATCCCAAACGATTTTTTTATTTTTTATTTTCATCGGATTGAAAAACGATACAAAATTTTTCGAACAATTAAAAATCTTTAGGGATTTTTATTATTTTTTAAACTTCAATGATTGTTTTTGTATGGATAAAAATATGAAAATATTGTTTTAAAAGTATTAATATTCAGTCTCTGTTTTGTTTTTTGTTTTAACTGAAACCTATTTTTAAAAATCTATTATTATAAATTTATTTCTACCTTTAAATTTCTTCGGTTTATTCAAGGCTATTATAACTTTTCCCGTTAACAGTTGACCGGTGAAATAGGTGCCGTACTCATTTTGATCGAATTTTATAACACAATTATTAGCCATTTTTTGTTCGTTTATTTTTCATAATTTCTCGTTTTAGGCGTAAAATAAACGCGTTATGAACGAGTTAAAAGTAATAACTGAATTTCACACCAAATCAAATGTTTGAGCAACTGTTAAAAGCGTTTGTACATGAGGCCATTGAGACGTTATAAATATTTGTTTAAGATAAGAACAAATTTATTTATAAATTGTTGGTATTTTGGATTTAATTTGTTTATATTTGTGATAGATTGAGTACGAAGTTTGGTGAGATTTGGGGCAGTGTTGCCGTTGTGAAAATTTTTACTATAATTAAGCCCTGGGTTGATTTTGTAAGAAGTAGTTCTACAAATTTAAATGTTATTTATCCTTTTGTTTAAAATGAAAATAATATAAATTTAATTGGAATTGTTTTGATAAAACAATATCTAAATGGTATTTTCATTGAAGTTTTAAAATATAGTAACAACTATTCTCTCTACTCTTTTTATTTTACTCTCTCGTGTTTTTTTTATCTCCATTTTACTTATCTCTGATATGATAACGATTTCGTACGACTTTCTGTTTTGAAAGTTATATCGATTTATTTATTTTAAAATTTATTCTTAAAATTTTTAATAAAAACTTTTAAAATATTTAATAATAGATGACTCATTTTTTAGACTCAGAAATAGTTTTAAAAAAAATGTAATATTTGCAAACAAATATAATTTCAACAACTTTAGTAATTGAGACATTAAGGCAATAGTAAATTTTTGAATCACTGAGAATCCCAATGAAAAGTTTATGTAGAACTATTAAGCAAATAGTACAAGAGTAGTTTTATGAAGAAGAATATAGCCAAGTATTAGAATAAAAATTTTCGATAAAAAATTTTTTTATAGAAAAATTTTCAATAAAAATATTTTTATATTGAAAAATTTCCTTTAAAAAATTTTTCGATAAAAATATTTTTCCATACAAAAATTTTCGATTATGAAATGTTTCTATAGAATAATTTTGGATAAAAATATTTTTCTATAGAAAAATTTTCGATGAAATATTTTTCTACAGAAAGATTTTCGAAAAAAATATTTTTCGATGAAAATATTTTTCTATAGAAAAATTTTCGTTAAAAATATTTTTCTATAGAAAAATTTTCGACAGAAATATTTTTCAATAGAATATTTTTCTTTAGAAAACTTTTCAATAAAAAATTTTTCTATAAAAAAATTTTCGATAAAAATATTTTTCTATAGAAAATTTTTCGATAAAAATGTTTTTTTATAGAAAAATTTTCGATAAAAATATTTTTCCATAGAAAAGTTTTTGATAAAAATATTTTTCTATAGAAAAATTTTTGATAAAAATATTTCTCTATAGAAAAATTTTCGATAAAAATATTTTTCTATAGAAAAATTTTTGATAAAAATATTTTTCTATAGAAAAATTTTTGATAAAAATATTTTTCTATAGACAAATTTTTGATAAAAATATTTTTCTATAGAAAAATTTTTGATAAAAATATTTTTCTATAGAAAAATTTTATTTCTCGATAGAAAAATTTTCGATAAAAATATTTTTCTATCGAAAAATTTTCGATAAAAATATTTTTCTATAGAAAAATTTTCAAAAAATTTTTTTTTATAAAAATTTTCAAAAAAATTTTTTGTATAAAAATTTTCGATAAAAAAATTTTTCTATAGAAAAATTTTCGATTAAAAAATTTTTCTATAGAAAAATTTTCAATAAAAAAATGTTCGTTAAAAAATTTTTCTATACAAAAATTTTCGATAAAAAAATTTTTCTATAGAAAAATTTTCGATAAAAAATTTTTTCTATAGAAAAATTTTCGATAAAAAAATTTTTCTATTGAAAAATTTTCGATAAAAAAATTTTTCTATAGAAAAATTTTCGATAAAAAAATTTTTCTATTGAAAAATTTTCGATGAGAAAATTTTCTATAGAAAAATTTTTCTATAGAAAAATTTTCGGTAAAAAAATTTTCTAAAAGAATTTTTGATAAAAAAATTTTTCCATAGAAAAATTTTAGATAAAAAAATTTTCTACAGAAAAATTTTCAATAAAAAATTTTTCTATAGAAAAAATTTCAATAAAAAAATTATCTATAGAAAAATTATTGATAAAAAACTTTGTATAGAAAAAATTAAAAAAATTTTTCTATAGAAAAATTTTTCTATAGAAAAATTTTAGATAAAAATCTGATATTGTTCAGAGATAAATGGGTCACACGGCCCGTTTTTCTAAAGAAACTCAAATTTTCAAAAAGCGTACCCTTCTGTATTCAAACATTTTAATTAAAATTTCAGAACCCGTTCTGAAATTTATTTTGCCGGATTTTCTTAGTTATTGTTATATACTGTGTTCAAAAATGGTCATAATGGTCATCGTTCAGTTTTAGTGATTTTTGCGAAAAAAATTAATGATATTGCAAAAAGTGTACTAGTGCTCGTTCTGAAATTAATATTACTTAATTTCTTATGTAGTAGTCTATACTGTTGTGAACCGCCGTGGTATAGCAGTTGAGTCATCCGCCTAGCAGAGGTCGCAAGTTCGATCCCCGGTCAGACCCAATTGAAAAAATAAAATTTTCAATAAAGCTGCGGTTCACCTCATAACTCAGCTAGCCACTGGTTATTGAGTATTAGGCTATGTAAAACTTCTCTAACAAATGCATTTGCCGTTCGGAGTTGGCGTTAAAAACGTATTTCCCTTTCAATGAGTCTAAAAAAAAAAAATAGAATCGGATGCAGCTCATAGTCTGAGAGAGGTACCCCTTGTTCCAATTGGAATGTTGTCGGGGAATATATATATATACTGTTTCCAAAAATCATCCCAATACCTTCTTTAGTTTTAGAGATTTTTGCATTAAATGTTATATTCAAAAATTATTTAAATTTATTGTTGTTGCACTTTTTTGACAAAAGTCTTTAACCAATTTCTTAGTTATGAAAAATTTGTAAGCTCATTTAAAAGCATATAAAATTCCCTTTCTATTGATGTATAACAGTCTAACTTATCCTATTTTGGTAGAATAATATTGTTGAGACAAACTTAATAACTCCATTCCACCTTTACTTTCTCTTAAATTACTTACTCTTAAATTGCTTTACAGTCCCTCTTAAATTACTAGCATGGCCCGTGCTTGATTTTTTTGATCGCTCTGGTAAAAAAATGTCAGTGCTGCCAAAGAAAACAACAGCAAAATTGTGGAAAGTAAAGCAGAAACAAAACTCAAAATTATTGCTTGTTTTTTTTTTTTGTTTACATAATAATCTTCGCATTATTTTGATATTTTGTAAAGACACTATAATTCGTAGTTATTTTGTTTTGCTACTATGATATAATGTGCGGTTTCCGTTCTGTCTAGAATTGGGGATACTCCCCCTGATGATAATGGCCTTACCAAACAATATTTTTTTGGTCTTATCACAAGTTTTTGGTTGGTATTATAGTGCAATACACTTATTTTAAACTTTAAAATATAATATTTAAAATCCCATCATTTTTAGAAAAAACTTTTTTGAAGAAGGTAAAAATATAATTGAACTAACTGAGGTTCTCTATAACTACCTTAGTTTTACCTTACCTTGAATCATAATATGGTAGATGCAAAATATTCGGTGTGGCCTAACCTTTTCCCAAAACCTTACCTCTGTAGTACGATAATAAACTGCCAAAAGTATTTTAAAGTAGCTCATAAATTTTACCATCAAATTGCCTCTCAGTGTTTCATTTTCCAAATCGTTTCCCTATAACCAACAACAATACAAATGTACAAATTTAAGAACACAGTTCAATTGTTATCTCAAAAAACGATAAGAATAACTGCGACAGTGAAAAAATAAATTTTACCTTTTTCCAATTTAACTAAAATTCGCATTGAACTGTTTACGTTGAGGTTTTGTTAAAAAAAGCAGTTTAATTGTTTAATATGCACGAACATTAAGATATTTAAAATTTTTTTTAAATATTTATTTAAATGTATTTTTTGTACTTAACAAAAAGTTAATTACTTCAAGTTGTTCGAAAATCTCTCTAAAGATCTTAAGTTTAAAGTGAACTTTTGAAATTATAACTACACATTTGCGGAAATAAGTTAAATTAAAGAAATTTTGAGTGAAAAAAAAAATTAAACAAAATGGTAGTGACGTGTGATATACAATTTGAAAATAATGGCGAAGCCACTTTCTATAGTGGTCAGGTAATAATGGGTAAAATTACCCTAACGGCTGATAAAGTGAAACAAATCAAAGGTAAAGTACTTGAACCAGGAAAATACATAACAAAAATGAATCATTACTCTTAAAAAAATAAATAAATTTATCTTACAAATAACTATGTATATAAATAAAATTCCTCTGACGTCATATTTATATCGAATTCCCCAATTTTCAGCTGTTAACTTAAAAATTAGCGGTTCAGCAAATACCAGATGGACTGAAAGTGGTTCCAAAAACAGTAGTGATACCACCTACTGGGGTCAAGTGGATTATTTAAATTCGGTTACCTGCTTGCTGGCTCCAAGTGCTACTGGTATTTATTTTAACTAAATCTGTGGCAATAAATAATAATAACTTAAGTTGACATAAGAGCTTTTTTATTTTTTTTACATATTCTTATTCTCTTTTTTAAGATCTTACACTCAGCGAAATTTCATTTATAAAATGTCATTATTAACAAAACTATACAGATTTATATTTTAACTTTTTTATACGAAACATTTTTAGAAAAACACAAAATTTATACTTAAGCCATTATTATTTATTGCCACAGAAATATATTAGAAAAATTATCTCAGACTTTTGATTTTCTTTCAGATCAACCGGTTATCATAGAACCCGGTATTCATACTTTTAGTTTTGCCTGTCATATACCTGTCAGCTGTCCCTCATCGTTTGAAAATCATTATGGCCAAATACGTTACCTTATACAGGTTAGCTTGGTCAGACCCTGGAAGTTTGATCAAAATTATACCCGAGCTTTTACAGTGCTTTCTATTAGGAATCTAAACTATGATGGTCCTCTTTTGAAGGTAAGTGAATATTGATTCATAATATGGTCTGTTAAACTTTAATTGTGCTTTATAAAGATTGAGAAAAATATTGATTAGATTTTAAATTTTTATCTAAGAGCTCAATGAAATTATATTAAGGAAATTTAAATAGATACAGATAATTTTTAGTAATATTATTTACCATGTGAGTTCTACAGTTCTAAAAAGAAAGCTTTTTAGCCCAACTGTACAGATTTGCTTGCCGCTGAGGATTTCCCTATCAGTTGAAATACAAGAAAATTTAAATTTATGTGGTGTTTATATAACTCAAGCGCCTGACGATTGAATGAAATATACATGTGTTTTGTTATAGTATGAAACACAATTGGAACGAACGATAAATTTTTCGGAACGAATATTCGTCGTTAGAAATATAACATATGGGCTTATATGAGTGTGCTCAAAATTAATACGTGCGACGAAATTCGTCGTGTGCACCGAACAGTGCGATAGGTTTATTTCTATTTCATACGCAGACGAACGACGACTAAACTGGATTAGAGTGGCTGTATTTCAATTTCTGTTGTAAAATATTAGAATTTATATGTGTTCTTGTTAAATATGGTCACCTTATTAAATGTAAACAAAAAATATTTATTTTAAATTAAATCATTTAAATGTAAAAATCTTGTGTAATAATAAAAGAATAAAATAAAAAAAAATTGCAAATTTTGTGAGTGCGCGATATGTCGGAAAGTGTAAGTAATTTGTGCAAATACAAAATCAACAAAAATGGCGTCAACAACGTTTATTCGTCTCAAATGTGTTCAATATACGAATTTACAAGACGAATTTTCAAAGCCGAATTCGTCGTTCTGGACGAAATTAGTCATTCGTCACAATTGTGTTTCTACCTTATTGCAACAAAAACAAAATCGTCAATCGTCAGCCGCTTGATTTATATAAACCCCACATTAATCTCCCCTTCCATTAGCTATTTTAGTTATTAGTAGGGATGACCCTTGAGGAATGGTTTTAACCTAAAATAAGTAAGAAAGTGTTATAGTCGGTAAAGCCCGACTTTGTGATACCTTTCAACAGTGATATCAAGTGTGAACCAATTGAGTTTATTATATCAAAAAGTGAAAAATACAATAAGATTTTTAAAGTATTGAATATATTAATTTATAAAAAATACTTTTAAAAAGGTAAAAAATGCTATAAAATTAGATAGATTTTAATCCATTAGATAGACTTTAATATAAAAAGTACCAAATAGTTATTTTATTAATTTAATATCTGAATAAAGTAGTAGTAGTAAGTTTTACTGATACGTTATATACATAAAGTACGATACAAATATTTTTCTATAGAAAAACTTTTTTCTACAGAAAATTTTTCGACTTTAATATTTTTCTACAGAAAAATCCTCGATTTTTCTATAGAAAAATTTTCGGTAAAAATATTTTTCTATAGAAAAATTTTCGGTAAAAATATTTTTCTATAGGAAAATTTTCGATAGAAATATTTCTCCATAGAAAAATTTGCAATGAAAATATTTTTCTGTAGAAAAATTTGCAATGAAAATATTTTTCTGTAGAAAAATTTTCGATAAAGATATTTTTCAGTAGAAAAATTTTCGATAAAAATATTTTTCCATAGAAAAATTTTCGTAAAAATATTTTTTTGTGAAAATATTCGATTAAAATTTTTTATGATAAAAATATTTTTCAAAAGAAAAAACTTTGGTTAAATACTTTTCTATTAAACAAATTTTCGATCAAAATATATTTCTGTAGAAACATTTTCGAAAAAAAATTTTTCAAAAAAATTTTTTGATAAAATTTTTTCTATAAAATTTTTCGATAAACATTTTTTATAGAAAATTTTTCGATAAAAAATTTTTGTATAGAAAAATTTTCGATAAACAATTTTTTTATAAAAAAATTTCCGATAGAAAATTTTTTTAACGAAAAAATTTTTGATATCAAATTTTTTTAAAGAAAAAATTTCTATAAAAATATATATGTGTAGAAAAATTTTTGATAAAAATATTTTTCTATAAAAAAATGTTCAATAGAAATATTTTTCTAGAGAAAAATTTTCGATACAAATATAAAAAAAAAAAATCTTCGCTGAAAGATATTCGATATATAGAAAAATTTTCGATAACAATAATTTTCTATAGAAAAATCTTCGATAGAAATATTTTTCTGAAGCAGAACCTTTAGTAAATATATTTTCCTATTCAAAATTTTTCGATGTTTCTGTAGAAAAATTTTCGATAAAAAATTTTTTTCTACAAAAATTTTCGATAAAAAAGTTTTAATAGAAAAATTTTTGATATAAAATTTTTTTAAAGAAAAAATTTTGATGCAAAATTTTTTTAAAGAAAAATTTTTGATGCATAATTTTTTTTTTAAGAAAAATGAAATAAGAATATTTTAAAATAGAAAATTTTCGGTAAAAATATTTTTTCATAGAAAAATTTTCGATAGAAATATTTTTCTGTAGAAAAGTTTTTGATAAAAATATTTTTTCATAGAAAAATTTTCGATAGAAATATTTTTCTGTAGAAAAATTTTCTATAAAAATATTTGTCTGTAGAAAATATTCGCTAAAAATTCTTACGATAAATTTTTTTTTGTAAGAAATTTTTCTATAAAAATATGTTTCTGCATATTTTTTTTTTATATAGAATTTTCCGATATAAAATTGTTTTAAAGAAAAATTTTCGATATCAGTTTTTTTTAAGAAAAATTTTCTATCAAAATATTTTTTTGTAGAAAAATTTTCAATCAAAATATTTTTTTATAGAAAAATTTTCAATAAAGATTTTCAATATTAAAATTTTTTAACAAAAAATTTTCGATAACAATTTTTTTTAAACAAAAATTATCGATAAAAATATTTTTCTTTTGAAATATCTTTCTATAAAAAAATTTTCGATAAAAATATTTTTCTATAGAAATATTTTGTTAACGAAAAAATTTCTATATAAAATTTTTTTTAAAGAAAAATTTTCGATAAAAATCTTTGCTGTAGAAAAATGTTCGATAAAAATATTTTTCTATAAAAATTTTTTTCAATAGAAAAATTTTCTATACAAATATTTTTTTATAGAAATATGTTCAATAGATATTTTTTTTAACGCAAAATTTTCGATATAAATTTTTTAAATAAAAATTTTCGCTAAAAATATTTTCGTATATAAAAATCTTCGATAGGAATATTTTTCTAAGGCCAAAGATTTTGGTAAAAATATTTTTCTATTAAAAAATTTTAAAATAAAATATGTTTTTGTAGAAAAATTTTCAAAAAAAAATTTTGTTTTTCAAAAAAAATTTTTGATAAATGCTTATTTTATAGAAAAATTTTGGATAAAAAATTTTTTATAGAAAAATTTTCAATGAAGATGTTTTTCTGTGGAAAATGTTGGATAAAAATAGTTTTCGATGAAAATATTCGATAAAAAATTGTTATAGGAAAATGTTTAGTAAAAAATTGATTTCTACAAAAAATTTCGATAAAAAATTTTTTATAGAAAAATTTTTGATATAAAATTTTTTTAACAAAACGGTTCACTACCAAAGGTTTTGCTTTAGAAAAATATTTTTATAGAAAATTTTTATAAAAAATTTGATATCGAAAATCGTTATTAAAAATTTTTAAATAGAAAACTTTTATTTTTATCGAAAATTTTTCTACTGAAAAATATTTTTATCAAAAATTTTTTTTTAAAAAAAATTTGATATTGAAATTTTTTTTAAGAAAACTTTTTGATAAAAATATTTTTCAGTAGAAAAATTTTCGATAAAAATATTTTTCAGTAGAAAAATTTTCGATAAAAATAAAAATTTTCTATTTAAAAATTTTTAATAACGATTTTCGATATCAAATTTTTTATAAAAATTTTCTATAAAAATATTTTTCTTAAGCAAAACCTTTGGTAGTGAACCGCTGTGATATAGCAGGTTGGTCATTCGCCTAAAATACCGGAGGTCCCAAATTCGATCATCGTCCAGACCTACTTCAAAACAATAAATTTTCAAAAAAGCGGCGGTACCTCTTGTTCCAATTGGAATGTTGTCGGGGAATAATATATATATATAAACTAAACGCAATCTAAAATGTACTAAATTTTAAAAAAAGTAGCCAAAAAAGTATAAAATTACCAATTAAAATATGAGGAAGAAGATACGGTTAGCAACAAACCGGAGGATATTACTTATTGGCGTCATATAGACTATATTAAGTCCAAAACTTGTTTATTTCAAAATTTTAAGATATTCCGTTGTGGGAACAATTTTTATTCTAAAATTATTTTTGCTAAATATTCTAGCTTCTAATGGTAGCGATAGTATAAGAATAGAACCCGGTGTACATTCCTTTCCATTTACTTATCATATACCCCCCAGAAGTCCCTCCTCTGTTGAGGGTATTTGTGGTTATATACGTTATTGGATACAAGTTTCTTTAAAACGCCCCTGGAAATGTGATCAAATTTACGGTAGTCAATATTAGAAATTTGAATTTTGAAGGAGGATTAAAGGTACTTAAGATAAGAAGTATAATAAAAAAAAGTTAAATTTCTTTAAAAAAATATAAAAGTTTTTTACAAAAAACTTAAAATTTATTCAAATATTTTAAATATTTTCTAACTTCCAGCTTCCCGTCAACACAACCATCTCCAAAGTATTCTGCTGTGGTCCCCTAAAAAGTGATCCTCTACAAATAGCCATTCACTTACCACAAACCGGCTATGTACCGGGCCAACTTATACCTGTCGGAATTTTGGTATCAAATGAAACCAAGGCTTTGGTAAATGAAATTTGCTTGCGTTTGGTCATGGTCATTACCATATGTAGTACACATCCTTATCACAAGACTAGAACCGAAACAAAAACAGTATCGAAACTAATAGGCGATCAAGTCTTGAGACATTGCAAAAAGAATTTTAACTATTTGCTGCCCATACCAGCCACACCGCCAACCTGCACTACCCTTTGCAGTATTATACAAATTACTTATCGTGTAGAAGTAGAGGCTAAAATGCAGGGAATAATGTATGCCAATCAATCGATTCACACACCGGTAACAATAGGTAATGTGCCGCTTCAATTAGAGGGCATGGTCGTAGAGCAGCAGCCCATGCCTAGGCAGTTGAATGTGGATGTAAATGACATAAATGTTATGGAAAAAAATAATAATGATCCCACAATGACCAATAGAAATGTTGAGCCCTGGTCCACAATGGGGAATATAAGTAAGTCAAATTTGTTATTTCTTTAATATTCCTTATCTTACCATCGCCTCTTTTTAGCTCCCCCTGTCTACATGGAGGCCACTTATATGCCTCAGGCCAAACTTTCTGAGGATTCGGCTCACGATTATGGCGAAAAGAATTTTACTCCCAAATATCCCGTTTTTAATATACCAAGTCCCACAACTCCCCAGCCGACTATGGAAGATGAAACAGATGGTCATGTTTTTCCGCCCGTAACAGATCCTAATAAAACTACCTGGTTGTAATCGAAAAATTGTTGTTTTTATTTGGAATTTTTTGCAAAAATCTTTTAGATTATTGAGATCCCCAATAAGGTCAGTTATAAACTAGTCGATGGTTGAAAATTTGAATATTTCCCACTCCCGCGGTATCTTATATAATCAAAAATATAATAGTTTGAGTTCGACGATGAATGTTCGACGCATCTTCGTTTCTTCTTAAGACATAGAAGGGTAACACTTTCATATAAAAAATTTTACTGAAAATTTCTCTATATAAAAATTTCCACCGAAAATTTTTTTATATAAAAATTTTGACCGAAAATTTTTCTATATAAAAATTTTGACTGAAAATTTTTCTATATAAAATTTTTGACCTAAAATTTTTCTATATAAAAATTTTGACCTAAAATGTTTCTATATTCAAATTTTGACCTAGAATTTTTTTTCTTTATAAAAATTTTGACTGAATTTTTTTTTTTATATAAAAATTTTGACCGAAAATTTTTCTATATAAAAATTTTGACTAACAATTTTTTTATATAATAATTTTGACAAAAATTTTTTTATTTATAAATTTTGACTGAAAAATTTTATATATAAAAATTTTTACCATTCGTTATTCTTTATAAAAATTTTGACCGAAAATTTTTTTATATAATAATTTTGACGAAAAATTTTTCTATAAACAAATTTTTACCTAAAATATTTCTATAACTAATTTCTCTATACAAAAATTTTGACCGAAAATTTTTCCATAAAAAAATTTTGATCGAAAATTTTTATAAATCAAAAATTTTGTCGAAAATTTTTCTATTTAAGAATCTTGACCGAAAATTTTTCTGTATAAAAATTTTGACCAAAAATTTTTCTATAAAAAATTTTGACCGAAAATTTTTCTATCAAAAATTTTTGACAAAAAATTTTTGACCGAAAATTTTTCTTTAAAAAATGTTTGCCCAAAAATTTTTCTATAAAAACTTTTTGGCCGAAAATTTTTCTATAAAAAAATTTTAACCGAAAATTTTTTTTTAAAAACTTTTGACCGAAAATTTTTCTATAAAAAAATCTTGATCGAAAATTTTTATATAGAAAAATTTTCGGTTAAGATTTTTATATAGAAAAATTTTTCTATATAAAAATTTTGACCGAAAAAATTTCTATATAAAAATTTTGAACGAAAATTTTTCTATATAAAAATTTTGACCGAAAATTTTTCTATATAAAAATTGTTGAACGAAAATTTTTCTATATAAAAATTATGGCTGAAAATTTTTCTATATAAAAATGTTGACCGAAAATTTTTTAGACAAAAAATTTAGCCGAAATTTTTTTCTATATAAAAATTTTGACCGAAAATTTATTCTATATAAAAATTATGATCGAAAATTTTTCTATATAAAAAATTTTAACCAACAATTTTTATAAAAAAATTTTGACCGAAATTTTTTTTTTTTAATTTTTACCGCAAATTGTTCGATATAAAAATTTTCACAAAAAATTTGTCTATACAAAAAAAATTTTAACCAAAAATTTTTCTATAAAAAATTTTTGACCGAAAATTTTTCTATAAAAAAATTTTAACCGAAAATTTTTTTTTTAAAAACTTTTGACCGAAAATTTTTCTATAAAAAAATTTTGTTAGAAAATTTTTCTATAAAAAATTTATGACCGAAAATTTTTCTATATAAAAATCTTGACCGAAAATTTTTCTATATAAAAATCTTGACCGAAAATTTTTCTATATAAAAATTTTGACCGAAAATTTTTCTATATAAAAATTTTGACCGAAAATTTTTCTATATAAAAATTTTGACCGAAAAAATTTCTAAATAAAAATTTTGAACGAAAATTTTTCTATATAAAAATTTTGACCGAAAATTTTTCTATATAAAAATGTTGAACGAAAATTTTTTATATAAAAATTTTGGCCGAAAATTTTTCTATATAAAAATGTTGACCGAAAATTTTTTAGACAAAAAATTTGGCCGAAATTTTTTTCTATATAAAAATTTTGACCGAAAATTTATTCTATATAAAAATTATGATCGAAAATTTTTCTATATAAAAAATTTTAACCAACAATTTTTATAAAAAAATTTTGACCGAAAATTTTTTTTTTTTAATTTTTACCGTAAATTGTTCGATATAAAAATTTTCACTAAAAATTTGTCTATACAAAAAAAATTTTAACCAAAAATTTTTCTATATAAAAATTTTGACCGAAAATTTTTTCTTTAGAAAAATTTTGACCGAAAATTTATTCTATATAAAAATTATGACCGAAAATTTTTCTATATAAAAAATTTTAACCAACAATTTTTTCTATAAAAAAATTTTGACCGAAAATTTTTCTATAAAAATTATGACCGAAAATTTTTCTATAAAAATTATGACCGACAATTTTTCTATAAAAAATTTTGACCGACAATTTTTCTATAAAAAATTTTGACCGAAAATTTTTCTATAAAAAATTTTGACCGAAAACTTTTCTATAAAAAATTTTGACCTAAAATTTTTTTTATAAAAAATTTTTACCGTAAATTGTTCGATATATAAATTTTCACCAAAAATTTGTCTATACAAAAATTTTTACCAAAAATTTTTCTATCTAAAAATTTAGAACGAAAATTTTTCTATCTAATAATTTTTCTGTATAAAAATTTTGACCGAAAATTTTTCTATAGAAAATTTTTGACCGAAAATTTTTCTATAAAAAAATTTTGACCAAAAATTTTTCTATATATTTTCTATAAATTTCGAACGAAAATTTTTCTATATACAAAATTTAGCCGAAATATTTTCTATAAAAAAATTTTGACCGATAATTTTTCTATATACAAATTTTGACCGAAAGTTGTTTTATATAAAAATTTTGACCAAAAATTGTTTAATAAAAAAACTTTGGCGAAAAATCTTTCTATATACAAATTTAATTCGAAAAATTTTCTACATAAAATTTATGACCTAAAATTTATCTATATAAAAATTTTGACCTACAGTTTTTCTATATTCAAATTTTGACCTAGAATTTTTCTTTATAAAAATTTTGACTGAATTTTTTTTTTATAAAAAAATTTTGACTGAATTTTTTTTTTATAAAAAAATTTTGACCGAAAATTTTTTTATATAAAAATTTTTCTATATATAAATTTTGACTGAAAAATTTTCTATATAAAAATCTTTACCATTCGTTTTCTTTATAAAAATTTTGACCTAAATACAATAATATAATAATTTTGACCAAAAATTTTTCTATATGAAAAATTTTGACCAAAAATTTTTCTATACAAAATTTTTGACCGAAAAATTTTCTACACAAAAGTTTTGACCAAAAATTTTTCTATATAAAAACTTTTACCAAAAATTATTCTATATAAAAATTTTGACCGAAAACTTTTCTATATAAAAATTTTGACCGAAAATTTTTCTATATAAAAATTTTGACCGAAAATTTTTCTATATTAAAATTTGGCCGAAAATTTTTCTATATAAAAGTTTTGGCCAAAAATGTTTCTATATAAAAATTTTTACCAAAAATTATTCTATATAAAAGTTTTATCCAACAATGTTTTTATAGACAAATTTTGACCGAAAATTTTTCTATAAATAAATTTTGACCGAAAATTTTTTTCTATAAAAAGTTTGACCGAAAATTTTCTATATAAAAATTTTGACCAAAAATTTTTCTATATAAAAATTTTGGCCGAAAATTTTTCTATATAAAAATTTTGACCGAAAATTTTTCTATAAAAAAAATTTTGACCGAAAATTTTTCTATAAGAAAAATTTTGACCGAAAATTTTTCTATAAAAAATTTAAACGAAAATTTTTTTATAAAAAATTTTTACCGTAAATTTTTCCATATAGAAATTTTCACCAAAAATGTTTCTATCTAAAAATTTAGATGAAAAATGTTTCTTTCTAAAAATTTTTAACAAAAAATTTTCCAAATATAAATTTTGACAGAAAATTTTTTTATATACAAAATTTGACCTAAAATTTTTCTATATAAAAATTTTGACCAAAAGTTTTTTTATTAACAAATTTTGACCCAAAATTTTATGACGTGAACATCTTGATAAAAACAAAAAAAAAATATATATAGAAAATTTTGATTGATCATTAATTCTGATTGTATCAGATAATACTTTCGATAACAATACTTTTTGTTTGATGACTCATAAAGTTGTCTATGAAATTCAGTGTTTTAGAAAGCACTTGAAAAAAAAAGTTTTGTACTATCAGCTGGTTTTGCTAACTTTGAACCCCAATGTGCCATGTGTTGCTCAAAATAGTTCATATCAGAGTAAATAAATAGTTTTTTTTTATTATTAAAATCTTTTTTCTTTACTTAGTTAGTAGCTGATTTGTTGTTGATTCAAAATATCAAATGAAAATTCTTTTGTTTTTTTTACTGATAAAAAAGGCGCTTATAAAAAAAATATTTTTTGATAAAATATTCCCCAACGTTTTTGTTTTTTCCCCTGCTTATCTTGATAAACCGATTTTGAGTACTGATATACTGAAGGAAAGAGTATGGGAGAATTTTATTTAGCATTTAAATTGAAGCCATTTAATCAAAAAAATTGTTAGTTATTAAGTTTAGTTATTGCTCTAAAGTGACTCGGACATCATGGTCGTAAAGTGCGAAATCGAGTTCGATCAAAATTTAACGGGTTGTTATTTTGCCGGGCAATTGGTCAGCGGTACCATTGTACTGAAATGTGATAAAGTTAAGGACGTTAAGGGTAGGAATGAGAACTAATTCGATTATTTGCCAAACAAAATTTATAAATACTTTAAGGCGATATAATAAAATTTAATAGTTTATTACTTATATTTATATCGTTATCAATTAGCAAAGTTTTAATCAAATTATTTGATTAAAACAAAAAACAATAATAACAAATTAGTCATATTTTTTAAAACAATGGCCTTATTAGTTTTTATATATTTTGTCTGACAACTACTACCATAACCTCCCAATATTTCCAGCCATTCAACTTAAACTTTCCGGAAATGCTGAAGTTCTTTGGACCGAAAAAGATTTCTTTTCCCAAAGAATTTATACTGGTCGCGAGGATTATTTATCAACGACCATTTATCTAATGGGTTCTGAAAATAGTGAGTCATAGTTATTTTTTTTGCCTTCAACACGTTTTAGTTTTATTTTTCAAAACTTAATTAGGCTCACGTACTTCTATTCCCACTGGTACTCATACCTATACCTTTGCCTGCCAACTGCCCAGCAATAGTCCCTCTTCGTTTGAGGGCTTACGCGGTCGCATACGTTATATGGTTAAGGTAACGCTTGTGAGACCGTGGAAGGTTGATCAGACTTATAAGAGAGCTTTTACAGTGCTTAAAATGACAGATTTGAATTTTGAATCGCCACAAATAAGGGTAAGATAATTTAAATATAAATGAGATAACAAGAAATTTTAAAATAATACAAACTAGTTTTCAAAAAGCTTAAAAGCTTTATATTAGTAGCTTTTCATAATCGCGATTATTGCCTTATTAAGCTTATATATAATTTTGTAATAGCTTTTTGTTATATGTATATACCAGACATCTTTTTCATAACTTAAACAACTTTCTTTAAAAGCTTTAGAATAGTATAAAATCTTTATTAAGATACTTGTTTTGCAAAACACAGAAGATTTATTGAATAGCTTTTATAACTCGAAAAGCTTTCTACTCAGGCATTACAATAACTTTGTATGAAAGCTATGATTTTGTTTTTTTACATATCAGATATCGCTTTCATAAATCCAACAGCTTTCTTTAAAAGCTTTAGAACTGTATAAAATCTTTATAAAGATATTTGTTTTGCAAAATGCAGAAAATTTATTGAATAGTTTATATAACTCGAAAAGCTTTCTATCTAGGCTTTACAATAACTTTGTATAAAAGCTTTGATTTTGTTCTTATACATATCAGGGGCCAAATTACCGCATTCGATATCGACCGAAAACCCAGACTTTTAAGGGAATATTGTGAAGTATACTTTAGGGATGTTGAAAGCTACTTCGATGCAAGAAGTTTATTGAAATTTTATCATCCATTTTGATTCGTTTTTAAAAAAAACATATAGTTCAACTAAAACTCCTATACTATTGTTCATCTTTTGGCAAATAACTTCAAAAAAATATAATAAACTGTGCATTTTTTAAATAATTTTAATTATCCTTAAAGTATGCTATACAAATGTTTTGAAAATTTCTAAAATTTCGATTGATATCGAATGCCATAATTTGACCCCAGATATCGTTTTCACAACTCTAACAACTTTCTTTAAAAGCTTTAGAACTGTATAAAATCTTTATAAAGATATTTGTTTTGCAAAATGCAGAAGATTTATTGAATAGTTTTTATAACTCGAAAAGCTTTCTACTCAGGCTTTACAATAACTTTGTTTAAAAGCTTTAACTTTTTTCTTAAATACCGAAGATTTCGCGCAATTTTCAAAAATGATCTTATTTTGAAAAACTTTCTATTTAAGCTCTTTAAAAGTTTTGTATTAAAACTTTATAAAGATAAAAAACGAATTCGTTTTTGTTAAAGCTTTATAAACATTAAAAAAAGAAGTATTTATCGTCATTTGTGCAAACTTTAAAAAAAAGCTTTAAGATTTTTGTATTTAAAAATTTAAATTTGATGGACTTAAATGAAAATTTCGAGCAAAATAATTTGAAAGCTTTCTCGGTGTAATTTTTATTTAAAACTTTTGAACTAAAGTTTATAATGCCAATATAATGTAATGATTGAATGAAGACAAATAAGTTTATAAGCTCTCAACTTTAATTGTCAAAACTTTTCACAAAGGTTTTTTAATTAATTTTCTTTAAAAAGCTTTTTGAGGATTTCTGCTATAATAAAACCTTTACAAAATTCTATAGTAAAACTTTAAGTAAAGGTAATGATTAAAACAAGACAATTTATCAATAGTACCAGACTTAAAGGTTCCAAATTTTAGTTATTCCAAAAAGCCAAAAGCTTTTTAAATATTTTGTTATGATCAAATCATAACTTAATCATATAAAGCTTTTTATAAAGACTAGTATTGCAAAAACTTTATAAATACATATTTGTGATTAAAAGCTTTCTTAAAATCGTATATTTTAAGCTTTTCGTATATCTTTAGGTTTTTATTTAATAAAACATATTTGTAATTAAAAGCTTTCTTCAAGTCCAATTATTAAGAAGAGAATGTTTAATTTGCAAAATAATAATGCTTATTAGAGCTTTTAATAGTTTCTGCTTATATTCATAAGAGTTGTATTTAAATTAATGTGTAAGCCTTATAAAGTTAGCAGAAATTAAGTGATAAAAAGCTTTCTTAAAATTAAATAATTAAGAGATTTTTAAAAAACAGTTTTTAAAATTTTGTTTTTTTAAGCTTTTTATTAAACATTGCTAAAGCTTTAACATTTTTTTTTTGTAGCGATTTTATAAAATAAAAGACAAAGCTATTTAGTAACAATTATAACTAAAGTTTAACTAAAAGCACTAAAGCACCTCCAAAGGCAGCTAAAGGCTATACAAAAAATATAGAATTTTTTTTTTCAATTTATTTGTAAATACTTTTTAAATTCTTTAATAACATTTTTTCATTAAGAGCTTTTTCTTAGAACTTTATGATTTGTTTTACCCAAAATCATAAAAAATCCTGTAATTAGATATGAAATTATACTTAGAGGGCGTGTATATGTATAGATAAAGCTGTCAATAAGGAATATGATAGGAAAGATTTCATAAAAAGCTTTATTTTCAAAATGATAAGAAAATTTAAGAAAACGCTTATGGAAATCAAATATTTTCTTTGGTTTGTATAAAACTTTTAACAACTGACGCTCTTTTTTTTTCGTGAAAAGCTTTATAAAAACTTTCGAGGTAACAATTTTGAAAAAAAAACCTGTTAAAGGTTTTATCAAAAGTTTTAAGTAAAAGTTTCATGGAATTTAAATCAATTTTTAATATGGCTTCCAAGGTTATAAAAAGTTTAAGGTTATAAAAACTCATATTTCGAAATAATATTTTTCAGTCAGGTTAGCATGTATAGCTTTTTGTTGAAAAAGCTCTTTGCTAAACTTTGTATAAAATCCTTAATAAGGGACTTTCTCGTTTCGGCATAAATGCTTCATGAAAATTTTATAAAAAGCTTCCAAGTTTAAATTTAAAAAAAAAAAATATTGTTTAAGATTTTATAAAAAGCTCTTTTGCTTTAATCACGATTTTTATTAAAAAGCTTTTTATAAAAAATTAATGTAATGAAATTAAGATTAATGTAATGAAAGAGCATACATACTTTATCAAAAGTTTTTAGTTGAATAAATATAAAAGCTCCCAAAATTTCTACAAAAAGCTTAATAACGAATTTTATAAATTTTCAATATTTTTAATAAATTTTATTTATGGATTAAAAAAAACTTTTGAAAATTTCTGTAAATTTTATAGAAAATGAGTTCCTTTAAAGCTTTATAAAAAGCTTTTTAGAAAATATTGCATTTAAAACCTTTTCATAAATAAGAATATAAAAATAATTTAAGTTTTTTAACAAAATCTTTTAGATTCCCTCACACAGCGAAGCCTATCGTACTTTTGGTTGTGGTCCCTGCACCTCGGAACCTCTTAAAATGGAACTTAAAATTCCACAATCCGGCTATGTGCCCGGTCAAAATATACCCGTAGATGCTTTAATCATTAACAACACCAGCATTGCCATATCAGAAGTTAAATTTTCTCTAATTATGCTGGTACGTTATATAAGTCAAAATCCCAGAAATGTTCAGGTCCAGCGTATAAATGTGAGTAAAGTGAAAAGTGATGGAGTTTTAAAAAATTGCACGCGGTCTTTGAATGAAGTCATACATGTGCCGGCGACACCACCTACCTGCTTGCAAACCTGTAGTGTAATCCAAATTGTCTATCAGGTGGAAATGGAGGTGAAAATGAAAAGTTATCATAAGACACAAATTGTGGTGATACCGGTTATTATTGGTAATGTGCCTTTGGCCAACAATACCAGAGGGATGGAGGTGATGCAAGAACAGCCAGCAGGAAATAGGGAGAGGCCTCACGATTTACCTTTGGAGTTGGAAGGGCAAATGTGTACGGCACCCACTTTGGAAATGTTAACACCGAATTTGCGTATGTTTTTTTATATTTGAATTTAAGAAAATTAAAAAATTGTAATATCTATTTTTTTTCGTAGCTCCTCCTTCTTATGAGGAATCCTTTCACACCCAACGCACTAACATCAATGAAGGCGATCAACATGCCTTTGGCCCTTGTGAATTTACTCCTTTGTATCCTGTTTTCAATATACCCAGTCCTACCTTTGATGGTCCTTTTAAACCAATGGGATTTGATAACAAAAGCTTTGCACCCTGAGAGCTTTTTTGGTGTTGTATATATAAAATGTTGTTGTTATTACTGTAAACTTTTAGTAAAGGTTGTTGTTTTTGCTTTTACTTAAGCTTTATTATACTAAAACTTAATTTTATAGTATAATTTATTATGGCAAAAAGCTCAATGTTCGAATTATAGCATAAGCTTTTTGTGGATGGTACATAAGTGGATGTTGTTTTTGTAAATGCATTCTACAACGTCCACAAAATGAATAGTGGAACGAATGTGGATTTTGTTATAGCACACAGTTTGACAGCCACTGTGTATTTTAAGTTGTGGAACATACTTTTTTTAAAAGGGTGGGTTCTGAGATAGGAAACCATCCCTTTAGGGAAAATGTGGGAACGAATTTATTTACGTTTAGGGTTGTTGTCTGCGTGTGTGTGTCCAAAGAACTACTAAGGAAAAAGTTCCTTTATGTAGATAACAGAAAAAACTTTAAGGGAATATATTTCTTTATGTAAATAACTGAAATATCTTATTTGAAACTTTACTATGCTTTTATTTGCATTAAGTCCATTAAGCTTTTGGTGAATGAATGTAATAAGAAACTTGTATATCTAAAACTTTTAAAGCTTCTGTAGAAAAAGTTTACCAGTACTTTTAGTAACAATACAGAAAAAGTGCAACTGTTATACTTTTAGTATTCAACAGATATCATTTAGCTTTTTAAAAAATATCTGCAAGATATATTATCTAATTTCTTAGCACACTCAGATAAATAAACCATATTTTTATAAAAGTTTTATTATTTTTCTAATGTCATAATTTTAGTATATAACAAATTCTATTTTCAACTTTTATAATCTTATCTGAACGATAAAGTGTCTACAGCTTTTAGTACATTCAGATAAATAAAACATTTTCTAAAAACAATTTGAAAAAAGTTGATTATTGAATACTTTATCCTTTTTGTCGTCTGCTATAAAGGATAATATAATTAATGACATATTTATGCTCCTTCGGATAAAATCCTCAGAACTTTTTGTTATATTTTTATATTTATAAATTTCATGTTATAGTAAAATTTATTTAGTTACTTACTAAAGCTTTTGGGACAAACTTTAAAATTATTACTGTTAATTCTTAATATACGTTTGAGAGAAATGTTTATATACATGACCGTTAGGTTTGAAAAATGTTTAGCAATATTTAATTCTTTCTACCTAAAAATAAACTTTAAAAGTTACAATATTATTAAACCTTATATTGTAAAATCAAGTTTTTGGTAAATAATTTTAATAGGAATAAATTCAACATTTTCTTATTTTTTATAGGAAACTTTCCAAAAATTTCTTTTTTAATTTTTCAGATTTTATAGATTTTTTTGAAATGTTTCTACTTTTAAAGGTAATTTTTTAAGTCTTCTTATTTTTATAGGAAATTTTTCAAAATTTTCCTATAAGTATATATAGGAAATTTTTCAAAAATTTCCTATTTTTAAAAGGAAATTTTTCAAAAATTTCTTATTTTTCAAAGGAAATTTTTCAAAATTATCCTATATTTTAAAGGAAAATTTTCAAAAATTTCCTATTTTTAAAAGGAAAATTTTCAAAAAGTTCCTATTTTTAAAGGAAAATTTTCAAAAATTTCCTATTTTTTAAAGGAAATTTTTCAAAAATTTCCTATTTTTTAAAGGAAATTTTTCAAAAATTTGCTATTTTTTAAAGGAAATTTTTCAAAAATTTCCTATTTTTTAAAGAAAATTTTTCAAAAATTTCCTATTTTTTAAAGAAAATTTTTCAAAAATTTTCTATTTTTATGGAAATATTTCAAAAATTTCCTATTTTATAGAAATTTATCCAAACATTTTTTAAAAGTAACAATTTTTTTTAGGAAATTTTTCAAAAATTTCCTACTTTTATAGAAAATTTTTCAAAAATTTCCTATTTTTATAGGAATTTTTTCAAAAATTTCCTTTTTTTATAGGAAATTTTTAAAAAATTTCCTTTTTTTATAGGAAATTTTTCAAAAATTTCCTTTTTTTATAGGAAATTTTTCAAAAATTTCCTATTTTTATAGGAAATTTTTCAAAAATTTCCCATTTTTATAGGAAATTTTTCAAAAATTTCCTATTCTTATAGG
The DNA here is from genome assembly GCA_933228675.1 of Stomorhina lunata. Lineage (NCBI taxonomy): Eukaryota > Metazoa > Arthropoda > Insecta > Diptera > Rhiniidae > Stomorhina > Stomorhina lunata. The sequence continues at coordinate 21,050,580 of OW121740.1, forward strand.
AAATTTTTCAAAAATTTCCTATTTTTATAGGAAATTTTTCAAAAATTTCCTATTTTTATAGGAAATTTTTCAAAAATTTCCTATTTTTATAGGAAATTTTTCAAAAATTTCCTATTTTAATAGGAAATTTTTCAAAAATTTCCTATTTTTATAGGAAATTTTTTAAAAATTTCCTATTTTTATAGGAAATTTTTCAAAAATTTCCTATTTTTATAGGAAATTTTTCAAAAATTTCCTATTTTTATAGGAAATTTTTCAAAAATTTCCTATTTTTATAGGAAATTTTTCAAAAATTTCCTATTTTTATAGGAAATTTTTCAAAAATTTCCTATTTTTATAGGAAATTTTTCAAAAATTTCCTATTTTTATAGGAAATTTTTCAAAAATTTCCTATTTTTATAGGAAATTTTTCAAAAATTTCCTATTTTTATAGGAAATTTTTCAAAAATTTCCTATTTTTATAGGAAATTTTTTAAAAATTTCCTATTTTTATAGGAAATTTTTCAAAAATTTCCTTTTTTTTTTTTAGGAAGTTTTTCAAAAATTTCCTATTTTTATAAGAAATTTTTCAAAAATTTCCTATTTTTAGGGGAAATTTTTCAAAAATTTCCTATTTTTATAGGAATTTTTTCAAAAATTTCCTATTTTTATAGGAAATTTTTCAAAAATTTCCTATTTTTATAGGAAATTTTTCAAAAATTTCCTATTTTTATAGGAAATTTTTCAAAAATTTCCTATTTTTATAGGAAATTTTTCAAAAATTTCCTATTTTTATAGGAAATTTTTCAAAAATTTCCTATTTTTATAGGAAATTTTTCAAAAATTTCCTATTTTTATAGGAAATTTTTCAAAAATTTCCTATTTTTATAGGAAATTTTTCAAAAATTTCCTATTTTTATAGGAAATTTTTCAAAAATTTCCTATTTTTATAGGAAATTTTTCAAAGATTTTCTCTTTTTATACAAAATTTATCAAAAATTTCCTATTTTTATGGGAGATTTTTCAAAAATTTCGTAGTTTTATAGGAATTTTTTGAAAAATTTCCTATTTTTATAGGAAAATTTTAAAAAATTGTTTTATATATTGTTTAATAAGGGAACGATATTATTAAGGTTTGAATTGGCTTTACGACCATGAGCAGTTTTATGTTTAGTGGATTAAAAATATCATTAACATACAAAAATTTGTTTGCAAATTCTATACTTTTATAAAATTTTCTATTTTCTAGGTAATTTACATATCATTACATTTGGCTATATTAAACTTATCCAATTTTTCAAAAATTATTTCCATTGTAAAAGTTTTACATCTTAACTGTTAGGAAAATTATTAATTAATCATAATTGTTTTGGGTAGAATTGCAGTTGAAGCTGTAGAGTTTGTTGAAAAAAATCATATTTAACCAAATGTATTTTCTAAATTTCAAATGTTGTTAATTTGATAAACAAACTTTATATGCGAATATCTAAATTTTCTCTAATGGCAAATGGGAATGTAGTAACAAATTTTTGTATTGTTTCGCTCAAATACATAAATATAAACATTAATAAAAGTATAGATATGTATGTTAGTACGTAAATGTATGCATTTAAATGTTTTCATGCAAATGTATTCATTTACATGTTTTAATGTGAATGTCCATAAATGAATGAATTCCAGATCGTGCTGGGTTAATGTTGTTCGGTTTTTGGCGAAAGTAAAATAAACATTTTACTAATTGTCTGCCACATTCGAATAAAATTACAAATTTTACACAGATTTAGACCAGATTCACTACAACTACTTTTACACATACATACAAAACTACATGATAATACTAATTTTAAACAGTTACTTATAGAAGTAATAATAAAATTCTTTAAAATTTTTTTAAGGCCATCAAGTGGAAAAATTTGCCCATTTACTTTCAGTTAAATAAACCAGAAAGATAAGCCAGAAAATAAAGAAATTTCAAAACTATTTTGCCTAAATTCAAAGTAAATTTGAAAGTCCAATGTCAAAAGGAGACATTGCTTTCATATTTACTTGATTGTATATGTAACATATATCTAAATGTTTTTATATTAGTATTTACATTAGAAAATTTTAAATCCAAGTACAAAACAATCGTAACCATTGCTAATGCATTAAAGTGGCTGTTGGTTGATAACAGAAAAAAACGAGTTTCAATAGGGATATAATGCTAACTAATACAATGAAAGCTTCATTTACATGTATATAGGTTATTCTAAAAATTTTTTTTTTATTTTAAGAAGGATTTTTTAATAATAAAAAAATTTTTTATAAAAAAATTTTGATGAAAATATTATTCTATAGAAAACTTTTCGAAAAAAATATTTTTCTATAAAAAAAATTTTAAATGAAAATATTTTTCTGTAGAAAAATTTCCATTAAAATATTTTTCATAACAAAAGTTTTTAATGAAAATTTTTTTCTATAGAAAAATTTCAATGAAAATATTTTTCTACAGAAAACTTTCAACGAAAATATTTTTCTGTAGATAAATTTTCGATCAAAATATTTTTTTATAGAAACATTTTTAATGAAAATATTTTTCTACGGAAAACCTTTCAATGAAAATATTTTTCTACGAAAAACCTTTCAATGAAAATATTTTTCTATAAAAAATTTTTCAATTAAAAAATTGTTCTATAGAAAATTTTGAAATAAAAAATTTTATAGATTTTTCTATAGAAAATTTTTCGATAAAAAAATGTTTCAATAGTAAATTTTTTGATAAGAAAATTTGTCGACAAAAAATTATTCCTATAGAAAAGTTTTCAATAAAAAAGTTCTATAGAAAATTTTTCGATAAAAAGTTTTTTTTATAGAAAACTTTTCGATAAAAAATTTTTTTATTGGAAATTTTTCGATAAAAAATTTTTCTGTAGAAAATTTTTCGATAAAAAAATTTTTCTATAGAAAATTTTTCGATAAAAAAAAAATTTCTATTGAAAATTTTTCGATAAAAAAAAATTTTCTATTGAAAATTTTTCGATAAAAAAATTATTCGATAGAAAATTTTTCGATAAAAAAATTTTTCGGCAGTAAATTTTTCGATAAAAAAATTTTTCGGTCGAAACATTTTTCGATAGAAAATTTTTCGATAGAAAATTTTTCAATAGAAAATTTTTCAATAGAAAATTTTTCGATAAAAAAATGTTTCTATGGAAAATTTTTCTATAAAAAATTTTTCGATAAAAAATAATTTTCTAAAGAAAATTTTTCTATAAAAAAATTTTTCTAAAACAAATTTTTCTATAAAAAAAATTTCTATAGAAAAATTTTCTATAAAAAAAGTTTTCTAAAGAAAATTTTTCTATAAAAAAAATTTTCTAAAGAAAATTTTTCTATAGAATTTGTCTAAAAAATATGTATCTAAAAAGATTTTTCGATAAAAAAATATTTCTATAGAAAATTTTTCGATAAAAAATTTTTTTTATAGAAAATTTTTCGATAAAAAATTGTTTCTATAGAAAATTTTTCGATAAAAAAATTTTTCTATAGAAAATTTTCCGATAAAAAAATTTTTCTATAGAAAATTTTTCAATAAAAAATTTTTCGATAAAATAATTTTCTTATAGAAAATTTTTCGATAAAAAAAATTTCGATAGAAAATTTTTCGATAAAAAAATGTTTCTATGGAAAACTTTTCGATAAGAAAATTTTTCGATAAGAAAATTTTTCTGAAGAAAATTTTCTATAAAAAATTTTTTCTAAAAAAATTTTTCTATAAAAAATTTTTCTAAAAAAAATAAATTTTCTATAAAAAATTTTTCTATAGAAAATTTGTTTATAAAATATGTATGGAATTTTTCTACAGAAAATTTTTCGATTAAAATAATTATCTGTAGAAAATTTTTCGATGAAAAAATGTTTCTATATAAAATTTTTCGATAAAAAAATTTTTCTATAGAAAATTTTTCGATAAAAAAATTTTTCTACAGAAAATTTTTCGATAAAAAATTTTTCAATAGAAAATTTTTCAATAAAAAAATTTTCTACAGAAAATTTTTCCATAAAAAATTTTTATATTTATATTTTTATATTAAATTTTTCTATAAAACAATGTTTCTTTAGAATTAAAAATATATTAGAATAAAAAAGTTTTTCTATAGAAAATTTGTCGATAAAATATGCATCTATAGAAAAGTTTTCGATAAAAAAAATTTTGATAGTAAATTTTTCGATAAAAACATTTTTCTATAGATAATTTTTCGATAAAAAAAATTGTTCGATAGAAAATTTTTCAATATAAAATTTCTTCGATAGAAAATTTTTTGATATAAAAATTTTTCGATAGAAAATTTTTCGATATAAAAATTTTTTGATAGAAATTAAATTTTGCTATAGAAAAATATTTTTATCGAAAATTTTTCTATAAAAAAAATATTTTTGTTGAAAATTTTTCTATAGAAAAATAATTTTATCGAAAATTTTTCTATATCAAATATTTCCATCTAAAATTTTTCTATATAAAAATATTTTTATCGAAAATTTTTCTATTAAAAAAATTTTTATCGAAAATTTTTTCTATAGAAAAATGTTTTTAACTAAAATTTTTCTATAAAAAAATACTATTTTTCATTCACCATTTAACATCATTTGGATCAGGACTATATATGCATGTAATACACACTTCCATGCATTAGTATCCTTATACAGACAATAAGTGGGGTTATTATTGTGTTTAACATGCATTTGAAAATATAAAATTTCTGCACTATATGTACTACAACAACTACTAGATATGGCACATTAAAGTACATCTGCACTTATCGCTCCCTTAATTCAATAGTGGCACAACTCCATCAAAAGCTAGATAAGAAAATTCCTTAAAAATATTAAAAGGCTTTAAAATTTTGACATGTACTTTTAGAATTGCAAAACAATGCAACTGAATAAAGCGAAGATTTAAACAAATCAAATTTTGACTTATACCAATATTTATATAAATAAGCACTTTCTACTTATAAACTTAACCTGTTTAACATTTATAGTTTTTGTGGTTATACTCTCCAATAACAGGACACCATCAATGTTAAACCAATTGTGGGTTTTTATTTATACACAGACAAGTGCAAGTACTTATATTTAAATTTTTCACATGTACAAATACAAGAACAAATAAACATTAATGGCGGTATACACAAGTACAAACACACATACTACATAAGTACCTAGTTTGTATACTCAATAACAACAATAAAAGACAAATGCTGTATGATAGTGTTTTGGTTAAATGAACAAATTCTAAATATACATTAATGAACAAAAAAGAACAAAAAGTTCATATAAGAGAAACAAGCATAATTTAAATTTTCAAAAAATGCAAAAATAATACAAAATATTTTTCGGCTTAAAAAAACGTTGTTTCACATTTTCAATTTTCTTTTCAACAGCAGAAGAAACATCAATTTATCTATCAATGAAAGATAAAAACTTTATTGAAACTCATTTTATTTAAACTTGACAAATTTAATTGAATCTTCAAAGAAGAAAGTGAAATTGTTTCTGTATACGAAAATAAATTTAATTATGTTGCATATAATTGATATGACAATAAAGTTAATTAAACATCAATCAAATGTACATATAAGTATTTGTTCTTCATTTAGGATCATTTTTTTTTGTAATTTAAGATATAAGAAAAAACATCAATTTAGTTAAGTCATAGTCTAGTCATAGTCTAGTCATAGTCTAGTCATAGTCTAGTCATAGTCTAGTCATAGTCTAGTCATAGTCTAGTCATAGTCTAGTCATAGTCTAGTCATAGTCTAGTCATAGTCTAGTCATAGTCTAGTCATAGTCTAGTCATAGTCTAGTCATAGTCTAGTCATAGTCTAGTCATAGTCTAGTCATAGTCTAGTCATAGTCTAGTCATAGTCTAGTCATAGTCTAGTCATAGTCTAGTCATAGTCTAGTCATAGTCTAGTCATAGTCTAGTCATAGTCTAGTCATAGTCTAGTCATAGTCTAGTCATAGTCTAGTCATAGTCTAGTCATAGTCTAGTCATAGTCTAGTCATAGTCTAGTCATAGTCTAGTCATAGTCTAGTCATAGTCTAGTCATAGTCTAGTCATAGTCTAGTCATAGTCTAGTCATAGTCTAGTCATAGTCTAGTCATAGTCTAGTCATAGTCTAGTCATAGTCTAGTCATAGTCTAGTCATAGTCTAGTCATAGTCTAGTCATAGTCTAGTCATAGTCTAGTCATAGTCTAGTCATAGTCTAGTCATAGTCTAGTCATAGTCTAGTCATAGTCTAGTCATAGTCTAGTCATAGTCTAGTCATAGTCTAGTCATAGTCTAGTCATAGTCTAGTCATAGTCTAGTCATAGTCTAGTCATAGTCTAGTCATAGTCTAGTCATAGTCTAGTCATAGTCTAGTCATAGTCTAGTCATAGTCTAGTCATAGTCTAGTCATAGTCTAGTCATAGTCTAGTCATAGTCTAGTCATAGTCTAGTCATAGTCTAGTCATAGTCTAGTCATAGTCTAGTCATAGTCTAGTCATAGTCTAGTCATAGTCTAGTCATAGTCTAGTCATAGTCTAGTCATAGTCTAGTCATAGTCTAGTCATAGTCTAGTCATAGTCTAGTCATAGTCTAGTCATAGTCTAGTCATAGTCTAGTCATAGTCTAGTCATAGTCTAGTCATAGTCTAGTCATAGTCTAGTCATAGTCTAGTCATAGTCTAGTCATAGTCTAGTCATAGTCTAGTCATAGTCTAGTCATAGTCTAGTCATAGTCTAGTCATAGTCTAGTCATAGTCTAGTCATAGTCTAGTCATAGTCTAGTCATAGTCTAGTCATAGTCTAGTCATAGTCTAGTCATAGTCTAGTCATAGTCTAGTCATAGTCTAGTCATAGTCTAGTCATAGTCTAGTCATAGTCTAGTCATAGTCTAGTCATAGTCTAGTCATAGTCTAGTCATAGTCTAGTCATAGTCTAGTCATAGTCTAGTCATAGTCTAGTCATAGTCTAGTCATAGTCTAGTCATAGTCTAGTCATAGTCTAGTCATAGTCTAGTCATAGTCTAGTCATAGTCTAGTCATAGTCTAGTCATAGTCTAGTCATAGTCTAGTCATAGTCTAGTCATAGTCTAGTCATAGTCTAGTCATAGTCTAGTCATAGTCTAGTCATAGTCTAGTCATAGTCTAGTCATAGTCTAGTCATAGTCTAGTCATAGTCTAGTCATAGTCTAGTCATAGTCTAGTCATAGTCTAGTCATAGTCTAGTCATAGTCTAGTCATAGTCTAGTCATAGTCTAGTCATAGTCTAGTCATAGTCTAGTCATAGTCTAGTCATAGTCTAGTCATAGTCTAGTCATAGTCTAGTCATAGTCTAGTCATAGTCTAGTCATAGTCTAGTCATAGTCTAGTCATAGTCTAGTCATAGTCTAGTCATAGTCTAGTCATAGTCTAGTCATAGTCTAGTCATAGTCTAGTCATAGTCTAGTCATAGTCTAGTCATAGTCTAGTCATAGTCTAGTCATAGTCTAGTCATAGTCTAGTCATAGTCTAGTCATAGTCTAGTCATAGTCTAGTCATAGTCTAGTCATAGTCTAGTCATAGTCTAGTCATAGTCTAGTCATAGTCTAGTCATAGTCTAGTCATAGTCTAGTCATAGTCTAGTCATAGTCTAGTCATAGTCTAGTCATAGTCTAGTCATAGTCTAGTCATAGTCTAGTCATAGTCTAGTCATAGTCTAGTCATAGTCTAGTCATAGTCTAGTCATAGTCTAGTCATAGTCTAGTCATAGTCTAGTCATAGTCTAGTCATAGTCTAGTCATAGTCTAGTCATAGTCTAGTCATAGTCTAGTCATAGTCTAGTCATAGTCTAGTCATAGTCTAGTCATAGTCTAGTCATAGTCTAGTCATAGTCTAGTCATAGTCTAGTCATAGTCTAGTCATAGTCTAGTCATAGTCTAGTCATAGTCTAGTCATAGTCTAGTCATAGTCTAGTCATAGTCTAGTCATAGTCTAGTCATAGTCTAGTCATAGTCTAGTCATAGTCTAGTCATAGTCTAGTCATAGTCTAGTCATAGTCTAGTCATAGTCTAGTCATAGTCTAGTCATAGTCTAGTCATAGTCTAGTCATAGTCTAGTCATAGTCTAGTCATAGTCTAGTCATAGTCTAGTCATAGTCTAGTCATAGTCTAGTCATAGTCTAGTCATAGTCTAGTCATAGTCTAGTCATAGTCTAGTCATAGTCTAGTCATAGTCTAGTCATAGTCTAGTCATAGTCTAGTCATAGTCTAGTCATAGTCTAGTCATAGTCTAGTCATAGTCTAGTCATAGTCTAGTCATAGTCTAGTCATAGTCTAGTCATAGTCTAGTCATAGTCTAGTCATAGTCTAGTCATAGTCTAGTCATAGTCTAGTCATAGTCTAGTCATAGTCTAGTCATAGTCTAGTCATAGTCTAGTCATAGTCTAGTCATAGTCTAGTCATAGTCTAGTCATAGTCTAGTCATAGTCTAGTCATAGTCTAGTCATAGTCTAGTCATAGTCTAGTCATAGTCTAGTCATAGTCTAGTCATAGTCTAGTCATAGTCTAGTCATAGTCTAGTCATAGTCTAGTCATAGTCTAGTCATAGTCTAGTCATAGTCTAGTCATAGTCTAGTCATAGTCTAGTCATAGTCTAGTCATAGTCTAGTCATAGTCTAGTCATAGTCTAGTCATAGTCTAGTCATAGTCTAGTCATAGTCTAGTCATAGTCTAGTCATAGTCTAGTCATAGTCTAGTCATAGTCTAGTCATAGTCTAGTCATAGTCTAGTCATAGTCTAGTCATAGTCTAGTCATAGTCTAGTCATAGTCTAGTCATAGTCTAGTCATAGTCTAGTCATAGTCTAGTCATAGTCTAGTCATAGTCTAGTCATAGTCTAGTCATAGTCTAGTCATAGTCTAGTCATAGTCTAGTCATAGTCTAGTCATAGTCTAGTCATAGTCTAGTCATAGTCTAGTCATAGTCTAGTCATAGTCTAGTCATAGTCTAGTCATAGTCTAGTCATAGTCTAGTCATAGTCTAGTCATAGTCTAGTCATAGTCTAGTCATAGTCTAGTCATAGTCTAGTCATAGTCTAGTCATAGTCTAGTCATAGTCTAGTCATAGTCTAGTCATAGTCTAGTCATAGTCTAGTCATAGTCTAGTCATAGTCTAGTCATAGTCTAGTCATAGTCTAGTCATAGTCTAGTCATAGTCTAGTCATAGTCTAGTCATAGTCTAGTCATAGTCTAGTCATAGTCTAGTCATAGTCTAGTCATAGTCTAGTCATAGTCTAGTCATAGTCTAGTCATAGTCTAGTCATAGTCTAGTCATAGTCTAGTCATAGTCTAGTCATAGTCTAGTCATAGTCTAGTCATAGTCTAGTCATAGTCTAGTCATAGTCTAGTCATAGTCTAGTCATAGTCTAGTCATAGTCTAGTCATAGTCTAGTCATAGTCTAGTCATAGTCTAGTCATAGTCTAGTCATAGTCTAGTCATAGTCTAGTCATAGTCTAGTCATAGTCTAGTCATAGTCTAGTCATAGTCTAGTCATAGTCTAGTCATAGTCTAGTCATAGTCTAGTCATAGTCTAGTCATAGTCTAGTCATAGTCTAGTCATAGTCTAGTCATAGTCTAGTCATAGTCTAGTCATAGTCTAGTCATAGTCTAGTCATAGTCTAGTCATAGTCTAGTCATAGTCTAGTCATAGTCTAGTCATAGTCTAGTCATAGTCTAGTCATAGTCTAGTCATAGTCTAGTCATAGTCTAGTCATAGTCTAGTCATAGTCTAGTCATAGTCTAGTCATAGTCTAGTCATAGTCTAGTCATAGTCTAGTCATAGTCTAGTCATAGTCTAGTCATAGTCTAGTCATAGTCTAGTCATAGTCTAGTCATAGTCTAGTCATAGTCTAGTCATAGTCTAGTCATAGTCTAGTCATAGTCTAGTCATAGTCTAGTCATAGTCTAGTCATAGTCTAGTCATAGTCTAGTCATAGTCTAGTCATAGTCTAGTCATAGTCTAGTCATAGTCTAGTCATAGTCTAGTCATAGTCTAGTCATAGTCTAGTCATAGTCTAGTCATAGTCTAGTCATAGTCTAGTCATAGTCTAGTCATAGTCTAGTCATAGTCTAGTCATAGTCTAGTCATAGTCTAGTCATAGTCTAGTCATAGTCTAGTCATAGTCTAGTCATAGTCTAGTCATAGTCTAGTCATAGTCTAGTCATAGTCTAGTCATAGTCTAGTCATAGTCTAGTCATAGTCTAGTCATAGTCTAGTCATAGTCTAGTCATAGTCTAGTCATAGTCTAGTCATAGTCTAGTCATAGTCTAGTCATAGTCTAGTCATAGTCTAGTCATAGTCTAGTCATAGTCTAGTCATAGTCTAGTCATAGTCTAGTCATAGTCTAGTCATAGTCTAGTCATAGTCTAGTCATAGTCTAGTCATAGTCTAGTCATAGTCTAGTCATAGTCTAGTCATAGTCTAGTCATAGTCTAGTCATAGTCTAGTCATAGTCTAGTCATAGTCTAGTCATAGTCTAGTCATAGTCTAGTCATAGTCTAGTCATAGTCTAGTCATAGTCTAGTCATAGTCTAGTCATAGTCTAGTCATAGTCTAGTCATAGTCTAGTCATAGTCTAGTCATAGTCTAGTCATAGTCTAGTCATAGTCTAGTCATAGTCTAGTCATAGTCTAGTCATAGTCTAGTCATAGTCTAGTCATAGTCTAGTCATAGTCTAGTCATAGTCTAGTCATAGTCTAGTCATAGTCTAGTCATAGTCTAGTCATAGTCTAGTCATAGTCTAGTCATAGTCTAGTCATCAGCTTTTTCTTTTTACACATACTTCTTGCATACAATTTAGGATATGTAAAAAAATTTTAAGTGTAAGACAAATTTAATTTCATGTATGAACATAAGAGTATGTATTTAGACTTTTTATGATACAGTTATTGGTAAAAGCAAAACAGAGTCATGTAGATAATGTTTGATTTCATGTAGTCAATCTAAATTAAATTGGTAAATACAAATACAACATTTATTAAAGATTCAGTTTAAAAGGGAAATTTGTTTGAGAAAATAAATTTGCAATTTAATGAACATTTTCATAGGAGAACATTAAATTTATTGCTGACCAATACGTTTTTAATCTAAATTTTTGCATTTATGTCTTGTCATGTGCTAAAGATATTCTTCATTAAATACTTTGATGAGCTATCGTTTCGAGAGTCTGAAGCTAGTATTAATCAAACACTTACAGGGATGTCTATTATTAACTTTTATATGTATTTTGTTTCATATTTTATTTTGTGTATTTGATTGAATTTTGGTTTGAACACACATCAAGAAAATATTTATTAGAAAATAAAAAATTCAATTTGAATAATTTTTTGTGTTTATTGGTTACTATACTATGTTATGTATAAAGTGTTTTTATAGGTACAAGTATCTGTTGGTGGTAGAAGAAAATTTAGTTTCCCCCTATAAACACTCTTATGCGTAAACCAGACTTGTTCATGGCTTAATTGATATTACTTTATTTTTTGTGTTGCCTATTTCCAGGCTTTTGCTAGTGTGTAAGTTAATTTCTTCTTTTTTCGAGAGTGTTTTTTCATTGAAAATAAACTTCCAAAAAATACTACAGAGATAGACGGACGTCAGAAGAACATGAATCTTCCACTTTGAGTTTTAAAACTCTTCAAGGTGAAATCGTCTATTAAATGGAGTACCATAGATAAGTGAAGTACTAGGAGTGTGACTAAAGTACTGTCTTTTCCATGAGCTTTTTAGTCGGGTAAAAGAAAACAGGTCAAAGAAACAGATATAGATTTTTTTGTGTTTTTCCACTCCTTTTTCTGAGAAAACGGGTTGTATGCCTTGAAAGTTGCAGTTTTTTTGAAACGTAATTTCTTTTAACGGTTATTTTTGTACTTTTTTTGTTTGTTTTTGAGCTTTCATTTAACGAATGAACTCTTTTGTATTTGGCTTGCAATGTTATTTTTTGGTTGTTAGTTACAATCTTTTAATACGCTGGCCTCAAAGTAGTGACTTGTTATTTGGTTTGTTCTTTTAAGTTTTTTCTTTTACAGTGAAATGCATATTTATTTTAACAAGGCAGAGAAGAGTATTTTAAAACTTAATCTATTTGAAATAAGAGGCGCAGAAACAGACGCGTACATGCATACATTTAGCTCAATTGAGGGGTTTAATTTAAAATTTCAACCTCAGATGCATATTTTTAGGCAAGTGAACGATGTGTATTATTAAATCATATCTACGCTTGATGGGTCAAATTGTGGTAAATAAAAATATTAAAATTTATACGCCTTATAACTTCTAAGCCCATTTCCATCTGTACTAAATATACTTAAAGTCTAAGTTAAAATTATTAGTGCTATTAACATTATTAACCGAACCGACGCATACTGGTAGTTCTTCATACATTCCTTGGCAAAAACAAGTAAGTGTTATAGTCGGTCAAGTCGACCATACGATACCCTTCACCACTAAGGTCAAAGGTGTTTTTTTTCCTATATAAAAACAACTATTTGCTAAATTTTACCATCATACAAACATTTTCTCAAAACTTATATATATATAAGATGTTTCCGTCGTTTTGAACTTACTTGGACCGATTATCTCGAAACTTGGCAAATTGATTACAGTTATCACCAAAATATGTGTGCAAAAAATATACTTAAAATTCTCATTATATTCAGATTTACGAGCGGTTTAGTGTTTTTTGTCTCATTTAGCGCGTTTTGATAGAAGAGTTTATATGGGAGCTATGTGGACCGATTTCAACGAAATTTTGACAGAAATTTTGGTTTACATTGGGAGTATTTGTTTTAAATTTCATAAAAAAATAATGATATTTGTATCCAAAATTTCAATTTCGAGAAGTGGGAGCTGTGACAGGTACCATAAATAACACAGCACAACAAAATAAAAAAAATTTCATGTGCTTAAAACCACCATACAATCTTGATGTACCTTTGTACAAAAATGGTAAAATTTTTAAATTCTATGGCAAGATTTTTTTTTTTTATTTTTGTTTTAAATTGCAATTTTTTTTTAGACGTTTCTTCAACTAATTAATGATAACTCAAAAACTACTAGTCCGATATTACTAAAATAAAATCAGAAAAATTATGATTTACATAGCCTTTAATTTGTCTATATATCGCGTTTCAATCGGATCAATAGTATCGGAGTAATAATAAAAAACTTAAGAAAAAAATATATTTTTTACGTAAAAATGCAAAAATTTTCGTTTTAAAAAAATCATGAAAAATCGAAAACGGCAAAAAACTTCCAAATTTATTATTTCATCGCATAGCGACATATAATAGCAACAAAATGAGATATCGACCATAAAAATCGATTGATTTTTATGCATTTTTACGCATTATAGCGGGTTTTCAAATGTATGAAAAAAATTAATTTTCCAATTTCAAGGGGTGCATGTAGGATTATTGTGAGATTTGGTGAGAAACTTCCACCCACAAAATTTCAGTCGAATTGGACAACGTTAACGCATAGCGCATAGGCCCCAAATCTGAAAAATAGCATTTAAATCGAAAAAAATTGAAAAATTTTAAGTTTTTGCAAAATTAACGCTATTTATTCCCCCTTTTGCAAAAAACTGGATAAAATAATAAATCTGGAAGTTTTTTGCCGTTTTCGATTTTTCACGATTTTTTTAAAACGAAAATTTTTGCCATTTTTATGTAAAAAATATATTTTTTTCTTGTGTTTTTTATCATAACTCCGATACTATTGATCCGATTGAAACGCGATATATAGACGAATTAAAGGCTATGTAAATCTTTATTTTTCTGATTTTATTTTAATAATATCGGACTAGTAGTTTTTGAGTTATCATTAATTATTTGAGTTATCATTAATTAATAAAAAAAATCTTGCCATAGAATTTAAAAATTTTACCATTTTTGTACTAAGGAAGCCATGATACATCAAATGTATATAGTGGTTACTCGAGCACATTTTTGCTGTTGCCCTGTGTAATGAACCGATTTTGACGAATTTTAATAGCCATGGTCCCACTATCAAAAAATCATCTGTGCCAAATTCTATCAAATTATCTTTAGAATTGCAACCTATGCTTTGATTACATGGTTTACATGGAGGTCCAGCCAGACGGACGGACGGACTGATATCGCTAAATCGACTCTAAAAGTCTTTCTAAGCCTACTGGTATACTAAAAGGTTGGATAAAGACAAATATTTCTATGCGTTACATACATCAGCACAAACTTATAATACCCTTTCCACCTATGGCGGTGAAGGGTATAAATATAAGAGGTGTCATAGAGCATTAAAATTTGGTACATATGCTTTAAGTTAAAAATATTTTAAAGTTTCATCAAAATTGACCGCGCCCATTGAACTTTCCCATATGGGCTGCAGAATAATGTGTAAAGTTTTATTGAAATCTGCCACGCCCATCCCCAAATGTTTGTTTCTTAATCCTCTGTAACGAACCTCGAAACAGATTACTAGTATTACAAAGTTGAAATAAAAGGAAAGTTTCATTGAAATATGCCACGCCCAACGCCCACCTCACATATAAGCCGAATTTTTTTGTTTTTCAAAATTTTTGTTTCTTCTAATACAAATTTTGTGGCCTAAATTTGGTTAAAATTTAGGCCACATTTTGTTATTTGCAATTTGCATTAATGGTAATTTACTAGCAATTCTGATAGAATTTTGTATTTAAAAATTTCGAGTATTTTCATTGCAATAAAAAATGTGTTCTACGGGCGGATCCGGGCGGTTGCAAAAGTATATATAGGCTTTTTTTTAATTTAGAACCAGCACTCAGGGGATGACCCCTACTTATGCAATGCATTGTGTTCGAACTAGGAAAATAGAGTTAAAATTGTCAAAATTTTCGGATTTATGAGCGTTTTAGTGATTTTTGTCTCATTTAGTGCGTTTTTAAAGAAGTGTTTGTACGGGAGCTATGGTCAAATGTATACCGATTTTAACGAAATTTGGCACAGTGATTTAGGTTTACATATGCAGTATTTATTTTTAATTTCATGGAAAAATGTTGATATTTGTGGCCAATATATCAATTCCGGGAAATGTGACCTATGGGAGGTACCATAAATAATGGAGTGATTTTGACGAATTTCAATAGCCATGGTCCCATTATCAAAAAAGTGATCTGTGCAAAATTTCATCAAATTATCTTTAGAACTACGACCTGTAGTTTGATTACAAGGTAAACATGGGGGTCCAGTAGAGCGGTTCGCCTTCCATACCAAAAAAAAAAAGTTATGTCAGTCACCCCCTAGGATTAAAGATAATGTCAAAACAATTCCAAAAAATATTTTTTTATTTTTTTTACCACGCCTACAAATACCGCCCTTTTAGTATTTTGTTCACTGTGTAGTCATTTTAAGTCCGATCGTAACATTTTATATATCGGTGTAAGGGCTACATTGATAGTTTGATAGTTTTTTACTACCACGTCAATTTATAGTCATAAGATAGATTTTTACTCGATTTGATTAGAGTGGGTACGACTCGAATTTTAAAAAGATATGACTAGAAATTGACGAGGTTGTAAAAAACTATCAAAGAGAGAAATATAGCCCTTTCAGAGCCCTGAACATCGATGTATAAAGTGTTATAATCGGACTAAAGATGGCGACACAGTGAACAAAATACCAAAAGGCCGGTATTTGTAGGCGTGGTAAAAAAATAAAAAAATATTTTTTGGAATTGTTTTGACATTATCTTTAATCCTAGGGGGTGACTGCCAGACGGACGGACGGACGGACATCGCTAAATCGACTCAGAAAGTGATTCTAAGCCTATTGGTATACTAAAAGGTGGGTCTAAGACAAATATTTCTATGTGTTACAAACATCAGCACAAACTTATAATACCCTTTCCACCTTTGGTGGTGAAGGGTATAATAAAAGCAGTGTGCCAAGCAAAACTTTTGACACTCTTAAAAAAAGCATCCGGTATAACTTGAGTTTATTTAAACTTCCTATTAAATTTTCCCGGAATATTTAACTAATTGCCAAATAAATGTTAAAAGCTTAAATGTCGATAAAACAAGGTCAAATTAAATACGTTGTTTAATTGAAATTAAACAGAAATCAGGAATTGTTTTATCCTAAAAAAAACTGCTACGCGTATGATTGATATTTAATTAACATTAATTATAAATCAATCATACGTTGCCATTTACACATTTCCTTTCAATTTGTAGCACATGAAAATTAACCTTTTTATTTTACAATTCTATGAAAGCTCAATTCCCTGACAAAACAAAAAAACTTAATTAAATAACAGCTGTCAGTAAATTGAAAACTCTTAATTATGATGTGTTCTCGCTTTCTGTTGATAGTAAAAAGAAATAGCGAAATTGATAAATTTTAATTGTTATAAAAATTATATAGACACTTTTTTTGTAGGCACAAGCAAAGAGTGAATAAAAGTTTTTCGTTTCGTTTTTCTTTATAGCAGTTTATTAAGAACTTTTATTATAAAATAATTTGTTCCCTTTCTCTTACAATTTTCCTTGCACTCTTAGTTATTCATTAATTTTCCAATAAATTTAAAATTGTACAAAATGCAATCGAAAACACTTATAACTGCTTTGTGGTTCTTATTTTATTTCAGTTTTATTTTCATTTTCCCCTGACAATAAATTAAATGTGGCTCTATTGTGTCTCGCTTAGTTTATCTGGGATACTTTAAGACTTGTGCCCTGTCCTTTGATACTCCTTTTCGCTACTTCTTTCATTTATCTGCTCTGCAAATAACCAGCAAAACTGTCGTTGAAAGTAGTGAAAAGGACCTGCACAGGACTCTTTTGCTTAAATAACCGAAAAAACTGAAACTTCATTTAATAAGTTTCAAGTGTCTTCTTTCCAAATCGATTTTTTCCTTTTCGTATTTGCAATAAGTTTTGGAATTGTGGCCAAAAAGACAAAAAGAGATGAAAACTTGAAGCAAACACTTAGAGCATAAATGGGTAGAAGTCCTATAAAAAAAATAATAATAATGGAAAAAGGAAACCTAAAGAGAAGTAGAAATAATAATGAAACACAGTTACAAATGCCCTGTTATCATTATTGCGGTTATGGGCAAATAGTTTCATCGCCAATTTATACTTTGTCTACTTTCTTCTTCAAAACATGCGGGGAAATATTACAGCTGCAAAAATATGGCAAACTAGGGGTTTTCATAATTTTCATAAATTGAATATAGCTATTTTTTATAATAATAACTAAATGTACCTGGTCAACTTTGCTGGTCGAAAATTGAGTTTCTTATCAAAAATTTTTCAATAGAAAATTTTTTGTATCAAAAATATTTCTCCATAAATTTTCTTTGGAAAATTTTTTGTATCAAAAATTTTTCTATAGAAAATTTTTTGTATCAAAAATTTTTCTATAGAAAATTTTTTGTATCAAAAATTTTTCTATAGAAAATTTTTTGTATCAAAAATTTTTCTATAGAAAATTTTTTGTATCAAAAATTTTTCTATAGAAAATTTTTTGTATCAAAAATTTTTCTATAGAAAATTTTTTGTAGCAAAAATTTTTCTATAGAAAATTTTTTGTATCAAAAATTTTTTAATAGAAAACTTTTTGTATCAAAAATTTTGCTATAGAAAATTTTTAGCATCAAAAATTTTTCTATAGAACATTTTTTGTATCAAAAATTTTTCTATAGGAAACTTTTTGTATCAAAGATTTTGCTATAGAAAATTTTTTGTATCAAAGATTTTTTTATAGAAAGATTTTTTCAAAAATTTTTATATAGGAAATTTTTTATCTTAAAACTTCTTCTATAGAAATTTTTTTGTATCAAAACTTTTATAGAATATAGAAAATTTTATTACATAGAAAATAGATATAGATATAGAAAATTTTTGTTATCAAAAATTTTTCTATAGAAAATTTTTTGTATCAAAGATTTCTATAGAAAATTTTTTTATCAAAAATTTCTATAGAAAAATATTTTATCAAAAATTTCTGTAGAAAATTTTTTTATCAAAATTTTTCGATAGAACATTTTTTTATCAAAAATTTCTATAGAAAATTTGTTTCTCAAAAATTTTTCTATCAAAAATTTTTCTATAGAATTTTTTTTTCGAAAATGTTTCTATATAAAATTTTTAGTATTAAACATTTTTTTATATAAAATTTTTTGTATCAAAACTTTTTCTGTAGAAAATTTTTTGTAGCAAAAATTTTTCTATAGAAAATTTTGTGCATCAAAAATTTTTCTATAGAAAATTTTTTGTATCAAAAATTTTTCTATAGAAAATTTTTTGTATCAAAAATTTTTCAATAGAAAACTTTTTATATCAAAGATTTTGCTATAGAAAATTTTTTGCATCAAAAATTTTTCTATAGAAAATTTTTTGTATAAAAAATTTTTCTATAGAAAAATTTTTGTATCAAAGATTTTGCTATATAAAATTTTTTGTGTCAAAGATTTTGCTATAGAAATTTTTTTGTATCAAAAATTTTTTTATAGAAAGATTTTTTCAAAAATTTTTATATAGAAAATTTTTTATCTTAAAACTTCTTCTACAGAAATCTTTTTGTATCAAAACTTTTATAGAATATAGAAAATTTTTTTATATAGAAAATAGATATAGATATAGAAAATTTTTGTTATCAAAAATTTTTCTATAGAAAATTTTTTGTATCCAAGATTTCTATAGAAAATTTTTTTTATCAAAAATTTCTATAGAAAAATATTTTATCAAAAATTTCTGTAGAAAATTTTTTTATCAAAATTTTTCGATAGAACATTTTTTTATCAAAAATTTCTATAGAAAATTTGTTTCTCAAAAATTTTTCTATCAAAAATTTTTCTATAGATTTTTTTTTTTCGAAAATTTTTATATATAAAATTTTTTGTATCAAAACTTTTTCTGTAGAAAATTTTTTGTATCAAAAATTTTTCTATACAAAAGTTTTTGTATCAAAAATTTTTCTATATAAAATTTTTTATCAAAAATTTTTCTATAGAAAATTTTTTGTATCAAAAATTTTTCTATAGAAAATTTTTTGAATCAAAAATTTTTCTATAGAAAATTTTTTTGTATCAAAAATTTTTCTATAGAAAATTTTTTTGTATCAAAAATTTTTCTATAGAAAATTTTTTGTATCAAACATTTTTCTATAGAAAATTTTTTGTATCAAAAATTTTTCTATAGAAAAATATTTTTATCAAGAATTTTTTGTATCGAAAATTTTTCTATAGAAAATTTTCGTATCAAAAATTTTTCTATAAAAAATTTTTTGTATCAAAAATTTTTCTATAGAAAATTTTTTGTATCAAAATTTTTGTGTAGAAAATTTTTTGTATCAAAAATTTTTCTATAGAAAATTTTTTGTATCAAAAATTTTTCTATAGAAAATTTTTTGTATTAAAAATTTTTCTATAGAAAAGTTTTTGTATCAAAAATTTTTCTATAGAAAATTTTTTGTATCAAAAATTTTTCTATAGACAATTTTTTGTATCAAAAATTTTTCTATAGAAAAATTTTTGTATCAAAAAAGTTTTTGTGAAAATTTTCTGTATCAACAATTTTTCTATAGAAAATTTTTTGTATCAAAAATTTTTCAATTTTTACAAAAAATTTTCTATAGAAAATTTTTTGTGTCAAAAATTTTTCTATAGAAAATTTTTTGTATCAAAAATTTTTCTATAGAAAATTTTTTGTATCAAAAATTTTTCTTTAGAAAATTTTTGGTATCAAAAATTTTTGCTATAGAAAATTTCTGACGCAAAAAAAATTCTATAGAAAAATTTTTAATAAAATATTTTCTATAAAAAATTTTTCTATAAAAAATTTTTTTATCAAAATTTTTTCTATAGAAAATATTTTTATCAAAAATTTCTATAGAAAATTCTTTTATTAAAAATTTGTATAGAAATTTTTTGAAAATATTTTTTGATAAAAAAATTTTCTATAGAAATATTTTTCAGTCTAAAAATTTTCTAAGACATTTTTGAAAAAAAAAATTATAAAAATTGATCATAAAAAAAATTTCTATAGAAATTTTTGATAGAAATATTTTCAATTAAAAAAATTTTGATAAAAAAATTTTTTATAGAAAAATTTTTGATAGAAAATTTTTTATTAAAAATTTTGGTATAGAATTTTTTTTCGTCAAAAATTTTTCTATCGATTTTTTTTTTACTTGCATAACATTTTTTCTATAGAAAATTTTTTATCTTACATTTTTCTAAGAAATTTTTTTATCGATAGTTTGTAGATTTCTTTTTTATAAAAAATATTTTTCTATAGAAAATTTTTTTTTAGCAAAT
>OW121740.1:21075897-21168397 GCA_933228675.1 Stomorhina lunata
ATTGTCAAAAGTAAGAAAAAGACAAGCGAAATATATAGTAAAAGCAACAACAACAGCAACTTAATCGATTATAAGAAATTTTCAAATTCCAAAGGATTTTGCCAAATCTAAGTATTAAAAAGCTTAAAATAGAACAATTTTAAAAATCTTAACTTTATTGCTGATGAGATAAGGACGAAGTTAAGTTTTTTTTTGTTTTGTTTTTCTGTTAGACAAAATTACATTAATAGAAATGGTCTTAAAGTAGTATAAGAAAAAGTTGAACATTATTTGCTTGAATGGTTTTAAAAGGAATCAGAAAAAGTTTTTGGAAATTTATTAAATTATAAATTAAATAACCAAGGTTTTATCAATAAAGAAATTTATGTTAATATTTGAATAAAGTTAATAAAATAACATTTTATGTTTAAAGGGAAAAAACGGAAATCGATTTATAGTAGTAAATATTCTTTGAAAAAGATTAAATAATATATGTATAATATTTTGACAAAAAAAAAAAACTTTGAACATTACAAGGATCTACATTTGAAATCACGAAAAATTTTTGTTAAAAAATCAAATTGATGGACTTTTTTTTATTAAAAAACTATAAATGGCCACAGCTTTGCTAAAAATATCTGTCTCATACATAAGCATTTTGGTTGAAAACCTGGCTAATATTTAAAGTGTTTATTAAACAAAAATTTTGTTTTTTTTTTATGTATAAAGGTTTAAAATAGTAAAAGAAAAAAAATTGTCCCCTTATGCCTATCTTTTCGTGTATTACTGTAATCAAAGTACAGGTCGCAGTTTTCAAAAGAATTTGATGAAATTAGTTGCATGTTAATTTTTGGTATCAAAGACAAAACAGCTGATTCGGGTCTTCTATAAATGTGAACTCAAAAACAACTGATATCACGATACGTCACTGGTGAGGGATGATATAGTGATGAAATTATGTGCATGTTTATTTATGTTACCAAAGATAAAGCCTTTTGGTCGATATAGCTCCAATGTTTCTCATACTTCCTATACAAATATGCTCTCAAAACGAAACGAAATGACGATAAGTCTCTGGTTTAGAGAGGTATGATGACAATAGTCTGTCTGTCTGTCTGTCTGTCTGTCTGTCTGTCTGTCTATCTGTCTGCTGTCTGCTGTCTGCTGTCTGTCTGTCTGTCTGTCTATCTGTCTGTCTGTCTGTCTGTCTGTCTGTCTGTCTGTCTGTCTGTCTGTCTGTCTGTCTGTCTGTCTGTCTGTCTGTCTGTCTGTCTGACTGTCTGTCTGTCTGTCTGTCTGTCTGTCTGTCTGTCTGTTTGTCTGTCTGTTTGTCTGTTTGTCTGTCTATCTGTCTGTCTGTCTGTCTGTCTGTCTGTCTGTCTGTCTGTCTGTCTGTCTGTCTGTCTGTCTGTCTGTCTGTCTGTCTGTCTGTCTGTCTGTCTGTCTGTCTATCTGTCTGTCTGTCTGTCTGTCTGTCTGTCTGTCTGTCTGTCTGTCTGTCTGTCTGTCTGTCTGTCTGTCTGTCTGTCTGTCTGTCTGTCTGTCTATCCATCTGTCTGTCTGTCTATCCATCTCTCTGTCTGTCTATCCATCTGTCTGTCTGTCTGTCTGACTGACTGTCTGTCTGTTTGTCTGTCTGTGTGTCTGTCTGTCTGTCTGTTTCTCTGTCTGTCGGTCTGTCTGTTTATCTATTTGTTCGTCCGTATGTCCGTCCATCCGACTGTCTGTCTGCCTGTCCGTCTGTTTCCAATACCGAGACTATTGTCAAATATTGTTACACAAGAGTCTCCTATTCTGAGACCATAGTCTTATTTTCTATAGTCTTCTATTCACAAGAAAGTGGTCCTCTTTATTGAGATAGAAGTATACTATACTGAGGTTATAGTCACCTATGCTGAGACTACTCCTATACCAAACTATTGTAAGACTAAAGCCTCCTATGCTGAGACAGTAGATTTCAACTGTGATACAAAAGTCTAATACAGTGATAACATTGTGTTCTATACTGAGATTTTTGTCTTCTATACTGATACTATAGTGTCGTACGCTGAGATTGTAATCTCCTTTTTAGACATTACAGTCTCCTTTTTATAGACTATGGTCTCCTTTTTAGAGACTAGTCTCAGTATAGGAAACTACTATACTGAGACTATAGTCTCCTATACTGAGACTAGTCTCCTATGCTGAGACTATAGTCTAATATACTCAGACTATAGTCTCCTATACTGATACTTTAGTGCCCTCTACTGATACTTTAGTCTCCAATACTGATACTACAGTTTCCAATATTGATACGATAGTCTCTTGTATTGATACTATAGTCTCCTATACTGAGCCTAAGGTCTCCTGTACTAAGGCTATAGTATTCAATACTGATACTATAGTCTCCTATACAGAGACAATATTCATCTATATTGAGACTATAGTCTCTTATACTGATACTAAAGTCTCCTATAATGATACTATAGTATCCTATACTGTGTCTCAGGTCTCCTATACTGAGACTATTATCTATACTGATATTTTAATATTCTGTTTAGAAAATTTAGTTTCCTATATTGAGGCTATGGTCTCCTATTTAGAATAGAAGTAAGAAGAAACATTATTTATATAAAACTTTGTAAGATGGAAAAATTACGACTAATGTCAAATTTTACCAGTTTGAAAAATTTTATAAAGAAATATAACACAAGGAACCACGATTAAAATATTTTTTTTTTTAAATACTGATTAACAATTTACATAAAATAGTTGTTAACACAAACAACTACGATTGGTGGAGAATCCATCTAAAATATTTAACAATTTCAAAATGATATTCACTCTGTTTTGGAAGCCATGGAAAACTATAGAATAATTTTAAAATTTTTAACTTATACTCGTATATGTATAAAAAAAACAACATGGAAAAGCAATTATTAGTTTCTGTTTATTATACGTAATGACTTATATATGTATATGTGTTTATTTTTTACAAAAACTTTATTTACTTAATTGAAAAATATAAAAATAAACAAATTTAAATGCAGAACAGAAAACACTTTGTTAACAATTTCAAACTAATTTTTGTGATATAAATTAATTTTGAAAATATTGTTGCTACATTTTTTTTTTAATTTGTTTTTGATGTTGCAGATTCCATTAAAATATAATTTTACAAAAACACTTTGTTTTTCCTTTTTGTCATATTTTTTATTAACACTATAAAATTTATAAATGTGAGAATTTGTGGATGTGTGCATTTGTACACACATACTTATTTATGTGAGTGAGTGTGAATAACAGTAAAGATTTAAATTGGTATAGACTACTTTTGCTGTGCTAAAATAAATTTTCACCTTTATCTTATTCAAATTATATTTAGTTTAGAATGTTCTGTTAATATTTAGATTAGTTCCACAATTTACACACTTTCGCTCTCCACTGTTTTCAGGAAATGAGTATTCATATGCTCACGTCTATGTCGAGTTGCTAGTTATTGTTAGTGGGTCATCGTTTTTTTTTTTTTTTCAAAACTATAAAATGTTATTTTTCCAGACATCTGCACTAATTTACATGTTGTTTAAATAAGTTCCATGGATACATATGCTCTTTCTTCTTCTGCTTATGCACAATGTATGATGGAAACTATTATAGAATAAACATATTTCTGGTTTCAGGATTCAAATTCATATAAATTTAAAACGAACGATACTTTGTCCTTTGCAAAGAAGGATAGAACGAAAGCGCAAAACATTTCAAAATAAATAAATGAGTATGTGTGATTGAGATTAAGGGTCCTATTATATATCTATATCCAATATTGAGACTATAATATACTATTCTCAGACTATAGTCTCCTATTTAAGCCTATAGTATCCAATATTAAGACTATTGTAGCCTATACTGAGATCAAACTCTCCTATGCTGAGACTATAGTCTCCTATACTGAAACTATAGTTTCCTATACTGAGACTATGGTCTCCTATATTGAGGCTATAGTCTCCTACACTAACACTATAGTATCCTAAACTGAAAAATACTATAGAAAATACTATAATCTGTATTTTCTACTGATACTATAGTCCCCTATACTGAGACTATAGTTTCCTATACTGGGCATATAGTCAACTATACTAAGATTATGGTATTCTATATCCTATACTATGATTATAGTATCCTATAATGAGACTAAAGTCTCCTATGCTGAGACTATAATATCCTATACTGAGACTATAATATCCTATACTGAGACTATAGTATCCTAAACTGAGACTATGGTCTCCTACACTGAGACTATAATTTCCTATATTAAGACTATAGTATCCCTTACTGAGACTATAGAATTCTCTACTGAGACTATAGTACCCTACACTGAGACTATAGTTTCCTTTACTGAGGCTTTAGTATCCTATACTGAGACTATGGTATCCTATACTGAGACTATTGTATCCTATACTAAGACTATAGTATCCTATACTAAGACTATAGTATCCTGTACTGAGATTATAGTCTCTTATACTAGAACTATAGTTTCCTATACTGAGATTTTAGTTTTCTATATTGAAAATCGCAGTATAGTATCCTATACTGAGACTATAATATCCTATACTGAGACTATAGTATCCTAAACTGAGACTATGGTCTCCTATACTAAGACTATAATTTCATATATTAAGACTATAGTATCCCTTACTGAGACTATAGTATTCTCTACTGAGGCCATAGTCTCCCATACTGAGACTATAGTCACCTATACTGAGCCTCCTATACTGTGACTATTGTATCCTATACTGAGACCATAGTCTCCTATACTGACACAATGGTATCCTATACTGAGACTATAGTCTCCTATACTAAGAATTTAGTATCCTATATTGATATTATAGTCTCCTATACTGAGACTATAGTTTCCTATACTGAGACTATAGTTTCCTATACTGAGACTATAGTCTCCTATACTGAGACTATAGTCTCCTATACTGAGACTATAGTCTCCGATACTGAGACTATATTATCCTATTCTGAGACTATAGTCTCCTATACTGAAACTATAGTCTCCTGTACTGAGACTATAGTCTCCTATACTGACTCTATAGTCTCCTACACTGAGACTATAGTCCCCTATACTGAGACTATAGTCTCCTATACTGAGACGATAGTCTCTTATACTGAGACCATAGTCTCTTATACTGAGACTGTAATCTCTTATACTGAGACTATAGTCTCCTATACTGAGACTATAGTCTCCCATACTGAGACTATAGTCTCCTATACTGAGGCTATAGTCTTCTATACTAAGACTTTAGTCTCTTACGCTGAGACTATAGTCCCTTATACTGAGACTATAGTCTCCTATACTGAGACTATAGTCTCCTATACTGAGACTATAGTCTCCTATACTTTGACTATAGTCTCTTACGCTGAGACTATAGTCTCTTATACTGAGACTATAGTCTCCTATACTGAGACTATAGTCTCCTATGCTGAGACTATAGTCTCTTATACTGAGACTATAGTCTCCCATACTGAGACTATAATCTCCTATACTGAGGCTATAATCTTCTATACTGAGACTATAGTCTCCTATACTGAGGCTATAGTCTTCTGTACTGAGACTATAGCCTCTTACGCTGAGACTATAGTCTCCTATACTGAGACTATAGTCTCCCATACTGAGACTATAGTCTCCTATACTGAGGCTATAGTCTTCTATACTGAGAATATAGTCTCTTATGCTGAGACTATAGTCTCTTATACTGAGACTATAGTCTCTTATACTGAGACTATAGCCTCAGTATAGGAGACTATAGTCTCCCATACTGAGACTATAGTCTCCTATACTGAGGCTATAGTCTTCTATACTGAGACTATAGTCTCCTATACTGAGACTATAGTCTCCTATACTGAGACTATAGTCTCCTATACTGAGACTAAAGTCTCCTATACTGAGCCTATAGTCTCATATACTGAGACTATATTCTCCTATACTGAGGCTATAGTCTCCTATACTGAGTCTATAGTCTTCGATACTAAGACCAGTAGAAGTTGTAGACTATAGTTCCCTATAGTGTATAGTAGTCATTCACTATAAATTTACTTTTGTGTAGAAAACGTTGCAATTTTAACACTTTGGAAAGGTTTCACATACAAATTGCTTCAAAAACTTAAATTTTGTATTCAAAATGTTTTGAGTTAAATTGTAACTGCAAACTTTAATCATGGCTCATATGATCTTTCTTCGCTGCGCCCTCCACTCATGTTATATCATCAGTACTAACCATGGCCCAGTCTAATATTTAAATTATATTTGCATTGACTGGTTGAGCTGAGTGGTGATGTTGAGTGAGAAGTATCAAGAACTGAACGTGATGAATGTCTGAAAAAGAAAGAAGAAAAATAAAATAAAACTCTTTAACACTTAACCCCTTTAGGTGAACAAGTCAGCTCAGAGGAAAAAGTTAAAAAAAGTAAATAATAAATTGGGATGTTAGTGCAATACACGTTTTGATTTGAATTGTATTTTCTGTATGTCTTGTTACAGTTAGTTTAGTATGCATTTTTAATTGTGTTTTTGTTTGAGAACGAGTAGGGAACATGTTTTCTTGTTTAAAGTAAATTGTTGTTATTCCCCTGTCACACAAATAATGGCTAACCTTGATCTACACTTTTTTTTTCTAAATATAGCTTCTATGCTGAGTTGCCGTAAATCTCTTAATGAGGTTACTCAAAAGTTAAGTATCCAACCGAAAAATAAGCGACAAATATAAAAAGTTGCGAAATATTGCTTTAAATCTTGGCAGTCGTTAGGTAGTATTAGAATTAACGAAATTAAAATTTAGAGCGCAATGGATTATCTTCCAAGTGTATTGTATAATTCGTAGAACAGCGACATGGGTCTAAAATTTAGACTCTAAATGTTAAATCGTATGAAGAAAAAAACACTACAATGGTACTACAATGAGCTTTAAGTGAGTCTTATTACCATACAGCTACAGATACAAATTTATCTCTTAAAATTGATATGATAGTTAATTGTTTTATTAATGTTGATGTATCCTAAGTGGGTTAATATATTTGATACGCAAGCAATCACCAGACTAACATACCACAAATATGTATTTGTTTAACATATACGTATATTATTTATATAGTTATATACATACATATATAGTAAATATACTAGAAAATAAAGGTTGTGAACCGAAATATTGTTTACAACATTCAAAAATGTTAAAGATATCAGAAAAGTGATCAGAAATGGTTTTTAAATAAAGAAATGTTGTTGTGGACAACCATTCCTCCACGTAAGTTTCAATGGTTAGTTTGACAGTCTTCGTCATTTTTAAATTGAGATTATACAGGCTAATTATCAAAAATTTAGACGAAGGCCTATAGCCTTTGTATGAACTTCCATACAATGATGTGCCATATGGTCCATTTGAAAAGTCCAATAAAAAGAGACTATATCACTTTTACTCTAATTCAGAAACAACTAATGGAGACGATTATTCAATGAGAGAAACCTAAGGCATACATAAGTGCTCATGAAATGTATTTTGTTTGTGCGTTTATAAGTTTTTCAATAGAAATTTTCTATAGAAAATTTTTTGATCAGACTATTTTCAATAAAAATAATAATTGTAATAAATTGGGATTCTTAGTGCAATACACTACAGTAAAACTTTTTAAAAAAATGTTTCTATAGAAAATTTTTTCATCAAAAATTTTTCTATAGAAATTTTTTTATCAAACATTTTTCTGTAGAAAATTTTTTATCAAAAAATTTTCTATAGAAAATTTTTTTCTATGAAAAATGTTTCTATATAAAATTTTGTTATCAAAAATTTTTCTATCGAAAATATTTTATAAAAAATTTTTCTATAAAAAATTTTGTTATCAAAAATTTTTCTACAGAATTTTTTTTAGTTTTTCTACTGATTTTTTTTTTTTTTTAATTTTTTTAAAGAAAATTTTTTTTTTTTAATATTTTTAAAGAAAATTTTTTTACCAAAAATTGTTCTAAAGACAAATTTTTTAATAAAAATATTAACAAAAAAATTTTATATAGAAATTTTTTTATCAAATATTTTTCTACGGAAAATCTAATTAACAATATTTCTTTAGAAAATTTCGTTATCAAGAATTTTTCGATAGAAATTTTTTTTATCAAAAATTTTTCTATAGAAAATTTTTTTATCAAAAATCGTCAAAGATTAAAAAAAAAATTTTTTATTCAAAATTTTTCTATAGAAATTTTTTTTATTAAAAATTTTTCTATAGAAAAAATTTTGATAACAAAATGTTCTATAAAAAATTTTTTATAAATTTTTCGTAGACAATTTTTAGCGAAAAATTTATGTATAGAAAATTTTTTTATCAAAAACCTTTCTATAGAATTTTTTTTTATTAAAAATGTTTCTATTGAAAATTTTCTATAGATTTCTATAGATTTTTTTTTCAAAAATGTCTCTATAGAAAATTATTTTTATCAAAAATTTTTCTATAGAAAATTTTTTTATGAAAAATTCTTCTTTTTATCAATAATTTTTCGATAGAAATTTTTTTATCAAAAACCTTTTCATCAAAATTTTTTTTATCAAAATTTTTTTTATCAACAATTTTTCCATAGAAAATTTTTTATCATAATTTTTTTTTTTTTTTTCAAAAATGTTTCTATAGAAAATTTATTATCAAAAATTTTTCAATAGAAAAGTTTTTTATCAAAAAATTTTTTTTTTCTAAAATGTTTCTATGGAAAATTTTTTTATCAAAAATTTTTCTATAGAAAGTTTTTTTTTCAAAAATGTTTCTATAGAAAATTTTTTTATCAAAAATTTTTCTATAGAAAATTTTTTTCAAAAATTTTTCTATAGAAAATTTTTTCATCAAAATTTTTTTTATCAAAAATTTTTCGATAGAAAATTTTTTTATCAAAAATTTTTCTATAGAAAATTTTATGAAAAATTCTTCTATATAAATTTTTTATCAACAATTTTTCTATAGAAATTTTTTTTATCAAAAACCTTTTCATTAAAAATTTTTTTATCAAAAATTTTTTTTATCAACAATTTTTCCATAGAAAATTTTTTTATTAAAAACTTTTCTGTAGAAAGTTTTTTTATCAAAAATTTTTCAATAGAAAAGTTTTTTATCATAATTTTTTTTTTCAAAAATGTTTCTATAGAAAATTTTATATCAAAAATTTTTCTATAGAAAGTTTTTTTTTCAAAAATATTTTTTATAGAAAGTTTTGTTATCAAAAATTTTTCTATAGAAAATTTTTCTGTAGAAAATTTTTTCATCAAAATTTTTTTTTATCAAAAATTTTTCGATAGAAAATTTTTTCATTAAAAATTTTTTATCAAAAATTTTTCTATAGAAAATTTTTTTTATCAAAAAATTTTGTATTGAAAATTTTTTTATCAAGAAATTTTCAATAGAAAAGTTTTTTATCAATTTTTTTTTTTCAAAAATGTTTCTATAGAAAATTTTTTTATGAAAAATTTTTTTATAGAAAATTTTTTTATGAAAAATTTTTTTATAGAAAATTTTTTTATCAAAAATGTTTCTATAGAACTATAGAAAACTTTTTATAAAAAATTTTTCTAATGAAAATGTTCTCATCAAAAATTTTTTTATCAAAAATTTTCTATAGAAACGTATTTTTATAGAAGAAAATTTTAAAAGAAAATTTTTCTATAGAAACATTTTCTTGAGAATATTTTTTGATAGAAAAATATTTTTATCGAAAGTTTACACAGAAAAATATTTTGATAAAGGGCGTTGATTTTGAAAATCTCATGCTTATGAATGGGTCTTCGGAATATGTTCAGACTTATATGTAATTGTGAAGTTTATCTTTATACAGATCAACAATTTTCCGTTTAAAATTCCTGCAATAAACCTTTGATAATTTTATTAATCGCATTTAAATAACTGAGTAAAAAAGTAAAACTTTATTCGTTTACATTCTTTAGATCAAATCCCATTGGAAGCACAACATGGAAAATTTAAGACAAATGCCCCAAGTTGTGACAAATATTTTTTTTTTCTGCTGCTGGTGTTGTTCAGTACTTTTATTTTTTAGCTTTTCACCGAAAGAAGGAAAACTTTGCCAGTAAAGACTCGTGAACTACAAACAAAATGTGAAAATTGCAAGAAAAAGTAATAGAGAAGAAAAGGGAAACTTTAATGTTTTTTTTCAGGAAAACTTTTTTCTACGAAGTTGTAGTGTAAAACTTATTACAAGAGTAAAGTACATGCATATAAATGTAAGTATCAGACAGTAGTAAAAGGATATAAGAAACTCCTAAAGGAGTGAGAAGAAAAAAAATTACATAACTTTTGTATAAAAGAAATTCATTTAGTTACAAAATTGTTATTTGCAATGTAAGAAGTCATAAATAAATTTTTGTATAAAATTTACTCATATCGAGTGACTACTGTTTGCTATAACTTTAGTCAACATAATTGTATGTTTGTGTAATCTAACCATCAACAGACTTGCAACTTGGAACTTGTGTTTTTTATAACAAATTATTTTTTTTCCAAATTTTTTTGCTTTTTTTTCAATTTATTAGTCTAAAGTGCAGACACTTTAGTAAAATGATGTCTTTATGCATTGGCTAAACATTGATTTATAATATCGACATATCGTATCTATAGAAATTGAGGACAAGCAACAAAAAAAAACGGAAATGTTGTATAAAACATTTACTTGAATAGTTTGTTTAATGAAGGATTCAAGGATAGAGAGACTCCAGCCAACAACTAGATGTTTTTGATGAACACTAAGGCTATATTTATAGCCAGTTTTTTGGATTATCCTTTAACTCAAAAAGTAAAGAAAATTTACGTATGTCTGTTTATAGTATTGTACAAGGTGTTATAGTTAAAAAAAAACATTTCTGAATGACTGATGATAAAGTTATGATCACACCTGCGGCAAATGGTTGAAATTAAAGGATGTGGTTTTGGGGTGAAAATATTAAACAAATATGTTGGAATAAATAAAGTTTTTTTTTGACAGATATATGTGTTGTATAAAAATTTTTATAGAAATATATACAAATTATTATAGTCGGTAAAAATTGACTTTGTGACACCCTTTGTTGCTCGGCTACATAACCTAAAAGGAGAATTGTACACAATTTTAAGAACCTAAATATATGCAATACATTTTGAGTCTTAAAAGCTCGTGAAAACGATAGAAACAAAAGTGGTATTGGTTTTGATCAGCAGTAAAAACTAAAGGGCACATGTTGGGTAGTTTTTGCAAAGTTCGCCCCTTAGGGTGTAAAACAGGTAAGAAAATAAACAAGTAAGAGTGTTATATTCGGCTGTGCCGAATACCCACCATCAAGTTGTACGAGAGTGCGGCTAATTCAAAATGTTGACCAAATGTGGTATTGTTGGTAATATATTTGGACTAAATTAGGTTGCAGTGGTATAGTTCCTATAGTTCAACATTTAAAAGTATCTAAATGGTTTAACAAGTATTTACCTTGGACAAAATGCTGTTCCATAACCGAATATAGTTTTACATTATTAAGCTGTTTCGTTGTGCCATAAACATATTGATAGCAACACGCCAGGTTCATATATTAGGAGTTCCTAATGCATCTATCGTGTATAAAGTCTGGACCTGACATTGATTGATAGCTATCTTATATCGTAGATGCAATCTTAATATACTGATTGTACCTCCAAATCTTTTTGATTGTAGATATAAAAAGGGGATGTTATATCGGGTGGTTAAATTTCAAGGGTCGATGTTGATTTTTAATAAAACACACACTATTTAGGAAATTATTGTAATTTTATTTTATTGTGATATACTGGTATTACTCAATTATGTATGGAACAAAATATCGGACAAATGGGCGCCGCAACCACGGCTGCACACCTTCATCCGATGGTCCAAATTTTCGATGACCCTGAGGCATAATGGAGGTTCTATGCCGTTAATGTGCCGAATTATCTCATCCTTTAGCTCTTGAAGTGTTGCTGGCTTATCGACGTCAGAGGTTCGAAAGGCTCAATTCCTAATTCCATATTTTAAAATCAAATTTATTTTAGTGTTTATATCATTCCCATAATACATTCACCTGAATGAAGTCATAATCCTTAACTTTTAAGAATTAATTCTTAGGGAATTTAAAATCAGTTAGATTTAATTTAAATTATTTCAATTCTTAATCTTATACAAAAATAATTAAAAATTTTATAAACAAATCATTTTTTAAAGGCATACAAAAATAAATGTATTCAAACGAACCCTACAGTTCAAAAATATATAATACCTATAAAAGAGCGGAATAAAATAAATCTCAACGAAACAAGTCCTTAACCATAAAATAAGTTTCAGGATTGCATTAGGGATTAAATATCATTTAATACCCATGAAAAAAAGTCCCCATTTTAGAGGATAAAGAATTGGGTTAAAAAAGGGTTTTTAAGTTGAGATGATTTCCATTTCGATTTTAACAAAACCAAGTCCACGTTGTCTAAAAAACATGTATGAAAAGTCATATGATTAAAATGTGATTTATTCATTATCGACATACATACATATGTATATTTACATTTTCTAATTGTACTGAATTTTGTAATTTTATTCTAATTCCATCATAATTGTGTATGTATCTCAGCTATGTAATATATCTTCCTGCTAAGGGACTAATGTTTTTTAGACCTGTAGGGCATATACAAATAACATTTTTGTGGAAAAATTCAAAAGTTTATTAAGTTGACTTAGGCGAAATTTAAAAAAAATAAAAAAATTCTTTGTTATTGGTCATAAGATCAGAAAAACTATTTAAAATTTTTAGAAAAAAATTTTAATTTAGCAGATTCCTTCACTGATTGAATTTCTGGTAAAGATTAGGTCATTATAAACGAAGGACCATTAATATTACTATATTCCTGCATATCTAAATATCTTTTAAAAGTTATAGTTTAACAAATAAATGCAAAATATACACAAGTTTGCGGTGAAATAGCCACATTAGGGTAGTTCCGTTTTTTTGAACGAACATTAAAGAATACATGCATACTTTTATTAAATGTGTATACTTTCTGATAAAACATAAGAATATTTTAATAGGTTATGGTAAATTTTGTTCTATTTTATATCTAGGGTTTTTACAAACAATGTATATCGCACTTGATATAATAATACCCTTTAAATTAAAACTTCAATTTTCGTTTTTTGGTTTGATATACTTTTATTCAATGAGTGGAATAGTTTAAAAAACTTTTCCCTCGAAAAAGTCAGAATTTAAGTTTTTGATTTAAAATCAAGTAACTTTAGTTTATATCCACCCTAATGATTTGCACAAAATGAATTACCAAAAAATATTTTAATTCAATTTGGACTGGTTTTAATTAAGAATAAAAAATGTTAATTCAAATTGGAATAGAGGAATGAAGAAACATTTTATTCATTCAAGTTGATTTTAAATTCCCATGTGAATCAATTCACTATGAATTAAAAATCAACACATTTTTTTTAGTTGTTTTATGGGAATTAAACTTAAGGTATTGTTAAATCATTTTTGAATTCCTAGGAATAAAGCTAATATTTAATTAAGCCTTTCGAAGCTTTGATCGACGTACACCTTTTCTTTCAAAAAACCCCAAAGAAAAAAGTCCAACGGTGTCAAATCGCATGATCTTGGCGGCCAATTGACATCGCCATTACGTGAGATAACACGGCCATTGAATTTGTTGCGCAAAAGAGCCATTGTTTCGTTAGCTGTGTGGCAAGTGGCACCGTCCTGCTGAAACCACATATCGTCCACATCCATATCTTCCAATTCGGGCCATAAAAAGTTCGTTATCATCTCACGATAGCGAACACCATTCACAGTAACTGCCTGACCGGCCTCATTTTTGAAAAAATAAGGTCCGATGATGCCGCCAGCCCATAAACCGCACCAAACAGTCACTCTTTGTGGGTGCATTGGTTTTTCGACAATCACTCTTGGATTCTCATTCTGTTTATTGACGTATCCACTGAGGTGAAAATGTGCATCATCACTGAAGATGATTTTCTTCGAAAATTGATCATCCACTGTTGCCATTTCTTGTCATAATTCTGCCCATTCACGACGTTTGGAATGGTCAAGAGGCTTTAGTTTTTGAGCCAATTGCACCTTGTAAGCGTGTAAATGCAAGTCTTTATGCATAATGTACATCAACGACGAGCGTGAGAGGTGCAATTGTTGGGCATCACGATGAGTTGAGGTGGACGGCTCTTCATCCACACTATCGCAAACAGCAGCAATATTTTCTGTAGCACGAGCTGTACGAGCATGCACTGGTGTTCTCACATCTTCTACAGACCCGGTTTGCTCGAATTTTTCCACGATTTTTGCGATTGTACGCACATTTGGACGATCAAATTGACCAAAAAAATCACGAAGTGCACGATATGCATTTTGATTTGAACGCCCATTTTCATAATTAGCACGTTGTTGGATTGTGTATCTCTCCTTGGTTGAAATTGAGTAAGTCTGAAATAGAGAAATGTCAAATAAAATTCTGAAAAAAACTTGGCGTTTAGGTGTGGTTCACATTCAACATCGGCCCTTATAATTTAACCACCCTTTATATATAAGAACTATAGCCAAATGTTGACGGATTGTTACAAAATTTAATATACTGGCTGGCATTAATATAAAGTTTATTTGTGAAAAATTTAGTCCCCATAGCTGGCATAGTTTATAATTGAATAGCTTTTAACTGGTGTTTGTGGCATTTAAGTGGTTACCGGGAGCGGTTTCTATATATAAAAGCTATGGTCAAAAATTGACCGATTCCTATAAAATTTGACATACTGACTGAAAGTTGCATAAAACTTCTCTGTTCTAAATTTAATAGTCATAGATTTTACAATTTTATTCAACTAAATGTGAACCGATTTTACCCATTTTAAGCACACATTTTCTATAACATATCGAAAATACTTTTGCTAAATTTTGTTTGATTGCCCTTGTAGTTAAGGAGCTATCGCGCTTTTCTCTGAAGGAAAGACGGACATAAACCGTCTTTTCTTTTTGTATTTTTGTGTTTCCGTAAGTTCTTTATATCTGAGCTATGGTCAAATAGTAACCGATTGTAACAAAATTTTGCACACTGGATGGCATTTCAATAAGACTTCCTTTTGTAAAATTTTGTTGCTATAGCTCTTTCAGACTGACATAAATCCCCTTTTTTTTGAATTTTTGTGTTTTCGTAAGTTTTTTTATATGGGAGCTAGGTCAAATGGTGACCGATTGCGACAAAATTTTACACACTGGCTGGCATTGATATAAGACTTTCTTAAAATTTAGTGGTTATATTTGTTATACTTTAGGATTTATTGGCATTTAAGTGTATTTTAGGTGAAATTTTGACTGTTTCTGTAAGTTTTTTGTATGGGAGCTATGAATAAATGTAAACCGATTTTAATGAAATTGTATATGCAGCCTAGGGCTTACGC
The DNA here is from genome assembly GCA_933228675.1 of Stomorhina lunata. Lineage (NCBI taxonomy): Eukaryota > Metazoa > Arthropoda > Insecta > Diptera > Rhiniidae > Stomorhina > Stomorhina lunata. The sequence continues at coordinate 21,091,343 of OW121740.1, forward strand.
AAGACTTCTGTATACTAAATTCTGTCATCATAGCTATTATAGTTTGTTATTTATTAGCAAATAAGCGATTAGCGTAGGCGAAGTTATACGGGAGCTATGGTCAAATGTTAACCGATTTTGCCCAATTTCAATACCAAAATTTTCCTAGAGATAAAGAATATTCTTACTATGTTTCATGGAGCTAGCTCCTTTCGTTTAGGCGTTATCGTGATTTCAATTGACAGACACACGAACATCGCTAAAATAAAAATGTTTCAAAAAAGTTTTTCGCGATTTTTATACCCACCATCAAAAAGAATGGGGGGTATATTGAGATTGTCATTCCGTTTGTAATTTCCTTAATATTGGCCAAAAAATCAAAAACGATATATATTCTGAATCCTTGTGAAATTCTAAGACGATTGAGCGATGTCCGTCTGTCTGTTTGTTGAAATCACGATAACGCCTAAACGAAAGGAGCTAGCTCAATGAAACTTAGTTAGAAGATTCTTTATCACTGAGAAAATTTTGGTATTGAAATTGGGCAAAATCGGTTAACATTTGGCCATAGCTCCCGTATAACCTCACCTACGCTAATTGCTTATTTGCTAATAAAAGACAAACTATAATAGCTATGATGATAAAATTTGGTATATAGAAGTTTTGCATAAGCCCTAGGCAGCATATAAAATTTCATCAAAATCGGTTGACATTTAGTCAAAGCTCCCATACAAAAAACTTATGGAAAGAGCCAAAATTTCACCTAAAATACACCTAAATGCCAATAAATCTAAAACTATTACAGATATAACCACTAAATTTAGCACGAGGAGCTCTTATATCAATGCCAACTAGTGTGCAAAATTTTGTCACAATCGGTCACCATTTGACCATAGCTCCCATATAAAAAACTTACGGAAACACAAAAATACAAAAAGAAAAGGGGGTTTATGTCCGTCTGCCCGTCAGATAAAAGCTCGATAGCGCCCTAAGGAAAAGGGCTACAGCAACAAAATTTTACAAAAGGAAGTCTTATATGAATGCCAGCCAGTGTGCAAAATTTTGTTAGAATCGGCTACTATTTGACCATAGCTTCCATGTAAAAAACTTACAGAAATACAAAAATACAATAAGAAACCACTGTTTATGTCCGTCTTTCCGTCAGAGAAAAGCGCGATAGCTCCTTAACTACAAGAGCTAGAGAGACAAAATTTAGCAATAATATTTCCGATATATTATAGAAATTGTGTGCTAAAAATGGATAAAATCGGCTCTCATTTAGTTAGAGCTCCCATATAACCCTGCCCCGGGGATCACATTTATGCTGACAAATTGAATAAAATTTTAAAATCTATGAATACTACATTTAGAACAGAGAAGTTTTATGCAACTTTCAGTCGGTATGTCCATTTTTGACCATAGCTTTCATATAAAAACCGCTCGCGGTAACCACTAAAATGCCAAAAACGCCAATTAAAAGCTATTCAATTTTAAACACAGCTATGGTCACTAAATTTTGCACAAATAAACTTTATATTAATACCAGCCAACATTTGGCTATAGTTCTTATATATATAACATCCCCTTCTTATATCTACAATCAAAAAGATTTGGAGGTAGATGCATTAGGAACTCCTTACAAAATATATGAATCTGCCGTGTTGCTATCAACATGTTTATGGCACAACGAAACAGCTTATTAATGTAAAACTATATTCGGTTATGGAACAGCATTTTGTCCAAGGTAAATACTAGGGAAACCACTTAAATACTTTTTATACCACTGCTACTGAATTTAATCCAAATATATTACCAACAATACCACATTTGGTCAACATTTTGAATTAGCTGCACTCTCGTACAACTTGATGGTGGGTATACAAGATTCGGCACAGCCGAAAATAACACTCTTACTTGTTCATTTATTCTTTAACTTAAAACCAAATATTTAAACCTTAAAATAAGCTTGAACATTATCTCATATAATTTTAAAAAAATCATCTAGAAAATATGTGTAAATAATTACTAAGAAATGTTCCATATTTATATATATCTAACTCGGCATAAAATTATTGTATATTTTCAATTTACCACACAAAACTGCAATATTTAATAAAAAAAATGGAATTTCTTTGAAAATGCATATTTTAATGCCAATTTCAATGAGTGTTCATTTACAATTCAAAGATTTGCATTTGTTAAAAATGCAAAAATATAGGAAAAAACCTGAAATACATTTTTAAAAAGCTGAAAACATACTTTTAGTTTATTGGAAATTGGTTTTATTTATATGCATGTAAATTGGATAGAAAACAAATGCATAAAATAGCAGATTTTCTGCTAGAATGTTATAATATGATACCAGCTTTAACTGTGTTTTTAATAATTAGAAACTATTTCATTATACCTAAATTTTTCCACCTTGATTCATAAACAAGAAATAATGATATGACAAGCTCATAAATCAATTTTTTTTTATATAAATTTTTGCTATTTTCTGCCTATTCATAATCGAATAACAAAATTATTAAATCCTTATGGCCTAATAATTTTATTATTCGTTCATAAATCCTAGTATTTTGCAATATTGAGTTATGACTCTCTTGCTGCAAAAGCTTGATATGTGTATTTGTTTATTTTTTATTTAATTTTCCCACATTTACACGAAACGGTAGTAAAAAATTAGTTACTGAAATTTAAATAAATACATACATCCCATAATATAAATTAAGTTTCAACAAAAAGGATTTTTTTAGTCCTTGTGAAAAAAACCTAGTATGTGGCATCAAAACTGTTTGATTTTTCAAAGGACTTAAATTTTTCATGGATTTTGCAAAAAAAAAGCAGTTTAAATTTTCAGTACTACCTGCTTTTATGATAAAGTAATTTTAAATTTGTGCACAGTGGGTTGGTATTCTACATAGAAAATTGTTTGATAATAAAATTTTCATAGAAATTTTTTTCATGAAAAAATTTTTGATAGAAAAATTTTCGTAAGAAAATTTTTGATAAAAAATTTTTGTATGAAAAATTTTTCTATAGAAATTTTTTTTATCAAAAATTTTCAATAGAAATGTTTTTTATCAAAAATTTTTCAATAGAAATTTTTTTTATCAAAAATGTTTCTATAGAATTTTTTTTATCAAAAATTTTTCAATAGAAATTTTTTTTTCAAAAATTTTTCTATAGAACTTTTTATCTAAAATTTTTCTATAGAAAATTATTTTGTCAAATTTTTTTCTGTAAGAAATTTTTTTACAATATTTTTTCTATAGAAATTTTTTTTATTTTTCTATAGATAATTTTCTTATCAAAATTTTTCTATAGATAATTTTCTTATCAAAATTTTTGCATAGAAAATTTTTTTATTAAAAATTTTTCTATAGAAAATTTTTTTATCAAAAATTTTTCTTTAGAAAATTTAATGTAGAAAATGTATTATAAAATGTTTATCAAAAATTTTTCTATAAAAAATTTTTTAATCAAAAATTTTTCTATATAAATTTTTTTATCAAAAATTTTTCTATAGAAAATTTTTTTATTTTTCTATAGAATTTTTTTTATTTTTCTATAGAATTTTTTTTTATTTTTCTATAGAACTTTTTTTATTTTTCTATATACATTTTTTTATAGAAAATTTTTTAATAGAAGATTTTTTTTTATCAAAAATTTTTCTATATAAATATTTTTTATTTTTCTATAGAAAATTTTTCTATTTTTCTATAGAAAATTTTTTATCAAAAATTTTCTTGACAAAATTTTTTATCAAAAATTTTCTTGCAAAAATTTTTCTATAGAAAATTTTTTTATCAAAAATGTTTCTATAGAAAATTTTTTTATCAAAAATGTTTCTATAGAAAATTTCGTTATCAAAAATTTTTTCATCAAAAATTTTTCTATAGAAAATTTCTTTATCAAAAATTTTTCTATAGAAAATTTTTTTTATCAAAAATTTTTCTATAGAAAATTTTTCTATAGAAAATTTTTTTATCAAAAATTTTTCTATAGAAAATTTTTTTATCAAAAATTTTTCTATAGAAAATTTTTTTATCAAAAATTTTTCTATAGAAAATTTTTTTATCAAAAATTTTTCTATAGAAAATTTTTTTATCAAAAATTTTTTTATCAAAAATTTTTCCATAGAAAATTTTTTTATCAAAAATTTTTCTATAGAAATTTTTTTATCAAAAATTTTTCCATGAAAAATTTTTTATCAAATATTTTTGATGAATTTTTTTTTTATTAAAAATTTTTCTATATTTTTTTATCAAAAAATTTTTCTATAGAAAATTTTTGTTTATCAAAAATTTTTTTATCAAAAATTTTTCAATAGAATTTTTTTTTATCAAAAAATTTTCTATAGAAAATTTTTTATCAAAAATTTTTCTATAGAAAATTTTTTTATCAAAAATTGTTCTATAGATTTTTTTTCAATTTTTCTATAAAAGATTTGAAAATTTTTTTGATATAAAAATATTTGTATCGAAAATTTTTACAGAAAAGTTTTTTGTAGGAAAATTTTTGATAAAAAAATTTTCTACAGGAACTTTAATAAAATATTTTTCTTTGAAATTCAGACTAACAATAAATTAAAATACCATTTTCATAGAAATTTTTTTGATGAAAAAATTTTTGATAGAAAAATTTTTGTAAGAAAATTTTTGACAAAAAAATTTTCTATAGAATAATTTTTGATAAAAAAATTTTTATAGAAAAATTTTTGATACAAAAATACAGAATTTTTGGTAAAAAATTTTCTATAGAAAAATTTTCGATAAAAAAATTTTCTATAGAAAATTTTTTGATAAAAAATTTTTTATAGCAAATTTTTTTATCAAACGTTTTTCTATAGAAAACTTTTTTATCAATAATTTTTCTATAGAAAATTGTTTTATCAAAAATTTTTCAAAAGAAATTTTTTTTTATCAAAAATTTTTCGATAGAAAATTTGTTTTATTAAAAATTTTCCAATAGAATTTTTTTATCAAAAATTTTTCAATAGAAAATTTTTTTTCTAAAATTTTTCTATAGAAAATTATTTTGTCAAAATTTTTTCTGTAAAAAATTTTTTTACAACATTTTTTCTATAGATTTTTTTTTTATTTTTCTATAGATAATTTTCTTATCAAAATTTTTGCATGGAACATTTTTTTATCAAAAATTTTTCTATAGAAAATTTTTTTATCAAAAATTTTTTTATAGAAAATTTTTTTTCAAAAATTTTTCTTTAGGAAATTTGATATAGAAAATGTTTTATAAAATTTTTATCAAAAATTTTTTAATCAAAAATTTTTCTATATAAATTTTTTTATAGAAAATTTTTCTATAGAAATTTTTTTTATTTTTCTATAGAAAATTGTTTATCAAAAATTTTCTTGCAAAAATTTTTCACAAAAAATTTGTTTATATACATTTTTTTATAGAAAATTTTATCAAAAATGTTTCTATATTTTTTATCAAAAAATTTTTCTATAGAAAAAAAAATTGTTTATCAAAAATTTTTTTATAGAAAATTTTTTTATCAAAAATTTTTCAATAGAAAATTTTTTTATCAAAAATTTTTCTATAGAAAATTTTTTATCAAAAATTTTTCTAAATTTTTTTATCAAAAATTTTTCTAAATTTTTTTATCAAAAATTTTTCTATAGAAAATTTTTTTATCAAAAATTTTTCTATAGATTTTTTTTTCAATTTTTCCATAAAAGATTTGAAAATTTTTTGATACAAAAATATTTGTATCGAAAATTTTTACAGAAAAGTTTTTTGTAGGAAAATTTTTGATAAAAAAATTTTCTACAGAAACTTTTATAAAATATTTTTCTTTGAAATTAAGACTAACAATTAATTAAAATACCATACCTGCACTTATACATGAAATAATAAGAATAATTATAAAAAAGTAGTGTCTGCTTTTTATACACTATTTTTCTTTCACCGTATCCGTCACTTACACAATTATTAGAAAAATCTCAAAAACGAAATTATTAGCTATTATTTCAATTGATCTTTTTATCCACTTTGTGCAAGTAGGAAAATTATGACCAGATATATGATAAGGTTTGTAGATTCTAATTAGGCAATAATAAATAATAATGGTGTATATGTTTATACGCTATTGTTTTATTAAAGGGGCGATGTAGCCATATGAATTTATTTTATTAAATTTTACAATTCAGCAAAAAGTAACAAAAATATTTCCATTTAATTTTCAACTCATCCCACTGTGCCTTGCTTCCATAATACCTTACCCTCTAACTATTTCACCTACTTTTTTTAAAAAAAATATATAGATTGCATACTTATGTCTGCACTAAAGTAATTTTGATCAATATGTGTTTGGCAAAAGCTATTTGAGTTTGAGCACTATTTTTTTCCTCACTTTCTGTAGAACTGATTGCAACCACAAGTGCACGGAAAAAAGTGTGGAAGAATGAAATGAAAAAAAAAAATTCGTATAAAAAAGATAGAAAAATTTACCTGAAGTTTAAAACTTAACTGTTCAACAGCTTGTGCTAGTTTTAAAACTCTTGTCCGCAGTCACTATTTATAGAATGGGAACAGAGAACTATGAAAAATACAACCATCTACAGTTTATTTAGGTGTAAGAAAAAAAAAAAAGAAAGAATCATATTGTACGTTCTGAAGTTGGCTATAATACAACACGAGTAGTTAGTATATGGGTATTTGTAGGTATTGGCTGGTTGAGGTAAATGCAGTTGTAAATGTTTGTTTAAAGTAAATAATAGATGTGTGTGAGTGTGTTTGATGTGAGCAAAAATTGGTGTATTTCGGCGAATGAACAAAATCTATATAAATATATTTGTAATGTTATTGAGTTACTCATTGATTTTAAATAATAAAGTCAAAAAGATGAATCAAGCAGGCGTTTAAGTTTCTAGACAAGCAAGGTCCAGCTAGTCCCTTTTCGGTAAAATTTTACTGAACCGATATTATTAGCATAAAATTTTTATTTGAGCTAGCAAATTGGAACGGTCTCTGCTTGTATTTTTTTTTTATCAAATATATCTAGTAAAAGTTTTACTCTTGATGGTTATTGAAAATTGCATTAGAGTGTTCTTTTCACTTGTTTGCTGGACTGTTAGACCGTCACGATACCCATGTAAAAGAAAGTCCAGGGGCCAAATCGCCGCATGCGATATCGAACAAAAATTCGGACTTGTAAGCAAAAAAATCTTAAGTCAGCCATTAGCTAGATCGTCCTTGTCTCCAAAGAAATAAGAGTCGAGTTATACCCTATAGTAAGACAGGGTAGGACAAGTACAGAGAAGATGTTTTATTACTTCCTTTCCCCTTCTTATTGTCATCTTAGACGCTTCCCCTAGCTTAACAACGGTCTATACAATCATATAATATCCTATCGCAAGGGACTCTAGTGGCTGTAATCAATATGAACGTTTTCTATGTTAATACCACCAGGAGCCGAAGACTTTTTGTAAGTTTCGTAAATATCACGACCATTAATGAAACTCGTGAAAATGAGTATTTTAGATTTAGATAAACAACATTTTTCTAAAAAAAAATTTTGATAAAAATATTTTTCTATAGAAAAGTTTTCGATAAAAAATTTTTCGATAAAAAAAATTTTGCTATAGAAAAATTTTCGATAAAAAAATGTTTCTATAGAAAAATTTTCGATAAAAAAATTTTTCTATAGAAAAATTTTCGATAAAAAAAGTTTTTCTATAGAAAAATTTTCGATAAAAAAAATTTTTCTATAGAAAAATTTTCGATAAAAAAATTTTTCTATAGAAAAAATTTCCAAAAAAAAGTATTTCTATAGAAAAATTTTCGATAAAAAAAAATTTTTCTATAGAAAAATTTTCGATAAAAAAAAATTTTTCAAAGAAAAATCTTCGATAAAAAAAATTTTTCTACAGAAAAATTTTCGTTAAAAAAAATTTTTCTATAGAAAAATTATTTTTTCTATAGATAAATTTTCGTTAAAAAAAATTTTTCTATAGAAAAATTTTCGTTAAAAAAATTTTTCTATAGAAAAATTTTCGATAAAAATATTTTTCTATAGAAAAATTTTCGATAAAAAAATTTTTCTATAGAAAAATTTTCGATAAAAAAAAAAAATTTCTATAGAAAAATCTTCGATAAAAAAAATTTTTCTATAGAAAAATTTTCGTTAAAAAAAATTTTTCTATAGAAAAATTTTCGTTAAAAAAATTTTTCTATAGAAAAATTTTCGATAAAAATATTTTTCTATAGAAAAATTTTCGATAAAAAAATTATTCTATAGAAAAATTTTCGATAAAAAAATTTTTCTATAGAAAAATTTTCGATAAAAAAAATTTTCTATAGAAAAATTTTCGATAAAAAAAATTTTCTATAGAAAAATTTTCGTTAAAAAAATTTTTCTATAGAAAAATTTTCGATAAAAATATTTTTCTATAGAAAAATTTTCGATGAAAACATTTTCTGTAGAAAAATTTTCGATGAAAATATTTTTCTGTATGTAATTTATGATAATAATATTTTTCTATAGAAAAATTTTCGATAAAAACTACTGACATGCCTCGTTAAAAAATAAACCCTAGTGGTATATAATAATCATCTCGAATTGAGAAATAATCGTTAACTGATAAGTCATTTCAAAAGGCTGAGTCATCCCAAACTATAAAAATAATTAGTCATCTGAAATTTCTGAGTCATCTTAAGCTTCAGAGCCATATTAAACTGCTTGGTCTTTTTGGGCTGCTGAGTGATCGCAATTTTTTTAGTCGTTTCAAACTGCTGAGTAATCTAGACCTGTTGAGTCATCTCGAACTGCTTAGCCATCTTAAACTACTGGGTCATCTCAAACTGATGATTCATCTTGAAGTACTGAGTCATTCTAAACTGCATAAGTATTTCGAAATTATGAGTCATCCTTTCCTGCTACTCATTAAAAACTTCTTTTTCTGTTATCCTTGACTCCCAGTGGAGCATAGGGCCTCGACCATCCTTTTATATCGAACTCTATTGCGAGATGCTAGGCATACATCATTCCATTCTGCTTGTAACTCCGCATCAATTGACCTTCTCCACGTTCTACCAGGTGCACCAACACGACGGACGCTTCCTTGTGGATTCCAACTAAGCGCTTGTCGAGCAATGTTGGTATTTGGCCTTCGTAGTGTATGGCCTATCCACCGCCATTTCCGTTGACATACCTTTATAGAAGAAGGAATTTGGTTTGTAGCGTTTAGTAGATCTTATTTTTTTTGTCCTAATTGGTTACCATATGTAGAGGATTTGCCGCAAGCATTTGTTTGCAATGGTTTGTAGGCGCTTATCGATGACATTTGTGCGTTTCCAAGTTTCGCAGCCGTAATACAAGATGGACTTGACATTCGAGTTTTTTGGTATTTTGACAAGTATACCTTTATTCCAGGAGGCTGGCAGAGCTTTCTCCTCCCATATTTTACGTACAAATGGGTGCCACATCCTCGCCGATCCTTCAACGTCACATAAAAGCATATCTGCTATATTGTCATTGCGCAGGGCCTTGTTGCGCTTGAGGCTTTTAATGGCATTCTTTACTTCTTGTATTGTTGGTGGGCTGTCTGAATTTCCATTGAATAAACAGTTATGGTTGGTTTCATTTTGCACTTCCGTCAGCCCTTCTAATCCAATGGGATTGTTTATTGTTGACTGGAAGTGTTATTTCCGTCGTATTAATTGTTTATTCGAGGTTGAGAGAAGTGTACCGCTACTGCTCAGGATGGGACTGTTGATGTAGGTAGGTTTGACGCACAACGCCCTTGATGTATTGTATAAGGTCCACATGTCGCCTTTACTTGCAGCTGACTCAGCTTGGCTCTGCTAGCGTTGTTGTTGTTTACAACCTCTGGAAGCCGATTCCTTATGGATGTAATAAAGGCATGTTGCTCTGATTCCAGTTTTCCATCATTAATTTTCTGATCGGCTTTTGCCGTTTCAGACCTCAGAGCCGCTACTTTCAGTCGAACTGATGGTGGTGGTTGCTATTTATATCTACTCCTCGCCTCGAGCGTACATCAAGTAAAGATGATCGCCACTTCTTAATCATCTTAAACTGAGATCTACGGCTTTATAGAGCTGATGCTGAATTAAAAAAGAATCCAGAGATTTAACCCTATAAAGTTAACATTCATACATTTTACGTGTAGTTTTTTTATTAGAGTTACTATACAGGCGTCCAGTGACCTAACGGTAGTCGTTGAAGTGTGTAAATCTTGTTTAACTTGGTATCGCCGTGACTATCCATAACAACATAAGTTTCTACTACATCCACAACGAAGATCAGGCGGCTAAGGAATAAAGCCTTATCTTCGAAACTACATTGGAAAGTTTAAGCAAAAGAAAATCTTTCAAAGCTTGGTCTACTAAATTGGAGAATATGCACACAAGATTGAAGCTCCAGGAATTATAAAATATGCTCGACTTTACATTGTATTTGCTAATCACGAAAACCTTCTTATGAACCGGTCTATTGACTATTTTTATCACAGAGCGTTTACTTTTTTCCCCAGTTTACCATCAAGAGGTTATTTTGCTTTTTTAGTTAGATTCTGATGACTGTATTATGGTTACTAAATTAAATAAAGTTTGTTTTTGCTTTAAAATAAAAATCTGTTTTTTTTTGTTCGTTCAATGTTTGTTAAACTTATTTTTTTTAAATTTTTTTGTTAAAAACTTTGTTGTGATGTTTATAAAAAAAAATCTCACTCATCGTGCTTTGCATTATAGTTTGGTAGTTTTCATTTTTCTAAAAAATTTGGCTTTTACAAAACTGCCAAATTCAAGCTTTTAGCATTAAGCCATGATGCCAAATTATGAAGGACATTTAAATGCAAATATGTAATTTGATTAAACTAATGATGTAAATTTTGTGAGTGACATGAATAATTATTTATAACATGTTGAAGATCTTTTTTTCGAGACCATTTTGTCGAAGAAATAAAATACTAGTATATAGATAAACATCCATTCCAATGAATTTAACATAAACCGCTGTTAACACTACTACACTCCTTTTTAAGATATGGACATGAAAGTTTAGTACATCTATCACAGAAATGCAAATTATGTGATTCTGGTAACTCTGGACATCATTGGTTTACAAACAGCTACTTTCAATTAAAAGTCCTATCATAGTTATCGAACCATTCGACAAGGCGTTTAAAATAATTATCGTAAATACGGATGACTAGCAACTAGGAGCTGCTTAGAACCTCGTGATTAAAAGACACGATCATAAGCTAAAGATGTCGACTTTTGGAAAAGCCGCAGAGACAACATCTATAAAACATTTTTTTATAGATATTTATTTTATTTATTTATTTATTATTATTGAAAAGAACAGTACAACAAGACTAAATCTTATATTACAGTACTGCCTAGGTAACGGCATACAAGTTTAAAAAGATTTACGAATAAAGGAACTACAATATAACATAAAAATATAATAACATTAAAATAAAAACAAGTAAGGAAGCGCTATAGTCGGTCAAGCCGACCATACGATACCCTTCACCACTAAGGTCAAAGGTGTTATTTTTCCTGTGTAAAGACAAATATTTGCTAAATTTTGCCATCATACAAACATTTTCTCAAAACTTATATATTCAACCTGTTTCCGTCATTTGGACTTATATGAGAGCTAGGGTCACATGTGGACCGATTATCTCGAAATTTGGCAGATTGATTACAGTTGTTACAAAAATTATGTATGCAGAAAATAGACTCAAAATTTCCATTATCTTTAGATTTACGAGCGTTTTAGTGATTTTTTGTCTCATTTAGTGCGTTTTTAAAGAAGAGTTTGTATGGGAGCTATGGTCAAATGTGGACCGATTTCAACAAAATTTGGTACAGTGATTTTAATTGACATAAGCAGTATTTGTTTTAAATTTCATGAAAAAATATTGATATTCGTGGCCAATATAGCAATTCCGGGAAGTGGGACCTATGGGAGGTACCATAAATAACGAACCGATTTTGACCAATTTCAATAGCCATGGTCCCATTATCAAAAAAATGATCTGTGCCAAATTTCATCAAATTATCTTTAGAATTGCGACCTGTAGTTTGATTACAAGGTTTACATGGGGGTCCAGCCAGCCGTCCAGCCAGCCAGACGGACGGACGGACGGACATCGCTAAATCGACTCAGAAAGTGATTCTAAGCCTATAGGTATACTAAAAGGTGGGTCTAAGACAAATATTTCTATGCGTTACAAACATCAGCACAAACTTATAATACCCTTTCCACCTATGGTGGTGAAGTGTTTAATAATAAGAAAACAAAAATTATAAGTAAGGAAATAACAAATAATTATTAAGTAAAATTTATGTGTCAACATATGCATGATTAATCAATTATCTAATTAAAGTGGGAGAAAATATCAGATCTAAAGTGCTTTGCATTGCTTATGATTTGTATGTTTGTTGGAAGTTCGTTCCAGAGACGAATGGCATTTACAAAAAAGTGTCTCTCAGATATTTGTTTATTAAACCGAATTGCATTTATTTTATTTCCCCTATTTGATCGCGAAAATACTAGTCTGTTGAAAAGGTAAGAAGGTTGCTCAGTATAAATGATCTTATGTATAAATATGAGTGTACGGCATTTTAACAGATTGTCAAAGGTTATATTAAAAATTGTGTGTGATAAGGTGGATACATGACTTCTTCTTGAAAGGCCATAAATGTATCTTGTAATATTGTTGTAAGCCACTCGAAGTTTAATTTTACATGCAGAGTTGCAGCTTGAAAATAGTTCACACCCATATGTATACAGTGGTAAAATATATGCTTTGGCCAGCAGCATGCGAATGTTCAATGGCGTAAAAGATTGTGTCATCCATAAGTTCCGAAGCATGATGTGTATTTTACCGCACAGAGCATTTACATGGTTTGACCAGGTAAGGGTACTATTAAAAATGATCCCCAGATTTTTGGCATGTTCAACTATCTCAATTGATGAGTTTCCAATAATTATTGGCGGTAAATTATACTGCACACTGTCACTCTTCCTTATAATCAATGCTTTCGATTTCCTTGCATTTATACAAAGTCCATTTGCTAAGGCCCATCTAAAGACACTATCGAGATCATAATTTAATTTTTTAATACAATTATTGATTTCAGATGGCACATTGCTGATAGTGAGTTGAACATCATCTGCATACATCTGGATTTTACAGTGAGATATTTTAAGCGGCAAATCATTTGAATACATTGTATATAATAAAGGCCCAAGGATGGAACCTTGTGGAACTCCTCGTGGCATTAAGCAGCTAGCAGATTTTTTGCAACCGGAATGTATCAACTGAGTCCTATTAGTTAAATATGAAGACACTAATTTGATTGCAGTGTTAGAAAAATGGCACATGTTCTTAAGTTTATGACATAAAATGGTGTGTTCAACAGTATCAAACGCCTTAGAATGATCTAGTAGAACCAGAAAAGATATGTATTTTTTGTCTAATTTAGAGCGTATTTCCTCACAAACATCAATTAGTGTAGAAATGCAACTGTGTTTAGGTCGGAAACCAGATTGTCTATCAGACAAAAGGGCATTTTTATGCAAATATTCAGTCATTTGTGTATGAATTAGTCTTTCAATAATCTTTGACAAATATGGCAGGATCGCAATAGGTCTGAAACTCTTATCAGCCTTTGCCACAGGTATAATCTAAGCGCTTTTCCAGCTGGTTGGAAAGGTTGATGTAGTTATTATAGTGTTGGCCAAGTGAGTTATTTGTGGAAGTATGTGACTTACTATTAATTTAACAAATTTTGGGTTTACATCATCATTACCAATTGCACACATCATCCTGATTGACATGTTCAAATTGAAAAAGTGATGGAATTGGTTGTCGAAGGTAGTTAAGGCAGCCGGAGGTATCCGTTGATTTGTAGTAATCAAGATTAGCTATTGGCAAATTCTAGATTTAATTTGTCAACATCAACATTTTTTTCAGTATCTGAATAGCTTTTCATTAACCCCATCGATCGAATTTCACTCCATTTCTTTTTTGAGCAAACAGCTGATTAAAATCGTTCCTCATAATATTTTGACTTGGCGAGTCTTATTAGCGAATTTGTATTTCTTCTACAGTCCTTAAAATAATAGTAGAGTTCCGAAGTTTTATATCTTTTCCACCGTGCATATGCTATGTCTCGTTCATTAATTGAAAGTTTGATCTCATTTGAAAACCACGGATTACCATTTTTATCTGCACTTTACCTGCTCTGTGGTCCAGAAGCAATTATTTCATTGGTTTCCTTAGTAAACTGACTTATGTAGATATTGTCCGACTTACGAGTTTTTTAACCTAGCCTAAATAAAAAACAAGTAAGAAAGTGCTATAGTCGGTCAAGCCCTACCATACAATACCCTTCACCACTAGGGTCAAAGGTGTTATTTTTCCTGTATAAAGACAAATATTAGCTAAATTTTGCCATCAAAAACAAACATTTTCTCAAAACTTATATATTTAAGCTGCTTCCGATATTTGGACTTATATGAGAGCTAAAGTCAAATGTGAACCGATTATCTCGAAATTTGGCAAATTGATTACAGTTATTACAAAAATTATGTATGTTCCCATTATCTTCCCATTATCTTCAGATTTACGAGCGTTTTAGTGGTTTTTGTCTCATTTAGTGCGTTTTTAAAGAAAAGTTTGTATGGGAGCTATGGTCAAATGTGGACCGATTTCAACGAAAGTGATTTTAGTTTAAATAAGCAGTATTTGATTTAAATTTCATGAAAAAATATTGATATTTGTGGCCAATATATCAATTCCCGGAAGTGGGATCTATGGGAGGTACCATAAATAATGGACTGATTTTGACGAATTTCAATAGCCATGGTCCCATTATCAAAAAAATCTGTGGCATTCAAATTGCATTTGATCAAATTATCTTTAGAATTGCGACCTGTAGTTTGATTACAAGGTTTACATGGGGGTCCAGCCAGCCAGACAGACGGACGGACGGACGGACATCGCTAAATCGGCTCAGAAAGTGATTCTAAGCCTATTGGTATACTAAAAGGTGGATCTAAGACAAATATTTCCATGCGTTATTTCTATGCGTTACATACATCAGCAGAAACTTATGATACCCTTTCCACCTACAAATACCGCCCTTTTGGTATTTTGTTAACTGTACCGCCATCTTTAGTCCGATCATAACACTTTATACATCGATGTTCAGGGCTCTGTAAGGGCTACATTTCTCTCTTTGATAGTTTTTTGCAACCTCGTCAATTTCTAGTCATAACTTTTTAAAATTCGAGTCGTACCCACCCTAATCAAATCGAGTAAAAATCTAGTTTTTAAAAGTTATGACTATAAATTGACGTGGTAGTAAAAAACTATCAAAGAGAGAAATGTAGCCCTTACAGAGCCGCGAACACCGATATATTAAATGTTATGATCGGACTTAAAATAGTGACACAGTGAACAAAATAGTAAAAGGGCGGTATTTGTAGGCGTGGTAAAAAAATAAAAAAATATTTTTTGGAATCGTTTTAATATTATCTTTAATCCTAGGGGGTGACTGACATAACTTTTATTTTTGTGTGGAAGGCGAACCGCTCTACTGGACCCCCATGTAAACCATGTAATCAAACTATAGGTCGCAATTCAAAAGATAATTTGATGAAATTTGGCACAGATCAGATAATAGTGGGGCCACGGCTATTGAATTTGGTCAAAATCGGTTCATTATTTGTGGTACCTCCCATAGGTCCCACTTCCCGGAATTGATATTTTGGCCACATATGTCAATATTTTTTCATGAAATTTAAAACAAATACTGTTTCTATAAACCAAATTCACTGCACCAAATTTCGTTGAAATATGTCCATATTTGACCATAGCTCCCGTACAAACTTTTCTTTAAAAACACACTAAATAAGACAAAAATCACTATAACGCTCGAAAATCTGAAGATAATGAGAATTTTGAGTTTATTTTTTGCATTCTTCTGTTATCCTTGACTCTCAGTGGAGCGTAGGGCCTCAACCATCCTTTTATATCGAACTCTATTGCGAGATGTTAGGCATACATCATTCCATGAATAGTTTGCTGCTTGTAACTCCGCATCAATTGACCTTCTCCACGTTCTAGCAGGTGCACCAACACGACGGCCGCTTCCTTGTGGATTCCAACGAAGCGCTTGTCGAGCAATGTTGGTATTTGGCCTTCGAAGTGTGTGGCCTATCCATCGCCATTTCCGTTGACATACCTCTATAGAAGAAGGGATTTGGTTTGTAGCGTTTAGTAGATCTTCATTTCTTATTCGATTTGGCCACCATATATTAAGGATTTGCCGCAAGCATTTGTTTGCAAAGGTTTGCAGGCGCTTATCGATGGCATTTGTGCGTTTCCAAGTTTCCACTGAATAAACAGTCATGGCTGGTTTCATTTTGCACTTCCGTCAGCGGTTCTAATCCAATGGGATTGTTTAATGTTGACTGGAAGTGTTCCATCCATCGTATTAATTGTTCATCCGGGGTTGAGAGAAGTGTACCGCTACTACTCAGAATGGGACTATTGGTGTAGGTAGGTTTGCCACACAACGCCCTTGATATATTGTATAAGGTCCTCATGTCGCCTTTATTTGCAGCTGACTCAGCTTGGCTTGCTTGTTCATCTACCCACATTCTCTTGTCCCTCCTTGCAGACCTTTTTATTCTGTTGGACAGGTCACGGTACATTGTGTTAAGCTCTTCAACATCAGCGTTTGCATTTAGACTCGCATTTTTTATGGTTTTACGTTGTTGAACCAGGTCCCATGTTGCTTGGGTGAGCCATACTTTCCTTTTATGGTCTTTAAAACCTAACGTTTGTTGACCAACCTCATTGTATGTCTGAGTGATACACCTTCCGATTTCGTTTATATTTGCGGCGTTGTTGTTTAAAATATTTGGAAGCCGATTCCTTATGGATGTTATAAAGGCAGTTCGGTGTCGCTCTGATTCCAGTTTCCCAACATCAATTTTCCGATCGACTTTTGCCGTTTCTGACCTCAGAGCCGCTACTTTCAAACGAACTTTAGATATAACTAGATGGTGGTCGCTGTTTATATCTGCTCCGCGCTTCGAGCGTACATCAAGTAAAGATGATCGCCACTTAGAGTTGATCAAAATGTGATCAATTTGGTTCTTAGTGACACCGTTCGGCGATATCCAAGTTATTTTATGGCGGAGCTTATGAGGAAAAATTGTGCCACCTACAACCAGTTTCCTCTCACAGCATAGTTCGATTAATCTTTCTCCATTGTCATTTCTTACTCCGACACCGTGCTTACTAATGTAATGTTCCAAACCGGTGTTGTTTGAGCCAACTTTAGCGTTAAAGTCGCCCAGTATCGTAGTAATGTCACAATTATGTACATTACTGTTCATCCAACTGCTTAATATATCGTAAAATTCGTCTTTATCGTTTTCAGATTGGATTTCAGTAGGGGCGTAGACATTAATAATTATCATATTACGAGCTTTGGTAGGGTATTGATAGGGTACCATGCTATCATGGCTTTAGCTATTCTTTTAGTCATCAGAAAGCCAACACCCCTACTATGCTCATCACCATCCGGGCGACCGGAGTAAAGAAACACAGTATTTTCGTTCCGAACTTCCCCTTGTCCTGTCCATCTAGCTTCTTGCACCGCCAGCAAATCAATTTTATAACCCAACATTTCACGCCTTAGTTGTTCTAGTCTCCCAGTTTCGTATAACGTGCGTACGTTCCATGTCGCAAACTTTAAACTTTCTTTCATGCCTATATTAGTTTTTATAGTTCGATTTCTTTGGATAGAATTGGTTTCATTCATCAAGATGTTCTTGCATAGATTAGGCACCTCCAAAATCCTTGTGCCAGCTGCCGTAGCAGGGGGATTTCTCGCTTGATTACCCCTTGGAGTAGTATATTCTATAATGTTGTTTCTTTCCATTCTTTTGCATACGTAATTTTTTTAAAACAAATTTGACCCTAGCTCTCATATAAATTTAAATGACCGAAAGAGCTTAAATGTATAAGTTTTGAGAAAATGTTTGTATGATGTCAAAATTTAGTAAATATTTGTCTTTATACAGGAAAAAGAACACCTTTGACCCTAATTGTGAAGGATATCATATGGTCGGGCTTGACCGACTATAGCACTTTCTTACTTGTTTTTTATAAGATTTTTTATAGACTAACTGACATAATTAAAAGCTTCGTTTTTTTTTAATTTTCACTTATACGCTAAGGAAACCATTGACTTCACCGAAAAGTTCTTTTTGAAAACCAAACAAATCTTAACTAAGTCTTTAATATAACAACTGAATGACATGAAACTTTAGTAAAATATAAACTTTTTTAAAGCCATTCCTACAAAATAACAACTACTCACTTCAATTAATCATATAACATTTTACTTTACTTCAACACAAAATGTGGCTAAATTACGTAAAATATGTTGACATTAAAGCGTAATTAAAAGTTTTTCCAAATTTTTATAAATCTCGTTGTTTATTTGTTATTTTTAAAATTCATAGTAATATGGGTATTCATTTAAGGTACCAAAAAAGTGCAATAGATTTACTTAAAAACTAAAATAGTTTCAAAGCTTTTAAAGTTTTAAATTTTTGTTAAGCAAATATTTTTTTAGGAACAGAACTCAGTTTATAAAACCTTTATATGGAATGGATTGAATTTAAACTAAGACAATAGATTTCGGGAAGACATATCTGTGTAAAATGCTAGAAACTGTCTTCACTACTATAAAAGGCTGATGAACTGATATCATGGCAGAGTTTTAATTCAGACGCGTATAAGAGAACAGTGGTTGTGGTTTGTGTTAAAAGTAAAGTAACTCTAATGTTAATAAAACTATAACTTTGTAAAACTACATAAAGTGTTTTAATACTTATTTTTAAAGGAAAAGCGTAACAACCCAGTAAAACTTTTCATTACCAAATAATGAGTTAAGCAGTTAAACTATTGAACACGAACTACTTACTCATTCGCTGTTTAAGTCATTACATTAACATGGGGATGTCATTGGAGGCAAGTACTTACCAATTGCAGAAAAGTAATGACTTGAGTAAGCAATTTGAAGAAACAACAACAACAGTAACAACTTTTTTGTTGTTGTTTTATAGAAAAACATATATTTTTAAACGAAATACAAAATTTTTTTTATGATCCCATGGGGGCTCGAACCCAGACCCTCCGACTGCTAGGCAGAGACTCTTCCACTGAGCTACTTCAAATGTTGAAAAGTTAGCAGCTTATAATTAATATAAACAATTTTTATTTTTAGATCCAAAATCATCTGAAAATATCTTTTTCCCTGCTTTTTTTTGCTTTGTTGTAATTTTTGGAAAAATATTTTTATACGATTTTTTGTAATTATTTTAAAACTTAAACAATTTAAATCTTCTTTTTTGTATAAGTTTTTACATAAGATTGACTCTTACTAACTTAAATGTTACAACCTGTAAAAGTCAAAGTCCGAGCATATTTTAGAATTCCATGGATTTCGATCTTGTGCGAATATTCTCCAATTTTATAGGCCAAGCTTTGAAAAATGTTCCTCTACTTGGTCTTTCTATCGAAGTTTCGGACATCCTCCTCTAACATTAGGTAGTGGGACATTTCAATTCTAATTTTATCCTCTTCATTGCATTTTTTTCCAAGAGAGGGTTACTAACCCATTTTTATCTATCTAATGGGACAACTCTCGGAACATGTTAACTTACAATATTAATTGGTGTTAAACTATCTCCCCGGGTGATACCATGAGGAGGTGTGTATCCACAGTCGAGATGAAGGACGACCCAGATAAGTTGGGCTTACCAAGTTAAGACCAATTAGAATCGTGTTTGGTATTCAACATCCCCTACATAATCAAAATTGACTCATGGTGGTATTTTTTCATTAACGTGAGTTAGTTTTACAAATTTTTTTTACAGAAGGTAATATTTAAGTTCTAAAAATTCAAAAATCATTTAAAAAGACTCTTTTAATAAAAAAAACTAAACAAAATTGTTGCCCTTGGTGGGATTTGAACCGGGGCCATTCGGTTTAAATTACCATCTTAATTACAAATAAGTACTTCTGTAATAATTTATTATTTAT
This sequence comes from Stomorhina lunata, assembly GCA_933228675.1. NCBI lineage: Eukaryota > Metazoa > Arthropoda > Insecta > Diptera > Rhiniidae > Stomorhina > Stomorhina lunata. Next base: position 21,111,454 of record OW121740.1, read on the forward strand.
TCGGATGGTATGTTGTAGTCGTTACAAGGTAACCAGTTATCAGAGTACTTGCCATTACCAAAGTTTTGCTGGAAATATTAAGAAAAAAAAAACAACACAATAAATTAATAATGAGAGTATAAGAAAGAACATACCTTGTGGTATCCCTAAGTAAATACTAAACTTGTTGGATGATATCCCATCTACAACAACTCTTATAGTCTAAGAAAATTCAGTTTGAATCGAAAAATGTTAACCCTGCTATGATGTTAGGGTCTTTTGGTGACCAAAATCGTATTTAACATTACCGTATTTCTAACTGGTGGAATATATTTGAAAGTTCTTACTACTCTGTGCACCAATTGTTGAAATATATTGAATTCAATTAGTTTTATTACCATTTTAGATTTCGAAAATTTTTTATTGCAAGTGTATACACTTAACATGTTGGGGTCATTTTATGAACCTCTATCATTTTTGTAATATGAATAATAGATATATAAAAGTAATATGTCTATATTATATGTTTTTTGCATTTGTTTTTTGTGGTATAGCAGGTTAGTCATCCGACTAGCATTACAGAGGTCCCAAGTTTGAACCCTGGCCAGACCTACTTGAAAAAAAAAAAAATTTTTAAAAAAGCGGTTTACCTCATAACTCAGCAACTCAGGAGTATTTGGCTATGTAAAACTTATCTACCTAATGTTAAAACGTCCCTTTCAATGAGTCTAAAAATGGAATCTGATGCAGCTCATTGTCTGAGAGAAGTACCCATAGTTCCAATTGAAATGTTGTGTGTTTTACATGAGAACAAAAGAAACAAAATAAGAATGACCGACAAAACGCCAAAAAAAAATAACGCATGGTTGTAGAAAGAGAGCTAACAAAAACCCTTTGTGATCAGAGCAAAATGGAAAAGTTGCAAATTTTGAGCGTCAAAAAAGACCTTTATTGAGTGCATATCTTGCAAAAAACCTGTTTCTCCATTACACCGACACACAATTACTCTAACTACCACATGTTGTATTGATCACAAGCCTTAAAAATATTTTTGAAATGTACAAAATTAGAAATTTCTCAATTAAAAATATGTGGGGTCAACATATGACCCGAATTTTTTTCTAACATAGTATTAGGGTTAAAAGAACACCAAAAGTGAATAAGTAGTAATTATCATTAAAAGTGTCACAGGTCATATTGTATCAAGATATTTTGTGACATAAATTTGCTTTCGTCAAAAAGTTAAATAGAATGTCCATAATTATACCCACCATCAACAAGAATGGGGGGTATATTGAGATTGTCATTCCGTTTGTAATTTCCTTAATATTGGCTCAAAAACCAAAAATGATATATATTCTGAATCCTTATGAAATTTTAAGACGATTGTGCGATGTCCGTCTGTCTGTCCGCCTGTCTGTCTGTCTATTGAAATCACGATAACGCCTAAACCAAAGGAGCTAGCTCACTGAAACTTAGTAAAAATATTCTTCATCTGTAAGAAAATTTTGGTATTGAATTTTGGCGAAATCGGTTCACATTTAACCATAGCGCTCGTATAACCTCGTCTAGTCTAATCGCTTAGTTGTTAATAAATGACATATTATAGCAGCTATGATGATAAAATTTGGTATATACATTAGTCCTAGACAGCATGTAAAATTTCATCAAAATCGGTTCACATTTAGCCATAACTCCCATACAAAAAACTCAAGAAAACAGCCTAAATTTTACCTGAAATTCACTTAAATACCAATAAATGATAAACTGTAATAGTTTTGGCTACTAAATTTGGCACAAGGAATATGTCAATGCCAGCCAGGGTGCAAAGGGTGCAAATTTTGTCACAATCTGTCACCATTTGACCATAGCTCTCATATAAAAAACTAATCGAAACACAAAAATACTTAGAGAAAAGTTTGCTTATGTCCGTCTGTCCGTCAGATAAAAGCACTATAGCGCCTCAACGAAAAGAGCTAGAGGGACAAAATTCACAAAAGTATTTTTGATATTTTGAAAAAGATGTGTGTTTAAAATGGACAAAATCGGTCCAAATTTAGTTAGAGCTCCCATATAACCCCGCCCCGGGATACACATTAATGCTGATAAATTGAATACAATTGTAATAGCTATGACGACTAAATTTAAAATAGGGAAGTTTTATGCAATTTTTGATTAGTTATTCAAGTTTTATAGGAATCAGTCCATAATTGACTTTAGCTTTCATATAAAAAACATTCACGGAAACCAAAAATTTTAGCAAAGACCAGTTAAAAGCTATTAAATTAGACACTATGATAGTTATGGTCACTAAATTTTGCAAGAATAAGCTCTATATATATACCAGCCACTGTGCATTTGTTGCAATCGGTCAACATTTAACTATAATTCTTATATATATCGTTACTTTAATATAGAAAAGCCCTAACTAATATTTTTCTTACATTATAGGAGAGGAAAAAAAACTGAATAAAATCTTAAGTTTCGAAGATACAGATATTTTTTAAAAGCAGTTTTTTACAAAATTTTCTAAAGAATTTATTGCTATAGCAATATTTTTTTAAATTAAAAGATTTTTATAAAATTATATTAGATAAAGCTTTAAAAAGCGATGTGAATGAAAAACGACATAGGGCTTTTCTATATTAAAGTAACGATATATATAACATCCCCTTTTTATATCTACAATCAAAATGAATTGGAGGTACATTCATTATATTAAGATTGCGCCTATGAAATTAGATAGCCATCAATCAATGTTCAGCCCAGACTTTATATATAATGAATGCATTAGGAACTCCTAACGCAATATATGGACCTGCCGTATTACTATTAACGTGTTTAGCCTAACTACATATTAAGCACAACGAAAAGTATTTAACAACTTATTAACGTAAAACTATAACCGGTTATGAGACCGAATTTTGATCAAAGTAAATACTAGGGAAACCACTAAAATATTTTTTAATGTTGAACTATAAAGCTACGGCAAACGAATTTAGTCCAAAGGTTTTAGTCCAGATTTTGAATTAGCTGCACCCTTGTAGATATTTAACACAACTTGATGGTGGGTATATAAGATTCGGCACAGCCGAATATAACACTCTTACTTGTTTTTAATTGGAAAAGCTTACATTTTTCCTTGAGCATGAGATTGAATTATTATATTCTTAAACGAGCAATAATTGTATGTATATATATCTATATATATGTATAGAATGGCTATCTCGAAAACGGCTCTAACGATTTTGGTAAAATTTGGAAAGTGAGTACCTTTTTTGATGTATTGGACGAATAAGAAAGGACTTTGGAAACCTTTGCCTCTAAGAGGGTAAAAACGGCTGAAAATGGGAAAAAATCGAAAATGCTATATCTACTAAAATAATAGGCATTAAAACAAAATTTAAATTATGTTTTAAATAGCTGTTAAAATAAACGGACAGGTGTTTGGTACTTTTTTCAATTTATGCCCGATAGGGGGTAAAAATAGAGTTTTTGGTACCATTTTGAGGCCACTCTTATCTTGTGAACCAAACAATATAGAAAATAATTTTGTAATGCAATCAATAAATGTGAGAAAAATATTGAACACGTGTTTGGTACTTTTTTGATTTCGGGGGCCGAAATGGGTAAAAAAGGGATAAAATGATAACACAACACCATGAAGAAATATGAATAGTAACAATATTAACTGCGTTAAAAAAAAAAATACCGAATTCAATTGGTACCAAGTGCCAAATATGCATATGTAACTTTTTGGAAGTTAGGAGATAAAAGGGGAAAAAATTGGCAATGTTATAACTATTTAATAAATTAATGTTTTTCTGACTGTATGTCCTTTATAGAATAGTAAACTTTGCATTTAACCATGTTTGCTCATGCAATGTTTTTTAGCAAAAGTTGTTGCGCATGAGACAACAAAGGCTTTTAGTTGTTTAGTTACTCAAATTGAATTAAATCGAAAACTGTGCATTTGATCTTTAGCAAATTATTACCAATGAGACGACAAAGGTTTCTTAGTTGGTTTCGATAGGTGGCGCCACTAAAAATTACTCAAAGTGAATTAAATCGTACGCAATTTGACTATGCAATGATCTTCAGCAAAGTTGTTTCACATGAGTCGACGAATGTTTCTTAGTTGGCATCAACAACTTCCGATAGGTGGCGTCACTGAAACATACTCAAAATTAATTAAATCGTAAACTGCGCATTTCATCAGGCTAAGATCTTAAGCAAAGTTCTTGCGCATGAGTCGAGGGAGGTTCCTAAGTCGGTATGACCAATTTCCAAAATATTAAACTATGCATTTGATCATGTGTGGATTGGACAAAATAAATAAAATGATTCAAAATGAATTCGATATTTGTGTACCGTATTTTCTCTAAATTTATTTTAATTGGTTAGTACTTTATAAAATAAAATTTATAAAAACTTTTTAAAATTCGCCTCGAAATGCTTATCATTAATCTCCGAGCAAGGCTCGGTCGCCCAGGTACTATGACTTTAAACTGGGCGATTTTGAAAGAATATTTTAGGTTATTTTTACATCGACTTCTAAGTCCTAGTCGTGGCAGTATCTATTTCTGTAGTTATTAATTTTATTAAAATAATTAATTACTATAGCATTCTGCATTGGTGATCAGCACAATAGTTGCAATACTCGGTCGATGTAAAAGCAATAAATTAGGCTTTAAAACAAAAAGCTTATGTAATGCGTATAAATAACTCAATGGCGCAACTTCACTCTTCTAAAAATAGATATGATGTGTAATTACTGCGTTAAGGAATATAAAGCCTTATCTCTCTCTTTTACCACTTTTACCTCTCTACTAACCTCTTTTAACCCTAACCGTACTGATAACATTTTTATACGTTGTGACGATAAAAGTCGTCCCTTGTTTTTATCCCCACAGAAGTTTGTAGTCTTTTTAATTATCCCGGAATATTTATATTTTTTTTATTATTATATTATATTTTTATTATTTTCTAAAAGAAACTGAAGTGTTAATTTAGTTCAATTAGAAAGTTATATTTATTTTATTAAATTATTTATGTATTTTGAATTCAAATATTTAAATTTAACGGATTTTGAGTCGCCCACTAGCGGAGACTCATTTAAGTTAAGATCACTTAGTTGTTATATTTAGTAGTAATATTTGTAATGTTTAATACTAAAATAAGTAGCCATGAGAAAGTATAAAAGGCAACAGCGCCCAAAGAATGGGGTGAGTCTTGTTGCATCGTTTGCAGAGGTAAGATATAATTACTTGTTGGTTAGCTGCTGAGTAATTAATATCTTTCCGGATTGGTGACCCAAACAGTCATCAATAAGAGCAAACGAAATTAGGTTGGTAAGGGATAATCGTTTGTTGGTTAGCTGGTGAACAATTATTCCTTTCGGAACGGGTGAACAGGCCAAATAGGAGACGCTTTCTCTTATTTAGCAGGTTCCCAGTTTATATAGGCATTAGGAAAGTTGGTAACAGTAAGAAATAAGCTGTTGGTGGTTAGCTGCTGGTTGCTTATAGCTTCCTGATTTGGTGGACGGCACCAATTGAGAGTTGTTTCTCGTAGTTGGCCTACATCAAATAATACTAACAATAGTAAGAGAGTGGAAATACTGCCTGGTGGTTAGCTGCTGGCAGTAAATTCCTGTCCGATCAAACAGAGAGAACAAGGAAAGAATTAATTGTCCTATCCTTACTCCCGCCGCTTGATTCTCTTAGCGTCGATACAATTATTAAAGAGAGTCTTTGTAATAACCTAGCAACTAGATTAAGAGAAGATATATATTTTTTTTTGTGTAAATAAAGAGAATACTTTTGTATGTTTAAAAATTTAATTCGTCCAGTGTTTCTTTCTCAGCCCCTGCAAAAATAAAAATTTTTGTAGCTGAACCCTTGGCAACCGGTGAGTTTTACCCTAGCCACAGGAAAACTTCGTTACAACGTAGACTCCTGATAAGGGTACCCGGGTACCCGTGAATACTAATTTTTCAGTTACGATTAAAATATTCCGCGAAATATATTTAGACTAACTGCAGAGGATAATTTGAATACTTCTTTACAGAAAATGGAATTAACATTAAATGTTTACTAGAAGAATTCAGAAGATATAACAGCTTTGAAATTGTTACCTTTGCATGGCTATTAATCTGAAATCAAATCTCAAAACACATAAAGTGCATGATGGTTGCCAAAGGCCAATATGTAATACACACAACCAAATTATTGCTTCACGCTTAACAGAATTATAATTTTCTGAAGTTTATCTATTATAAAAGTGCAAAGTAAAGTTGTCAAATTATTAATTAAATGCACACATTTTAAACTAAAATAAAAAATAGAATCATATCCATTACTTTTTTATATATATATAATGCCTTAATTTTCTTACTGGTACCCGGGTACCCTTATCAGGAGGGTTAGGAATGTTTGACTTTCGGTGAATCCACAGCCTAAGCCAAAAACTTTGGAAAGCTTAGAGAAACAAAAATCTTTAGAAAATAAATAGTTTTAGTAACTTACAAAACCTCAACTTTGTATCATTTATCGTTAAAGAGATATTTGACTTTAAAGTTCGTTCGGGTACCCAGGTACCCGTGTCAGGAATGTTAGGGTTAAAAGAAGCTAATCCAATAAGTTTAACTGTTGCTTCGCTTAAAAAAAAAATATTTCATTACTGTAAATACAATCACGATTAATAAAATTATTAAAGGCTTGTTGCAGGAATTTTGTATGAAAAAGCTTATTATAACTTTATTTTTCTTTTATTAATTAGGGACTTATTTTTTGTTTAAATAATACAGAGATCAAGCTTAACAATTAAGCAGCTGAGAAGGTGTAAGATGCTGTTTTGGCATCATTAACAAATACCCCTAATATATCAAAATCACTTGATGTCTTTTGTGCGATTTTCTTTGCCACACTCCAAAATAAACTATCATTCGTCAAAGTACTCCACAACTTGTGCCACCACAGCATGTTTGTTGGATGATGATGATGATATGCTTCGCAGTATTTGTGCCGCAAATTGATAATGCATGTTTTTCCAACTTCTCAGTGTTTTTTTTGTCACTGCTTCCGAAAACTTTGTTATTTCCCTTTAGTTTTTAAACGGGTTTGTGTGGTATTCGATAAGCTTTTTTTCCACACACACACACACACACACACACAGACTTAAGTGAAAGTTTTAAGGGGAGGGCGGTTGTTGGTTGCTGCTACTTAAAATATTAGCGCAAATAAATGTTATTTTTTCTCAAACGACATGCTAACAATAAATTGCATAGTTAAATAATGTGCCTAAAGTATAAGTAAAACTTATATGTATTTTTTTTTTGATGTGGTGAAAAAAACTACTTATACACATATGAAAATATTTGCTTAATGTCCTTTGAAAACTTTTACTTTAAATACAGTAACTACTTTCTCTAGGAACCCTATGAATAAATTTTGTAAAAATTTTAAAGAGACTTAAAAGTTGTTATAGAAATATTGTTTTTAAGTAACTCTTTCACCTAAAAAAATTTCTTAAATTATTGTTTCCTTTCCTCAAAAACTCACCTTTGATATCTTTCTTCACATAATTTATCCTCTCCGTCTGTGCTGTAGGGGCTGTTTGAAAGTGCATCATGTGAATGTTAAATTATTATGATAAATTATGTGTGCTGATACCACAAATTTGCATAAACTTTTAAACAAACAATGTCACACACTCTTTTGACTATAATTTTTATAATTCTTTTTTTTTTTCATTCAATACTTTGTAATTTATGTGCAAAGTTTTAACCTACCCTACGCAACTAGAGGTGTGTAGGGTATATTAAGTTTTGTACAGATGCTTGTAATGCTCAGGATTATCAGTCTAATAGTAAAATTTCAGTGTACCAAAAATTTAACAATAATTAAATTAACTGCCAAAACATCCTCCATCGGCGGTAAGACCATATCATTAAAACGCCACCGATGTAAAGAAATAACATTGGCTAAAGAACAAAAAAAGCTTAAGTAATGCATCTAACCAAAAACTTTATAATATAAAGATGTTGCACTTCCATACATTGATTTGCCGTATGGTCGTTTTGAAAAGTCCCATAAAAATGAGAGTACACCGCTCTTACTCTAATTCGGAAACAACTAATAGAGGCAATTATTCAATGAGAGAAAGCTAAGGCACATACAAGTGCTAATGTTTGTTTATAGGTTTTCATGTTTTTCATTGTCTTTTATTCACTTTTATTTCACTTTTGGCAAAGAAAAAATTTATTCAAAAATATTTTTATATTATATAGTTTTTGGTCTAACTAACAACAAATGGCGTAACTTCACTGTTCTAAGAATTGACATTAAATATCTTAAATTATGGAAGCCATGGACCTACTAAGCCCCAGATGCCCTGTCGTTAAATGGATTTGTAAAGGACGTTCTAACGTTTCCATGTGATTTCTTTGCTACAAATTGGAGATTAAAAATATTTTCTTATATTTTGTTTCCATTACAAATATCTTTGTAGTATAGGATATCACAGAGTCAGTCTTGACTCACTTTCTTTTAAGTTTTATTATGCATAACCTTTTTTTTTAACATAACCCATCATTTATGTTTAAACGATAGTTAAAAATAGCTTATGAAAGGAAAAAGTTGCTGATGATGTATTCGCTTGGTTGATTATTGGGACAAAAGCTTACAACAGGTGAAAATTAATTTTAATGTTTAAAGTAATTTTCTATTTAATTTTGAAACACGACTTAACTATAACGGGAGCAATAAAATGTTTCTATAGAAAAAATTTTATAATGAAAATTTTTCTATTGAAAAATTTTATAATGAAAATTTTTCCATAAAAAAATTTTTATAACGAAAATTTTTCTATAGAAAAAATTTTATAATGAAAATTTTTCTATAGAAAAAATTTTATAATGAAAATTTTTCTAAAGAAAAATTTTTATAATGAAAATTTTTCTATAGAATGAAAATTTTTCTATAAAAAAATTTTTTCTAAAGAAAAAAATTTTATAATGAAAATTTTTCTATAGAAAAAATTTTATAAAGAAAATTTTTCTATAGAAAAATTTTTATAGTGAAAGTTTTTCTATAGAAAAAATTTTATAATGAAAGTTTTTCTATAGAAAAAATTTTATAATGAAAATTTTCTATAGAAAAAATTTTATAATGAAAATTTTTCTATATATTTTTCCATAGAAAAATTTTTGTAAAAAAAATTTTTCTATACAAAAATTTATATAATAACAATTTTTCTACAGAAAAAACTTTGAGTGAAAAGTTTTCTATAGAAAATATTTAAGAATGAAAATTTTTCTATAGAAAAAGTTTTTTTCTTTAGAAAAAATTTTAGAATTAAAATTTTTCTATAGAAAAAATTTTACAACGAAAATGTTAGAAAAAACGTTATAATACAAATTTTTGTATAGAAAAATTTTATAGCGAAAACTTTTCTATTGAAAAAATTCTATAATAAAAATTTTTGTATAGAAAAATTTTATAATGAACATTTTTTATATAATGAAAATCTTTCTATAAAAAAAAATTATAAAGAAAATTTTTGTATTGAAAAAATTGTATATATGAAATTTGTCTATAAAAAATATTTGACTAAGATAATTTTTCTAGAGAATAAATTTTATAATTATAATTTTTCTATCAAAAAATTTAGAATAAAAATTTTTTTATAGAAAAAAATTTAAAATAAAAATTTTCAATAGGAACAATTTTAGAATGACAATATTTCAATAGGAACAATTTTTGAATGATAATTTTTCTATTGAAAATATTTAAGAATGAACATTTGTCAATAGAAATAATTTGAGAATGAAAATTTTTCTATAGAAAAAAGTTTATAATGACAAATTTTCTATAGAAGAAAAAAATAATTTTTATGAAAAAATGTTTGTAATGAAAATTCTTTTATAGAAAAATCTTTTTTATGAAAATTTTTTTATTAAAAAAAATTATAATTAAAATTTTCTATTGCAAAATTTTTATAATAAATATTTTTTCTATAGAAGAATTTTCATTACAAAAATTTTTTCATAGAATTTTTTTCTATAGAAATATTTTTATTTAAAATTTTTTTCCGTTGAAATACTTTTATTATAAAATATTTTCTATACAAAATTTTCATCACAAATTTCGTTATAAAATTTTTTGTATAGGAAAAATTTCATTATTAAATTTTAATAGAAAAATTTTAATTTAAATTTTTTCTGTAGAAACATTTCACTTTTATAGGGAAATTTTCAATTTATATGAAAGCTTTTAAAATTTCACTATTAATAGGGAAATTTTCAAAATTTCACTATTTATAGGGAAATTTTCAAAATTTTACTATTTATAGGGAAATTTTCAAAATTTCACTATTTATAGGGAAATTTTCAAAATTTCACTATTTATAGGGAAATTTTCAAAATTTTACTATTTATAGAGAAATTTTCAAAATTTCACTATTTATAGGGACATTTTCAAAATTTCACTATTTATAGGGAAATTTTAAAAAATTTCACTATTTATAGGGAAATTTTTAAAATTTCACTATTTATATGGAAATTTTCAAAATTTCACTATTTATAGGGAAATTTTCAAAATTTCACTATTTATAGGGAAATTTTCAAAATTACACTATTTATATGAAAGCTTTTAAAATTTCACTATTTATAGGGAAATTTTAAACAATTTCACTATATATATTTTTAAAATTTCACTATTTCTATGAAAGTTTTCAAAATTTCACTATTTATATGAAAGTTTTTAAAATTTCACTATTTATATGAAAGTTTTCAAAATTTCACTTTTATATGGATAAATACTCCTTTCAAAGCTTGAAATTTTTGTTATTTAAAAAAAAAAATTATATTTATTAATTACTCATTTATAATTATGTCATTATCTCATTTTTATATTCCTTATATCTAGGGTTTTATAGTTCTTTGTATCCACTCAACATAATCGGCTACCCGGGTATAAACACCTGGCCAACCTTCGAGACCACAACGATGGCCAAACGAGACTACTCCCTCCTGGTACCAACGCTTCTTATGGGCTTTACGCATTAGAGGACCACCTGAGTCGCCATCACAACTGTCTTTGGCAAACTCACCACCGGCGCATATTTGCGAGGAGACAATATTTACGTTTCTAGTTCTAAACTTTTGAGCGCATTCACTTGGATCGTTAACGGGCACTAAAAGTTGTTTTTTGACATTTGATTTACGGGCTAAGAGAAAAACGTAACATAAGTGAAACTCTGTTAAAATTTAAAAGATGTTTTAGGTCTATTTACCAAATGTAGTTCTACCCCATCCAGCCACGGTCAATAATTCGCCGATAGTTATATCTTGTTTTGTTGCGGGCAATGGCAGACATACCGGCCTTATAAAATCGTTATATTCGACATCTTCTGACAACCTTATAAGAGCAATATCATGTGTTTGGCTTACTTTTGGATTGTATTCGGGATGAGGTATAATTTCTTCGAAACCTAACTCTAGGACTTTGTTGTTACAATCAGCTCCAATACAATCAATTTCCATACTAATATCGTATTCACCCAAACGGATGCGAGAGCTAAGGGAGAATTTTAAATAAATTATTAAGTTTCTTTATAAAATGAATAGTCACCTGAAATGTAAAAGGCCGTAACTGACAAAAAATTAGGCATTGACTTTTAACTGCTTATGGACTTATTTTCGGTTAGGGGTATCAAAAATAACGACAAAATTTATTTTTATTTTTACGTTAGTTAAGTCATTTTGCATTTCAGGTGACGATATGTAATTCGGGGTTTCCCTTTTATGAAATTATCAAGTAATTTATAACCTATCAGTTGTTTATACAAAGTTTAAATAAATTTAATATTAAGGGATTTCCTTAACTCGTAACTTACAGTGGTCCTACAACAGATTCGATTTCGCCTTTAATGCAATGCGCCGCTGTCAAAACATAACGTTGATTAATTAAGCTTCCACCACAATCCAAAACTAGGCCATTCTCTACATAAAAACAAAAAAATAATATAAAAATTTTGAATCAAAATAATATTCGAACCCGTTTTTAAAACTTACTACTTCTATATTCCAACAAAACCATCCAAGGATATTGATCTAGTACTGTGTCGTTGCCATTGTATATTTTACCATCCAAAGGATCGGGTCCACAACCCGGTGGCTCGGGTAGAACATTGCCTAAGCCATTACTTGGTGAGGCGCTCTTTACTAGAGGCGCACTTGTTGTTTGACTACTTGTGTCCGGTTTTTTAATATAATTCTTGTCGGCGGTACAACAGACATATGGTGGATTACCGTATCCATCTGTACATTGGGATTCCTGGAGAAATCTTATTTCTGGCGAGACTTGTAAACCTTGAGGCGAGGTATTATGATTTTGTAATACACTCAGCAAACTTTTACAATCGTATATCGAGATACAGAGACCGGATTTGCCATTTGGATTATTGCAGGAACCTATTTAGAAGAATCAAAGAAAAAATTGTATAATGAAAATTTTTGTATAGAAAAAAATTTGTAATGAAAATTTTTCTATAGAAAAAATTTTATAATAAAATTTTTTCAATAGAAAAAAATTTAAAAAAATTTTTGAATGCAATTTTTTTATAGAAAAAAATTTTATAGTGAGAATTTTTCAATAAAAAAAATGTATAATTAATTTTCTATAGAAAAAATTTAGAAAAAAATTTGAATTAATATTTTTGTATAAAAATATTTTTTTCAAGAGATTTCTATAGAAAAAAATTTTTAATGAAATTTTTCTATTGAAAATATTCTATAATAAAATGTTTTCTTTAGAAAAAATTTTATAACGAAATTTTTTCTATAGAAAAAATGTTATCACAAAATTTTTCTATAGAAAAATGTTAATAAAGAAAATTATTTTTCTGTAGAAAAATTTATAGAAAAAAATTTTTCTATCGAAAAATTTTCATAAAGAAGATTTTTCTATAGAAACAATTTTATAATGGTATTTTTTCAGTTGAAAATTTTTTTCTAGAGTTTTCTATGAAATTTTTTTATAAAAAAAATTTTCTAATGAAATTTTTTCTATAGAATAAAAATTATAACGAAATTTTTTCTATTGTAACGAAGTTTCTTATAACGAAATGTTTTTATAGAAAAAAATATAAAATGAAATTCTTTTTTATAAAAATGAAATTATAATGAAAATTTTGCTACAGAAAAATTTTATAATGAAAATTTTTCTATAGAAAAAATTTTATATCGAAATTTTTTATATAGAAAAAAATTTTATCACGAAATGTTTTCTATAGAAAAATTTTATCACGAAAATTTAGAAAATTGTTTCTACAGAAAAAATTTTCAAATTATTTTTTTCTATAGAAAAGTTTCTAATGAAACTTTTTCTATAAAATAAAAATTATAACGAAATTTTTTCTACTGTAACAAAATTTTCAAAACGAATTGTTTTTATAAAAAAAATATAAAATGAATTTTTTTTTATAAAAATGAAATTATAATGAAAATTTTGCTATAGAAAAATTTTATAATGAAAATTTTTCTATAGAAAAATTTTATATCGAAATTTTTTATATAGAAAAAAATTTTATCACGAAATTTTTTCTAAATATAGAAAACATTTTATCACGAAAATTTAAGAAAATTTTTTCTATAGAAAAAATTTTCAAATGAAATTTTTCTATAGAAAAGTTTTTAATGAAACTTTTTCTATAGAATAAAGATTATAACAAAATTTTTTCTATTGTAACGAAATTGTTTTTATAAAAAAAAATATAAAAGGTTTTTTTTTTAAATGAAATTGTAATGAAAATTTTGCTATAGAAAAATTTTATAATGCAAATTTTTCTATAAAAATTTTATAATGCAAATTTTTCTATAGAAAAAATTTTACAACGAAATTTTTTCTATAGAAAAAAATTTTATCACGAAATTTTTTTCTAAAAAAAAACTTTTATAAAGAATTTTTCTTTTCTATAAAAAAATTTATACAAAAAAAAAAATTCTATAGAAAAATTTGTATAAAGAAGATTTTTCTATGGAAACATTTTTATAAAGAATTTTTTTTTATAGAAAAAAAAAGTTTCTTTATAAAAAAAGTTTTTTAATGATTTTTTTTATAAAAAAAAATTTCTAATGGAAGTTTTTGTGTAGAAAAATTTTTCCAATGAAATTTTTTCGATAGAAAACATTTTCTAATGAAATTATTTTTATAGAAGAAATTTTCTAATAAAATTTTTTCTATAGAAAAGTCTCTAATGAAACTTTTTCTATAGAATTAAAATTATAAGGAATTGTTTTTTATAGAAACAAATATAAAATGAAATTTTTTTCATAAAAAAGAAATTATAATGAAAATTTTTCCTAAAAAAAATTTAACTCAAAATTTTGCTATAGCATTTTTTTAATGAAAGTATTTCTATATAATAAAGTTTATGGTGACATTTTTTCTATAAAAAAATTTGTATAATGAAAATTTTTCTATAAAAATATTTTTCTATAGAATAAATATAATGAGTAGTTTTCTATAGAAACTTTTAATAAGGAAAGTTTTTCTATAGAAAAATGTGTATAAAGTTGTATATACAGAAAAATCTTTATAAAGAAAATGTTTCTACAGAAAAATCTGTATAAAGAAAATTTGTCTACAGAAAAATTTTTATAATGTAAAATTTTCTATAGAAACATTTTTATAAAGAACAATTTTTTACACAAAAATTTTTATAAAGAAAATTTTTCTATACAAAAAATTTTATAATGAAATTTTTCTATACAAAAATGAAATTTTTTCAATAGGAAAATTTTGTTATACTGAAATTTTTTCAATAGAAAAAATTTTATAATGAAAGTTTTTCTACAAAAAAATTTTATAAAGAAATTTTTCTTTAGAAAAAATTTTATAATAAAAAATTTGTCTATTCATTTTATAATAAAAAATGTTCTATAGAAAAAAAATAAAAAAAAAAATGTTTTCTACAAAAAAATTTTAATGAAAATGTTTCCATAGAAAAAAATTTATAGTGATTTTTTTTCTATATAAAAATTTTTATATTGAAAATTTTTCTATAGAAAAATTTTATAATAAAAATTTTTTAATGGAAAAAATTTTATAATGAAATTTTGTTTAAAATAAAATCTTTTGAATAGAAGAAATTTTGCAAGGAAAATTTGTCAATCGAAAAAATTTAATAATAAAAATTTATAAATAGGAAATATCTTATATTAATTGTTTTTATAGAATTTTCTTTATTAAATTTTAGATCGAAAATTTTTCATATACAAATTTAATATAGAAAATTTTCTATACAATTATATTTATGTTATAACAAACGTTAAAGCAAATCTGATATTTGATATTTTTTTTACCCATAAAAAATAAAAATGAGACTCTTTTAAAAATTTTGCATTCATTCAGTTTTTTGAAAATTGATAGAAAGGTGAAAAATCCCAGAATATATTGATTTCGTTTGTTAATTTAGGGGTAAAAAAGTAAAAATAGCTTAAGTAATATTTAGTTTAATAACTAAATCTTAATTGCTTTTTAATGAGTTTTGAGAATAAATTTTTGAAAAAGGTTAACAAAATTTTTTAGCACTTCTTTTTAAAAATCTTCTGCTTTTTCAAATTTATATGAATTGATTAGAAACATGAAAGATTTAATGCGGCAGATGGTAACTTGAAGTATATTTAATAACAATCTTAGATAATTTTGTATCTTTTTTGCCGAAATAAATCAAAATTTTAAAAGAATTCCTGTAGTAAAGTAGTACTTTTCAAAGCACCTGTTTTTTGTAATTTTTGCAATATAATTAAAAAGTGCTTTAAAAATCGTTCTACTTTTCAACACTTTTGCTTTTTAATACTTTTTTTGTCAATAAAATTACTCTTAAGTGTTAATCAAAGATTTCAATTAATTTTTTTTTGTTAGTATCTTAAAAATACTTAAGATCTCAGAAATCAAAAAAAAAACCTGTTTCTCTCAATACAAATAAACGCTGATAAAATACAGAATTTTTAATCCACAGAACCAACAATTCACTTAATAATTTATCCAAAAAACAAGTTGTGCAGCCAAAACCTTTAAGTTCACTTCAAATCACAAGAGGGAATTACAAAACCCAGGGATTTCGCTTAGTTGTCGTACTTGTCGTATGTCACAGATAAAACACACGCACTGAGTCATATTTGAGAGCATTGTTGGCAAGTGTAAATTAATAATTTATATTTGTATAATAAACAAAAATTAATGCGAAAAAAAAAACAGGTAAGAAAGTAAAGTGGCAGGTTGAGATCGACCAATACGATGAACTATATACACAAAAAGACAGACAGAACATTTTGTAATTAAAATTTTTTAATAGAGAAAATTTTCCTGTAGAGAAAATTTTTCTATAGAGAAAATTTTATAATAAAAAATTTTTCTACAGAGAAAATTTTATAATGAAAATTTTTCTATAGAGAAAATTTTATAATGAAAATTTTTCTATAGAAAAAATGTTATAATGAAATTTTTTCTATAGAAAAAATGTTATAATGAATTTTTTTCTATAGAAAAAATTTTATAATGCAAATTTTTCTATAGCAAAAATTTTATAATGAAATTTTTTCTATAGAAAAAATTTTATAATGAAATTTTTTCTATAGAAAAAATTTTATAATGAAATTTTTTCTATAGAAAAAATTTTATAATGAAATTTTTTCTATAGAAAAAATTTTATAATGAAATTTTTTCTATAGAAAAAATTTTATAATGAAATTTTTTCTATAGAAAAAATTTTATAATGAAATTTTTTCTATAGAAAAAATTTTATAATGAATTTTTTTCTATAGAAAAAATTTTATAATGAAATTTTTTCTATAGAAAAAATTTTATAATGAAATTTTTTCTATAGAAAAAATTTTATAATGAAATTTTTTCTATAGAAAAAATTTTATATATTATATTATTATATAATATTTTATAATGAAAATTTTTCTATAGAAAAAATTTTAAAATTAAATTTTAGCTATAGAAAAATTTTTATAATGAAAATTTTTCTATAGCAAAATTTTTATAATGAAAATTTTTCTATAAAAAAAATTTTATAATGAAATTTTTTCTACAGAAAAAATATTATAATGAAATTTTTTCTATAGAAAAAATTTTATAATGAAATTTTTCCATAGAAAAAATTTTGTAATGAAATTTTTTCCATAGAAAAAATTTTGTAATGAAATTTTTTCTATAGAAAAAATTTTATAATGAAATTTTTTCTATAGAAAAAATTTTATAATGAAATTTTCTATAAAAAAATTTTCATTACAAAAATTTTCATTATAAAAATTTTCTATAGAAAAATTTTCATTAAAAAAATTTTTCTATGGAAAAAATTTCATTATAAGATTTTTTCTATAGAAAAAATTTCATTACAAAATATTTTCTATAGAAAAAATTTCATTATAAAATTTTTTCTATAGAAAAAGTTTCATTATAAAATTCTTTATTGAAAATTTTTCTATAGAAAATTTTTATAATGAAAATTTTTCTATAGAAAAATTTTATAATGAAAATTTTTTTATAGAAAAATAATCCGAAAAATTTTTATAATGAAAATTTTTCTATAGAACAATTTTTACAATGAAAATATTTCTATAGAACAATTTTTATAATGAAAATTTTTCCATAGAAAAAATTTCATTATAAAATTTTTTCTATAGAAAAAATTTCATTATAAAATTGTTCTATAGAAAAAATTTCATTATAAAATTTTTTCTATAGAAAAAATTTCATTATAAAATTTTTTCTATAGAAAAAATTTCATTATAAAATTTTTTCGATAGAAATAATTTTATTATAAAATTTTTTCTATAGAAAAAATTTCATTATAAAATTTTTTCTATAGAAAAAAATTTCATTATAAAATTGTTTCTATAGAAAAAATATCATTATAAATTTTTTTCGATAGAAATAATTTTATTATAAAATTTTTATAAAATTCTTTATAAAATTTTTTCTATAGAAAAAATTTCATTATAAAATTTTTTCTATAGAAAAAATTTCATTATAAAATTGTTTCTATAGAAAAAATTTCATTATAAAATTTTTTCTATAGAAAAAATGTCATTATAAAATTTTTTCGATAGAAATAATTTTATTATAAAATTTTGTCTATAGAAAAAATTTCATTATAAAATTTTTTCTATAGAAAAAATTTCATTATAAATTTTTTTCTACAGAAAACATTTCATTATAAAATTTTTTCTATAGAAAAAATTTCGTTATAAAATTTTTTCTATAGAAAAAATTTCATTATAAAATTGTTTCTATAAAAAAAATTTCATTATAAAATTGTTTCTATAGAAAAAATTTCATTATAATTTTTTTTCTATAGAAAAAATTTCATTAAAAAATTTTTTCTATAGAAAATATTTCATTATAAAATTTTTTCTACAGAAAAAATTTCATTATAAAATTTTTCTATAGAAAAAATTTCATTATAACATTTTTTCTTTAGAAAAAAATTCATTATAAAATTTTTTCTATAGAAAAATTTCATTATAAAATTGTTTTTATTTCATTATTAAATTTTGTGCTTAGAAAAATTTCATTATCAAATTTTTTGTATAAAAAATGCTGTCTGTCTGTCTGTCTGTCTGTCTGTCTGTCTGTCTGTCTGTCTGTCTGTCTGTCTGTCTGTCTGTCTGTCTGTCTGTCTGCCTCTCTGTCTGTCTGTCTGTCTGTCTGTCTGTCTGTCTGTCTGTCTGTCTGTCTGTCTGTCTGTCTGTCTGTCTGTCTGTCTGTCTGTCTGTCTGTCTGTCTGTCTGTCTGCCTCTCTGTCTGTCTGTCTGTATGTCTTTCTGTCTGTCTGTCTGTCTGTCTGTCTGTCTGTCTGTCTGTCTGTCCGTCTGTCTGTCTGTCTGTCTGTCTGTCTGTCTGTCTGTCTGTCTGTCTGTATGTCTGTATGTCTGTATGTCTGTATGTCTGTCTGTCTGTCTGTCTATCTGTCTGTATGTCTGACAGACGTTTGGCTGTCTATTTTTAAACGTTGCAAGCATCAGCAGAAACTTATAATACCCTTGCCATCTTTAGTAGGTGTAGGGTATAAAAATTGAACTACAAGCTAAAAGGGTAGCGTGTGTTATTTTAACCGGCTTTTGAGATTTTATTTTTTTTTTTCATAACTTGTCATATTTACTTTTCATTTTTATTATTTTTGTATTCTGCTGGGATTTGGTTATTCCCACAGCACTTAATTTGTTATTTGAACGAAAGAGTGAAAAAACATCATAATTAATTGCTACAATTTCAAAAAATACTTGATTATAATTATTTTGAGTTTCTTCTTAATTTGTTTTAGTTTTTTTTTTATTTAAATTCTATATAAAAATGTATTTACAGTTCAATGATTAAGATTTTTTATTTATTTTTAACAGATGAAATTTGAAAGTATAAATTCGTTGATTATAGTTAATTAGAGATGATGATGAGCTGTTTGTCTAGAAGATTTTGAATAGAAACATGTGAAAATTGTACAAAAAAAAAACATGCTAAACAAATAATTATCATAAAGCCAATTTCAAAATTATTTTTAAGTTCATCAAAATTTATGTCAAATACATCTACAAGGCATGTTCTAATTACAAACATATTTTGAATAAATAATTTGAATTCAGAAAATAACTTAAAAATTTCTATTGTTCTTTATCTAAATTACATTTACGTAACACAAAATAAAATTGCTCCAATTTTATTGAGTCATTAAATCTAATAGTTAGTAAATATGTTTTTAATTTCTTTGGTTTTACCACTTGTTTGTGGGAATTTCCATTTAGATGCACGTTGCATACTTTAGGGGTAAGCAAACGAATGAATTGCATCTTGTGGCTAATGATATTGATAAGAAGAGTTCAATATATCAATAATTTAAATAAATTATCTGTTAAGAAATTGATATTTAAAAACATTTACTAAATTGATTGACGTGTTTATGTTTTGTAAAAGTATTAAAATACAAATTAATGATTCGAAATTTAAGAGAAGGGTACACCAAATACTTGGGTAATAAAATTTAAATCTTTTTTAAACTTAATATAAATATACTTCTTCGATATCTGTTTAAAATAATACAAACATATGTGTACCAAAATTTTCTAATAAAAATTTTTGGCACCGAAAACTGTTAATAATAATATGTAATAAAATTTTTCTATAGAAACTTAAAAAAAGAATTATATTTCTAGAAAATTTCTCTATACACAAAATTTTCAATAGAAAAATTTTGATACCGAAAAATTTTCTATAAAAAACAATTTTCTTATTAACATTTTCTATATCAAGTTTTTCGTATTAAAATTTTTCAACAAAAAATCTTTGGATATAAAAATTTTGCTATAGAAAATTTTTCGGTTTTAAAATTTTTTATAGAACATTTTTTGATATAAAAGTTTTTCTACAGAAAATATTTCGGTATAAAAATTTTCTTATTAACATTTTTCTATAACAAGTTTCTCGTATTAAAATTTTCCTACAAAAAATTTTAGGCATAAAAATTTTGGAAAATTTTTCGGTTTTAGAAAATTTCTATAAACCATTTTTTGATATAAAAGTTTTTCTACAGAAAATATTTCGGTATAAAAATTTTTCTATAGAAAATTTTTCGGCGTCAAAATTTTCCTATAGAAAATTTTTCGGTACAAAATTTTTTTTGTACAAAATTTTTCGGTACCAAAATTTTTATATAGAAAAATTTTCTATATTCTTCGGTACCAAAATTTTTCTATTGAAAATTTTTTTGTACGAAAACTATTCTATAAAAAATTTTTCGGTACCAACAGTTTTTAATAGAAAAATTTTCAATGCCAAAGTTCCCATAGAAAATTTTGCGGTAATAAAATTTTTCAACATGAAATTTTTTGATAAAAAAAAAATGTTAGTTATTAAAATTTTTATTTAAAATGTTTTTTTTTTTTCTATTAAAATTTTTCGCATTAGAAAATATTTTGATCGAAAAATTTTCAGTGCAAAAATTTTCTATAGAAAATTTTTCAGTACCAAAATTTTTCTACAGGGAATTTTTTGGTAAGCCAATTTTTCTTTAGAATTTTTTTTCGGTATTAAAAAATTTTCTATAGAAAATTTTTCGGTATTAAAAAATTTTCTATAGAAAATTTTTCGGTATTAAAAAATTTTCTATAGAAAATTTTTCGGTATTAAAAAATTTTCTATAGAAAATTTTTCGGTATTAAAAAATTTTCTATAGAAAATTTTTCGGTATTAAAAAATTTTCTATAGAAAATTTTTCAGTATTAAAAAATTTTCTATAGAAAATTTTTCGGTATTAAAAAATTTTCTATAGAAAATTTTTCGGTATTAAAAAATTTTCTATAGAAAATTTTTCGGTATTAAAAAATTTTCTATAGAAAATTTTTCGGTATTAAAAAATTTTCTATAGAATATTTTTCGGTATTAAAAAATTTTCTATAGAAAATTTTTCGGTATTAAAAAATTTTCTATAGAAAATTTTTCGGTATTAAAAAATTTTCTATAGAAAATTTTTCGGTATTAAAAAATTTTCTATAGAAAATTTTTCGGTATTAAAAAATTTTCTATAGAAAATTTTTCGGTATTAAAAAATTTTCTATAGAAAATTTTTCGGTATTAAAAAATTTTCTATAGAATATTTTTCGGTATTAAAAAATTTTCTATAGAAAATTTTTCGGTATTAAAAAATTTTCTATAGAAAATTTTTCGGTATTAA
Source organism: Stomorhina lunata (assembly GCA_933228675.1). Classification (NCBI taxonomy): domain Eukaryota; kingdom Metazoa; phylum Arthropoda; class Insecta; order Diptera; family Rhiniidae; genus Stomorhina; species Stomorhina lunata. The sequence goes on from OW121740.1 coordinate 21,133,171, forward strand.
AAAATTTTCTATAGAAAATTTTTCGGTATTAAAAAATTTTCTATAGAAAATTTTTCGGTATTAAAAAATTTTCTATAGAAAATTTTTCGGTATTAAAAAATTTTCTATAGAAAATTTTTCGGTATTAAAAAATTTTCTATAGAAAATTTTTCGGTATTAAAAAATTTTCTATAGAAAATTTTTCGGTATTAAAAAATTTTCTATAGAAAATTTTTCGGTATTAAAAAATTTTCTATAGAAAATTTTTCGGTAATAAAAAATTTTCTATAGAAAATTTTACGGTATTAAAAAATTTTCTATAGAAAATTTTTCGGTATTAAAAAATTTTCTATAGAAAATTTTTCGGTATTAAAAAATTTTCTATAGAAAATTTTTCGGTATTAAAAAATTTTCTATAGAAAATTTTTCGGTATTAAAAAATTTTCTATAGAAAATTTTTCGGTATTTAAAAATTTTCTATAGAAAATTTTTCGGTATTAAAAAATTTTCTATAGAAAATTTTTCGGTATAAAAAATTTTCTATAGAAAATTTTTCGGTATTAAAAAATTTTCAATAGAAAATTTTTCGGTATTAAAAAATTTTCTATAGAAAATTTTTCAGTATTAAAAAATTTTCTATAGAAAATTTTTCGGTATAAAAATTTTTCTATAGAAAATCTTTCGGTATAAAAATTTTTCTATAGAAAATCTTTCGGTATAAAAATTTTTCTATATAAAATTTTTTGGTATAAAAATTTTTCTATAGAATATTTTACGGTATTAAAAATTTTTCTATAGAATATTTTACGGTATTAAAAAATTTTCTATAGAAAATTTTTCGGTATTTAAAAATTTTCTATAGAAAATTTTTCGGTATTAAAAAATTTTCTATAGAAAATTTTTCGGTATTAAAAAATTTTCTATAGAAAATTTTTCGGTATTAAAAAATTTTCTATAGAAAATTTTTCGGTATTAAAAAATTTTCTATAGAAAATTTTTCGGTATTAAAAAATTTTCTATAGAAAATTTTTCGGTATTTAAAAATTTTCTATAGAAAATTTTTCGGTATTAAAAAATTTTCTATAGAAAATTTTTCGGTATAAAAAATTTTCTATAGAAAATTTTTCGGTATTAAAAAATTTTCAATAGAAAATTTTTCGGTATTAAAAAATTTTCTATAGAAAATTTTTCAGTATTAAAAAATTTTCTATAGAAAATTTTTCGGTATTAAAAAATTGTCTATAGAAAATTTTTTGGTATAAAAAAATTTTCTTTAGAAAATTTTTCGGTATTAAAAAATTTTCTATAGAAAATTTTTCGGTATTAAAAAATTTTCTATAGAAAATTTTTCGGTATTAAAAAACTTTGTATAGAAAATTTTTCGGTATTAAAAAATTTTCTATAGAAAATTTTTCGGTATTAAAAAATTTTCTATAGAAAATTTTTCGGTATTAAAAAATTTTCTATAGAAAATTTTTCGGTATTAAAAAATTTTCTATAGAAAATTTTTCGGTATTAAAAAATTTTCTATAGAAAATTTTTCGGTATTAAAAAATTTTCTATAGAAAATTTTTCGGTATTAAAAAATTTTCTATAGAAAATTTTTCGGTATAAAAATTTTTCTATAGAAAATCTTTCGGTATAAAAATTTTTCTATATAAAATTTTTTGGTATAAAAATTTTTCTATAGAAAATTTTTCGGTACTAAAATTTTTCTATAGAAAATTTTACGGTATAAAAATTTTTCTATAGAAAATTTTTCGTATAAAAATTTTTCTATAGAAAAATTTTCGGTATAAAAATTTTTCTATAGAAAATTTTTCGGAATAAAAATTTTTCTATAGAAATTTTTTCGGTATAAAAATTTTTCTATAGAAATTTTTTCGTATAAAAATTTTTCTATAGAAATTTTTTCGGTATAAAAATTTTTCTATAAAAAATTTTCGGTATAAAAATTTTTCTATAGAAATGTTTTTGGTATAAAAATTTTTCTATAAAAAATTTATTTTATTTTTCGGTCTTAAATTTTTGTAAGAAATTTTTCGGTCTAAAATTTTTTTATAGAAATTTTTCAGTCTAAACATTTTCTATAAAAAATTTTTCTGTATAAAAATTTTCTATAGAAAATTCTGTAGAAAATTTTTCTCTAAAATAACTTTCAGTATAAAAATTATTCGGTATAAAGATTTTTCTAAAGAAAATTTTTTATATAATATTTTCTAGTGTAAATTTAAATACCGTATTTTCATCACTGTGTTCTTTATTGAAAACTATAAATTTTTATAAACAAAGTACATTAAAAAATTATTTGTAAGCCTTTCTCGTACTTACTTTGTCCATTTACTCCATAAATCTTGCCTAAATTTATGGATGCAATTAAATATAAACACGTTACGCATTGCAATTTCTTTAGAACACTTATAAAGTTTTCAGTTTTATAGTTTTTAAACATTTTGTTCTTTTTTCTCGTTATAAACTTCACTTAATTAAACATTTATTCTGCAGATACGAGTTTGATTATCTGGATTTGAAAACAACCAAATGAACTTAAACGTTGATCTCTGATAGTTTATTTACATATGAAGAAAAAAAAAACAAATCTAGAATTGATAATTTAAAACGCGCTGATTTCATTCGATTCGTATCGAGTAGAACCAATCGATTTGGTTAATGGAAACGCACTTAAATCACTTCTGTTTGTGTTGTCCGTCTTTATAGGTTTTAAGCCGGGCGCACACAATCGTTTGTTTTCGTTGTTTAAATACGACTGAGGTTTAGATTTTCAAAGCGGTTTAAATATCAGATGTCGCTTGTATTTGTTTGAGATTTTTGGGTTTTTGATTTAAATGTTACCAGATTATTGAAAAAGGTTGAAATTTGGGAACTCACCTAAAAAGGTGGTTTGACTGGTTTAACGAATGTCTGAGCTGCTTGGGTGAAGCTTGAAGTGTCTTTCAAATAATTTGTTTATTTTTCAATTTTTATTCGGAGTTTGAGTCATGCTTTAATTTTCAATATACCAGAGCACTAAAGTGTTTGAAATACCTAAACTAACAAACTTTCAAGACTGGTATTTATATAAAGCCTATTTGCGCAAAATTTAGTGGCCATAGCTATCATAGTTTCTAATTTAATAGCTTTCAACTGGCCTCTGTGGAATTTTAGTGGTTTCTGGGAGTGGTTTTTATATGAGAGCTATAGTCACATATGGACCGATTCTTACAAAATTTGATATACTCGCCAATAGTTGCATTAAACTTCTCTGTTCTAAAATAAGTTGTCATATCTATTACAATTGGATTTAATTTATCAGCCATATGTGATTCCCGGGGTGAGGTTATATGGGTGTTCTAACAAAATGTGAACCGATTTCGAAAATACTTTTGTAAAATTTTGTCTTTCTAGCTCTTTTAGTTAAGGTGCGCGATGGCGCCTTAGATAGACAGACAGACAGACAGACACACAGACAGACAGACAGACAGACAGACAGATAGACAGACAGACAGACAGACAGACAGACAGACAGACAGACAGACAGACAGACAGACAGACAGACAGACAGACAGACAGACAGACAGACAGACAGACAGACAGACAGACAGACAGACAGACAGACAGACAGACAGACAGACAGACAGACAGACAGACAGACAGACAGACAGACAGACAGACAGACAGACAGACAGACAGACAGACAGACAGACAGACAGACAGACAGACAGACAGACATACAGATAGACAGACAGACAGACAGACAGACAGACAATAAACCCCCATTCATTTTGATGGTGGGTATAAAAACTATGAATTTAACTTTATATTGAAATTTGTATATAAATTCCATATTTAGCAAAAAATTCAAATCATTATCTAAAATACTACAATCCGGTAACATTTTTAAAAGCTTTAAAAAAATTATTTAGTTCATGTATTGAGTTGTCTGCTTTGCTCTTTTCAAGCTAAGCTCAAATCTCTGCATCTACCGGTTTATACTCTTTTATATTTAATTCTCTTTTGCTTTTTTAATTAACTCTCTGTTGTCTCTTCAGTGTTTTCTTATATGATTTGTATAAATTCGATTAGCATTTTTATTGTTTCTTTTTTTATACCCTTCACCACAATAGGAGGAATGGGTATAATGGTTTAGTGCTGATGTTTGTAACGTATAGTATACCAATCGACTCAGAATCACTTCCTGAGTCGATTTAGCTATGTCCGTCAGTCCATCTTTCTGGCTGGCTGGATGGACCCCCATGTAAACTACGTAATTCCAAAGATAATTTAATGAAATTTGGCATAGGCTTCTTCTTTGAAAGTAAAACCATGCTTAATAAAATTCGTCAAAATCGGTTTATTACTTATGGTACCTCTTAAAGGTTCCATTTCCCGGAGTTAATATTTTGTTCACAAATATCAATATTTTTTATGAAATTTAAAACAAATGCTGCTTATGTAAACCAAAATTACTGTACGAAATTTCGTTAAAATTGACCACATTTGACCATAGCTCCCATACCTACTATTTTGTCAAAACGCAATAAATGAAACAATAATCACTAAAACGCTTGTAAATCTGTACATAATGACAATTTAAAGTTTATTTTTTGCATACATAATTCTTGTAAAAACTGTTATCAATTTTCTAAATTTCGAGATAATCGGTACACATTTGACCCCATCTCTCATATAAGTCCAAATGACGGAAACAGCTTAAATATATAACTTTTGAGAAAATGTTTGTATGATGACAAAATTTAGCAATATTTGTCTTTATTCACGAAAAATAACAGCTTTGACCTTTGTGATGAAGGGTATCGTTTGGTCGGGCTTGACCAAATATAGTATTTGTTAATGTTTTTTTTCGTAGCTATCGTTGAGTTTCGTTTTTGTATATTTTTCTAGTATTTTTGTTTCTCACTAATCTATTTTAATTTTTTTTAACTGCATTTGAATAAATTTCTTTTTGTTATTTAAAAAAGGATTTATTTTCTATGAAATATTTTAAATCCTTTTGTTTCAAAGATTTACAATTCTTAGAATTACATTTAAGCTGTGATTATTTCGTACAGAAATTTAAAACAGAATAAATATATTTAAATATAGCGAAAATAATCAAAAGAGTAAGTGAAATTATTTGTCTACTTTTAGAAAATTTTAAGGATGTTTCGCAATCTTTTTAATGTAATTAAATTTCTTTTCATTTACACCCTAAGCAAATACTTAAGTCAAGACCATTTCCGGTTAACTTTGTCTAACCAAACTTAATTTTGTCATTTAAGTCTACGACTTTGTTTTAGCATCTCTCATTTGATTGTTGTTTACTTCAAAAGTCTTTTTGGTTGATAATGCACAGTGGGATACTTAAAAAAAATTAATAAAAATATAACTTTTTAAAAATTTCCTATAACAATAGAAAATTTTTGAAAAATTTCCTATAAAAATAGAAAATTTTTGAAAAATTTTCTACAAAACTAGAAAATTTTTGAAAAATTTTAAAAAATTTTCTATAAAAATAGAAAAATTTTGAAAAATTTTGTATAAAAATAGAAATTTTTTGAAAAATTTTGTATAAAAATAGAAAATTTTTGAAAAATTTTGTATAAAAATAGAAAATTTTTGAAAATTTTTCTATAAAATTAGAAAATTTTTGAAAAATTTCCTATAAAAATAGAAAATTTTTGAAAAATTTCCTATAAAAATAGAAAATTTTTGAAAAATTTCCTATAAAAATAGAAAATTTTTAAAAAATTTCCTATAAAAATAGAAAATTTTTGAATAATTTCCTATAAAAATAGAAAATTTTTGAAAAATTTCCTTAAAAGTAGAAAATTTTTGAAAAATTTCCTATAAAAATAGAAAATTTTTGAAAAATTTCCTAAAAAAAATTGGAAATTTTTTTTCTATAAAAATAGAAAATTTTTAAAAGATTTCCTATAAAAATAGAAAATTTTTGAAACATTTCCCATAAAAATAGAAAATCTTTGAAAAATTTCCTATAAAAATATAAAATTTTTGAAAAATTTCCTATAAAAATAAAAAATTTTTGAAAAATTTCCTATAAAAATAGAAATTTTTTGAAAAATTTCCTATAAAAATAGAAAATTTTTGAAAAATTTCCTATAAAAATAGAAAATTTTTGAAAAATTTCCTATAAAAATAGAAAATTTTTGAAAAATTTCCTATAAAAATAGAAAATTTTTTAAAAATTTCCTATCAAAATAGAAAATTTTTGAAAAATTTCCTATAAAAATAGAAAATTTTTGAAAAATTTCCTATAAAAATAGAAAATTTTTGAAAAATTTCCTATAAAAATAGAAAATTTTTGAAAAATTTCCTATAAAAATAGAAAATTTTTGAAAAATTTCCTATAAAAACAGAAAATTTTTGAAATATTTTCCACAAAAATAGAATATTTTTGAAAAATTCCCTATAAAAATAGAACATTTTTGAAAAATTCCTTATAAAAATAGAACATTTTTGAAAAATTCCCTATAAAAATAGAAAATTTTTGAAAAATTCCCTATAAAAATAGAAAATTTTTGAAAAATTTCCTATAAAAAATAGAAAATCTTTGAAAAATTTCCTATAAAAAATAGAAAATTTTTGAAAAACTTCCTATAAAAATAGAAAATTTTTGAAAAATTTCCTATAAAAATAGAAAATTTTTGAAAAATTTCTTATAAAAATAGAAAATTTTTGAAAATTTTCCTATAAAAATAGAAAATTTTTGAAAAATTTCCTATAAAAATAGAAAATTTTTGAAAAATTTCCTATAAAAATAGAAATTTTTTGAAAAATTTCCTATAAAAATAGAAAATTTTTGAAAAATTTCCTATAAAAATAGAAAATTTTTGAAAAATTTCCTATAAAAATAGAAAATTTTTGAAAAATTTCCTATAAAAATAGAAAATTTTTGAAAAATTTCCTATAAAAATAGAAAATTTTTGAAAAATTTCCTATAAAAATAGAAAATTTTTGAAAAATTTCCTATAAAAATAGAAAATTTTTGAAAAATTTCCTATAAAAATAGAAAATTTTTGAAAAATTTCCTATAAAAATAGAAAATTTTTGAAAAATTTCCTATAAAAATAAAAAATTTTTGAAAAATTTCCTATAAAAATAGAAAATTTTTGAAAAATTTCCTATAAAAATAGAAAATTTTTTAAAAATTTCCTATCAAAATAGAAAATTTTTGAAAAATTTCCTATAAAAATAGAAAATGTTTGAAAAATTTCCTATAAAAAATAGAAAATTTTTGAAAAACTTCCTATAAAAATAGAAAATTTTTGAAAAATTTCCTATAAAAATATAATTTTTTTGAAAAATTTCCGATAAAAATATAATTTTTTTTGAAAAATTTCCTATAAAAATAGAAAATTTTTGAAAAATTTCCAATAAAAATAGAAAATTTTTGAAAAATTTCCTATAAAAATAGAAAATTTTTGAAAAATTTCCTATAAAAATAGAAAATTTTTGAAAAATTTCCTATAAAAATAGAAAATTTTTGAAAAATTTCCTATAAAAATAGAAAATTTTTGAAAAATTTCCTATAAAAATAGAAAATTTTTAAAAAATTTCCTATAAAAATAGAAAATTTTTGAAAAATTTCCTATAAAAATAGAAAATTTTTGAAAAATTTCCTATAAAAATAAAAAATTTTTGAAAAATTTCCTATAAAAATAGAAAATTTTTGAAAAATTTCCTATAAAAATAGAAAATTTTTGAAAAATTTCCTATAAAAATAGAAAATTTTTGAAAAATTTCCTATAAAAATAGAAAATTTTTGAAAAATTTTCTATAAAAATAGAAAATTTTTGAAAAATTCCCTATAAAAATAGAAAATTTTTGAAAAATTTTCTATAAAAAATAGAAAATCTTTGAAAAATTTCCTATAAAAAATAGAAAATGTTTGAAAAACTTCCTATAAAAATAGAAAATTTTTGAAAATTTTCCTATAAAAATAGAAAATTTTTGAAAAATTTCCTATAAAAATATAATTTTTTTGAAAAATTTCCTATAAAAATATATTTTTTTTGAAAAATTTCCTATAAAAATAGAAAATTTTTGAAAAATTTCCTATAAAAATAGAAAATTTTTTTAAAAATTTCCTATAAAAATAGAAAATTTTTGAAAAATTTCCTATAAAAATAGAAAATTTTTGAAAAATTTCCTATAAAAATAGAAAATTTTTGAAAAATTTCCTAGAAAAATAGAAAATTTTTGAAAAATTTCCTATAAAAATAGAAAATTTTTGAAAAATTTCCTATAAAAATAGAAAATTTTTAAAAAATTCATTATGAAAATAGAAAATTTTTGAAAAATTCATTATGGAAATAAAAAATTTTTGAAAAATTTCCTATAAGATTTGCACTGTGTTTTAATGTTACCATAAATTTAAAGAACTGTCAACAAATGTTAAACTTTTAAACAGAATTCGTTAATCAAATTTTACCTCTCACAATTGTCATTGCCTTTTCTCGACTTTCTTTTACACTTCAAAGTTCTTCTCTATAAATTGAAGTTGAAGGAAAATCTTTAGCTCTAACAAAAGCTTTTGTTAGATTTTATGCAAATTTCTTGAGGGTAAAAACTGTTTTTTTTTTGCCAAAGTACTAGAAATGTCCATACATAGAAAGAGCTAAGACATTTTGAACGTTTTTGCTACATTTATCATTGTAAAAATTATTATCACCATGACTATTGTATGGGCTAGGATTATTCATTTGTTCATTTCTGCTTTTTTCTGAGCCTGGACTAATGCAAAATGTCTGAATGTCATTGCTATTTACAAGGAAAACAAAAGATACAATTACATTGTTTCTAAAAAAGAACATCAAAGGTATATTTTCTCCCTTTTTAGTTGCGAAATTATTTTATGCTGAAGGTTTCTACTTCATCACGAGAAGTGACGTTATCCTTAGCTTTGCATTTAAAATGATAGACTTCAACGTTTGGAAATGTTAAGGTAATGACTGCAAATTAAATTTGCATTTTTTCAACCTGTTAATCGTTTTTGGCCAAAGGGTTTAGACAGTTTGATAAATACATGTTAATGCCAAGGGGTTACATCGTTTGTAGAAAAAAATCAAAAATTTGTTCAGTTTGTCTCAAAAATCTGTTAATTATAGAAAACTGATTTAAAGTTTATTAGTTTGAAAAGAAGTTTTTCCAAATTTCAATATTTTGTAGGATATTCTTTAAAAAAAATTTATTTTAATAGGAAATTTTAAAAATTTTTTATTAAAAAAAAAACAATTCAAAAGTATGCAATTTTTGTAGAAAAATTTTCAAAAAATTTCTTTTTTTATAGGAAATTTTTCAAAAATATTCGGTTTTTATAGGAAAAATTGCAAAAATTTCTTACTTTTATAGGAAATTTTTTAAAAATTTCTTATTTTTAAAGAACATTTTTTTAAAAATTTCTCATTTTTATAGGAAATTTTTCAATTTTTTTTTTATTTTTATAGGAAAATTTTAAAAAATTTCTTATTTTTATAAAAAATTTTGAAAAATTTTTTATTTCTATAGGAATTTTTTCAAAAATTACTTATTTTTATCGGAAATTTTTCAAAAATTTTCTATTTTTATAGGAACATTTTGAAAAATTTTCTATTTTATAGAAAATTAAATCAAAAATTGTCTATTTCTAAAGGAAATCTTACAAAAAATTTCTATTTCTAAAGGAGATTTTTCAAAAATTTTCTGTTTTTATAGGAAATTTTTCAAAAATTTTCTATTTTTATAGGAAATTTTTCAAAAATTTTCTATTTTTATAGGGCATTTTTCAAAAATTTTCTAATTTTATAGAAAATTTTTAAAAAATTTGTACAGGAAATTTTCTATTTTTGTAAGAAATTTTTCAAAATATTTCTATTTTTGTAAAAAAAATTTTTAAAAATTTTCTATTTTATAGGAAGATTTTAAAAAGTTTTCTATTTATATTGGAAAATTTTTAAAAATTTTTTAGTTTGATAGGAAACTTATCAACCATTTTCTATTTTTACAGCAAAATTTTCAAAAATTTTCTATTTTATAGGAAATTTTTCAAAAACTTTCTATTTTTACAAAATTTTTTTTTTTTGAATTTTGTAGAAAATTTTCAGAGATTCGTAATTTTCTATTCAATTTTTAAACATTTTCTTTTTTTGTAGAAAGTTTTTAAAAATTTTTTTAATTTTTAAGCAAGTTTTTCGAATATTTTCTGTTTTTATAAAAAAATTTTCAAAAATGTTCTAGTTTTAAAGAAAATTTTTTTAAAATATTCTATTTTTGTAGGAAAATTTGCAAAATTTGTCTATTTTTATAGAAAATTTTTTAAAAATTTCTTATTCTTAAAGGAAAAGTTCTTATTTTTATAAGAAAATTTTCTTTTTTATAGGAAATTTTTAAAAAATTTTCTGTTTTTGTAGGAAATTTTTCCAAAATTTACGTTTTGTATATAAAATTAAAAAAAAAAATGTATTTTTTGTATGGGAAATTATTCAAAATTTTTCTATGTGATTTTTTGTAAAAATTTCTACTTTTATAGGAAATTTTTGAAAAATGTATCTTTTGTATCGGAAATTTTTCAAAATTTTTCTATTTTATTAGGAAATTTTTAAAAATTTTCTAATTGAATAGGAAATTTTTTTTTTTTTTTAAATTTTCTATTTTTATAGGAATTTTTTGGAAAATTTTCCATTTTTATTGGAAATTTTAAAAAAAATTTTACATTTTTGTAGGAAATTTTTCAAAAATTTTCTATTTTTATAGGAAATTTTTCAAAAATTTTCTATTTTTATTAGGAAATTTTCAAAAATTTCCTATTTTTGTAGGAAATTTTTAAAAAATTCCCTATTTTTCAGGAAATTTTTTAAAAATTTTCTATTTTATAGGAAATTTTTCAAAAATTTCCTATTTTTATAGGAAATTTTTCAGAAATTTCCTATTTTTATAGGAAATTTTTCAAAATTTTCCTATTTTTATAAGAATTTTTTCAAAAATTTCCTTTTTTTATAGGAAATTTTTAAAAAATATTCTGTTTTTATAGGAAAAATTGCAAAAATTTCTTACTTTTATAGGAAATTTTTTAAAAATTTCTTATTTTTAAAGAACATTTTTTAAAAATTTCTCATTTTTATAGGAAATTTTTCAAATTTTTTTTATTTTTATTGGAAAATTTAAAAAAATTTCTTATTTTTATGGAAAATTTTGAAAAATTTTTTATTTCTATAGGAATTTTTTCAAAAATTACTTATTTTTATCTGAAATTTTTCAAAAATTTTCTATTTTTATAGGAACATTTTTAAAAATGTTCTATTTTATAGATAAATTAAAAATTGTCTATTTCTAAAGGAAATCTTACAAAAAATTTCTATTTCTAAAGGAGATTTTTCAAAAATTTTCTGTTTTTATAGGAAATTTTTCAAAAATTTTCTATTTTTATAGGAAATTTTTCAAAAATTTTCTATTTTTATAGGACATTTTTCAAAAATTTTCTAATTTTATAGAAAATTTTTCAAAAATTTGTACAGGAAATTTTCTATTTTTGTAAGAAATTTTTCAAAATATTTCTATTTATGTAAAAATAATTTTAAAAAAATTTCTATTTTATAGGAAGATTTTAAAAAGTTTTCTATTTATATTGGAAAATTTTTAAAAATTTTTTAGTTTGATGGGAAACTTATCAACCATTTTCTATTTTTACAGCAAAATTTTCAAAAATTTTCTATTTTATAGGAAATTTTTCAAAACTTTTCTATTTTTACAAAAATTTTTTTTTTGAATTTTGTAGAAAATTTTCAGAGATTCGTAATTTTCTATTAAATTTTTAAAAATTTTCTTTTTTTGTAGAAAGTTTTAATTTTTTTTTTTAATTTTTAAGCAAGTTTTTCGAATATTTTCTGTTTTTATAAAAAATTTTTCAAAAATGTTCTAGTTTTAGAGAAAATTTTTTTAAAATATTCTATTTTTGTAGGAAAATTTGCAAAATTTGTCTATTTTTATAGAAAATTTTTTTAAAATTTCTTATTCTTAAAGGAAAATTTCTTATTTTTATAAGAAAATTTTCTTTTTATAGGAAATTTTTAAAACATTTTATGTTTTTGTAGGAAATTTTTCCAAAATTTTCGTTTTGTATATGAAATTAAAAAAAAAATGTACTTTTTGTATGGGAAATTATTCAAAATTTTTCTATGTGATTTTTTGTAAAAATTTCTACTTTTATAGGAAATTTTTGAAAAATGTATCTTTTGTATCGGAAATTTTTCAAACATTTTATATTTTTATAGGAAATTTTTCAAAATTTTTCTATTTTATTAGGAAATTTTTAAAAATTTTCTAATTGAATAGGAATTTTTTTTATTTTTTTTGAAAAATTTTTATAGGAAATTTTTCAAAAATTTCCTATTTTTATAGGAAATTTTTCAAAAATTTCCTATTTTTATAGGAAATTTTTCAAAAATTTCCTATTTTTATAGGAAATTTTTCAAAAATTTCCTATTTTTATAGGAAATTTTTCAAAAATTTCCTATTTTTATAGGAAATTTTTCAAAAATTTCCTATTTTTATAGGAAATTTTTCAAAAATTTCCTATTTTTATACGAAATTTTTCAAAAATTTCCTATTTTTATACGAAATTTTTCAAAAATTTCCTATTTTTATACGAAATTTTTCAAAAATTTCCTATTTTTATAGGAAATTTTTCAAAAAATTCCTATTTTTATATGAAATTTTTCAAAAAATTCCTATTTTTATAGGAAATTTTGCAAAAATTTCCTATTTTTACAGGAAATTTTTTAAAAATTTCCTATCTTTATAGGAAATTTTTCAAAAATTTCTTATTTTTATAGGAAATTTTTCAAAAATTTCTTATTTTTATAGGAAATTTTTCAAAAATTTCTTATTTTTATAGGAAATTTTTCAAACATTTTGTATTTTTATAGGAAATTTTTCAAAAATTTCCTAGTTGTGTAGGAAATTTTTTAAAAATTTCCTATTTTTATAGAAAATTTTTCAAAAATTTTCTATTTTTATAGGAAATTTTTCAAAATTTTCCTATTTTTATAAGAAATTTTTCAAAAATTTCCTATTTTTATAGGAAATTTTTAAAAAATTTAATTTTTTATAGGAAATTTTAAAAAAATTTTTAGTTTTAAAGAAAATTTTTTAAAAACATTCTATTTTTGTAGGAAAATTTTTAAAAATGTAGTATTTTGGTTAAACTTTATTTAAATATACTTAAATTTGCTAAATATTTATACATAAACATTTTATCCTTGCGAAATATTTCTTTGTTTTTAACTATAATCTAAAAATATAATATTATTTTACATGAACTTAGACTAATTGAATGAAAATGTTCCAACAATTTAACATGATTAAATTTGCCAAAATAAAATAATTTAGCTGTTTTGTGTTCATCATCGTTATTACCATTTTCCATGAGACTTCATGCATTTGTTAGTTTTCAAAAATAAATTTTTATTGAATTGAAAATGCATTATACTTTTATATTGCATAAATCGCATTATCGCTAGAGAGCAGTCATCATATTGCATTTATTTAGTTGAATGAAGTTTATTGAAAAATTATTTAATTGCGTTTCTAGAGCCAACACAATTTGTCGAATTGTAAAGCCGCTCATACATGCAAAATGTGCAAAACGTACGTTTACACTCATGACAATTAGATGAGGATGATTTTTCTATTTCAATTTCGGTTTCATGTTCATTTTAACATTAAATTGGCTTTTTTCATACATCCACTCTATTTTACGCAGAACAGTGTATTATAATGTTTCCAAAAATTTTTAGTACATTTCTCTTGAATTAAGTATGCAGGATTTTAATCGATGGCACTGTAAACCTAAAACTGCGTTTGAATTCAGCATTTGTTGCTGTGATTGAGCCAACATGGTTAGAATAAATATTTTTATAGCTGTTGTTGCCGTATTTATTTGAAATTGTTATTTACTTTATTTAAAAAAAAAAGAAGAGGAAATAATACTGAAAAATGTAATAAAATATTTAGAGTCATTGCAAATAATTTCAATACTCGCATTATCCTTGTTATTGGCATTAGTCAATGACTAGATAAATAAGTGAGATACTACAAAAACTGTTATTGCCCAAATTTAATCAACATAAGTTTTGGCAAAAACAAATTGTATCATAAAATCTAAACAAACAATTTTCAATTTGTTTTGATTATTCTAAAACATTTTTTATTTTACGGGAAATTTTTCAAAAATTTTTTATTTTTATAGGAAATTTTTCATAAATTTTCTATTTTTGTTGCAAATTTTCCAAAAACTTTCTATTTTTATAGGAAATTTTTCAAAAATTTCCTGTTTTTATGGGAACTTTTTAAAATTTTTTATTTTTATAGGAAATTTTTCAAAAATTTTCTATTTTTATAGGAAATTTTTCAAAAATTTTCTATTTTTATAGGATTTTTTCAAAAATTTTCTATTTTTATAGGAAATTTTTCAAAAATTTTCTAGTTATATATGAAATTTTTCAAAAATTTTCTATTTTTATAGGAAAATTTTCAAAAATTTTCTATTTTTATAGGAATTTTTTCAAAAATTGTCTATTTTTATAGGAAATTTTTCAAAAATTTTCTAGTTTTATAGGAAACTTTTCAAAAATCTTTTATTTTTATAGGAAATTTTTCAAAAATTGTATATTTTTATAGGAAATTTTTCAAAAATTTTCTATTTTTATAAGAAATTTTTCAAAAATTTTCTATTTTTATAGGAAATTTTTCATAAATTTTCTATTTTTATAGGAAATTTTTAAAAAATTATCTATTTTTATAGGAAATTTTTCAAAAATTTTCTATTTTTATAGGAAATTTTTCATAAATTTTCTATTTTTATGGGAAATTTTTAAAAAATTTTATATTTTTATAGGAAATTTTTAAAAAATTTTATATTTTTATAGGAAATTTTTAAAAAATTTTATATTTTTTTTAGGAAATTTTCCAAACATTTTCTATTTTTTTAGGAAATTTTTCAAAAATTTTCTATTTTTATAGGAAATTTTTCAAGAATTTTCTATTTTTATAGGAAATTTTTCAAAAATTTTCTATTTTTATAGGAAATTTTTCAAAAATTTTATATTTTTAAAGGAAATTTTTCAAAAATTTTATATTTTTAAAGGAAATTTTTCAAAAATTTTCTAGCTTTATAGGAAATTTTTCAAAAATTTTCTATTTTTATAGGATTTTTTTCAAAAATTTGCTATTTTTATAGGAATTTTTGCAAAAATTTTCTATTTTTATAGGAATTTTTGCAAAAATTTTCTATTTTTATAGGAATTTTTGCAAAAATTTTCTATTTTTATAGGAATTTTTGCAAAAATTTTCTATTTTTATAGGAAATTCATTAAAAATTTTCTATTTTTATATGAATTTTGGCAAACATTTGTTATTTTTATAGGAAATTTTTCAAAAATTTTCATTTTTTTATCTTTACAGCAAAGTTTTCAAAATTTTTCTATTTTTATAGAAAAATTTTCACAATTTTTCTATATTAATAGGAAATGCCTTAATCTGTGTTGTAGTCTATGGTTAGTCTATGTTTAAATCTATGTCTTGGTTTATATCTTAAGCCATGTTTGTGTCTTATCATTATCCTTAACTTCAGTGATGCAGGGTACGGACATATATTTTCAACTTTAAAACATGCAATTCAAAATCATCCCATGCACCAGTCTTACCACTAATACTTGTAACGGTTTTATATACCCTCATTTAAGAAAATTTCAACAATTAAGTTCAACTATTTTTTGGAAATTTTTTTAAAGTTAGCATTTTTTGATCCCATTTCCTTGTGCAATTGTCTTACGTAGTTAGCATGAGTATAGGAACTAATTAAAAATTCAAAAGTTCGTTAATGAATACTAATTAAATAGTAAACGTTTTATAAACACACATATTCATACATGTGCAATATGTACCGTTAAGCCCAAAGGACTTACTCATAAGAAGACACAACTACTTTTACATATACACATATATCATGAAAAGTCTAACAAAATGCCTTGCATAGCAATATTCTTGAGTCTGCATTTTCTCTGAATAGTTTCTACTTAGCCAGTTACCATTAACCGTTACTAATACCGATATAAAGTTTAAAGTGTAAATTAAATCCTTTCCTCAATTACTATTTATTTCCATGTAGATTTCAAAGTCTTGGCGTTCTATGCTCACACTCAATAACTTTGAAACTGGCTTTGCTAAAAATAGTAAAAGTGCACTTAATCTTTTGTGTGAACAATTCCACTAATTTCATCAGTTTACGATGAATTTGATTCAGTCCTTATGTCGAGAGTTGTTTGTGTAAAGGATAACAATGAATGTAATGTATTGAAAGATCTGAAGGAATGTTAAATGGCATGGTAGAATTTGGTGGAAGTAGATAAAGAACAATACAAATTCCTGGAACTACACAAAAATGTATAAAAATTAGGTAAAAGTAGTTAATAGAAGATAAATAGCCTTTTATCAGAATAACGTCATGCAACATATGTCGAGAGTTAATCATCAGAAGCTGTTCCTATGCATACATAATATACGCATACCCTTCAGTTTTTTTCCATTAATCGAAATTTTAAACATTATTGCAATTAGATAATATATCTTAATTTGTACATTTTTTGCAAACATATCCTTAGCAATATCGTCAAGAACACGAATTTTGAGAAAAAAATTTAAAAAACCCCAAATATATACCTGATATTTTATTAACTTCATGCTACTTCATGTTATGACTTTAATAAAAACTGTTTTAGTTCTGCTATTAATTGTATCTATTATCTTTTCTTGTAAAATTTGGTTGAAATTTCCCCGAAACAAAAAAATACTCCTATTGTTTCCTATATAAATGCGGTCATGTCTCTTTGCAATGTTGGCGGTACGGATTCCCGTGGTCAAGTTCCATTTCATTTTTTACAGTTGTTTTGACATAATTCGAAAAAAACAAAGGGTATGCATTTTAAAATTTCTTGTATCTTTTCGGGAAACAAGTGTGGGTATATTACTTACTATTACTGTAATCATAATATAATTTATCGGCTTGACTGAGCTTAAATTTTGGAAAGCTTTAAGTGCTTGAGACAATATGTGAAAAGCACTTTATACTTTATCAAATCAATACTCTTAACCACACTCTAACCAGTGTTAACAAGTTATCGGAACATTAGAACTGTTTAAAAATAAATATAAGCTTGAAAATATATCATAACTTTTATTAAAAAAATTAATTAAAACAATACTAATAAATACTAATATTTTGACATGTTCTGACATCAAATCAGCGTTACCGCTGACGAATTTAAAAAAAACGCACAAAAAGTAGTACTCAACAAAAAAAAGTCGCACATTTTTTAATACATTTTTACTTAAACAATGAACAAAAAACCATAAAACAATTCATACTTGAAAAGATATATAGGCAAAAACCAAACAGTTTTAATTCCTAAGTCCCAGTTTACATTGTACAATCTTTATCGCTGCGATTTTTGTCGTTCTTTCTTTAAAATTGCATTTGCGTTTAAATTGTACGATTTTTGTCGCCGATATTTTTTATTGACGTATGCACAGGTACATAATTTTTGACATTTTCTTTTTTAAGTATATTCGTGTGGTAAAAAAAAAACAATAGATTTGTGCTCAAACAAGTATTTTTCGTGTAAAAGAAATTGTTTTTCGAAATGGATATTGATAAATACCAATTAATAAGTGAGTTTCTTGAATATTTTTAATTTTATATTTAATTCAATTGAAAATAAAGCCACTTGAACGTGAGCACTCATGAATAAGAAAATAAAACAAGTGTCAAAATATACTTGCAGCTAACTTCACGATTAGAATTACGAATTGGGGAATAAACGAATTGCAAGAGTACATGCATATGTGTACTACTTTTAGTTTCTCTCTTCCCCTAGTATTTTTACTCCCCCTATTTTCCCACAAACTAAGAATTGCAACGACAAAAGTTGTACAATGTAAACTGGGACTAAGAAACCGACTTTCAACTCGAATAATTTTTGTACTCTTAGTTGTACGGAAAATCTAATTACAGATTTGAACTCCTAAGACTTCAGGTATATTGAACACAAAATCTTAGTGGCGCAAGTTTGCACTTCTTAGCGTAATTGGCACGCAAATTTCGAAAACGTAAAAAAACCGAACGAAGCATTTATGCTTTTTTCATATTTCGTCTTCTTCTTCTTTTGTTTCATTTGGACCCAAGTCGTTGTTTTATGAAATAGACCCCATACTTGGGGGATGAATCCATTGCTCTCTAAATTTTAATTTCGTTACTTCTAATGCTACTTAATTGCTGCCAAAATTGAAGCACGTTTTCGCGACTTTTTAATTTTTTTCTCATCATTTATTGCTTAAATTTTATGAAGATTTTGAAAATCGTGCAAAAAAAGTATATATTGCTTTTAATAGTATTAGATAACAAACTAAGACCAAATCACATAATAGGTATGAAAGCGATGTCATTTATAACGATTTGCATTAAAAGTTTGTCAAAAAAAACCGCAAAGGTTTTATCTAAAAATATTTTACTGAAGCACATTGCGAATAGAGCACAAAATTGGTCAGGAATGGTGTTAAAACTATTCTTTAAAAAAGCTTTACCTTAGATCTGAAGCGCACCAAAATAATTAAGGGTTTAACTATTTGACGGACCAAATGTTAAAGCATGTATAAATAACCATAAAATGACAAAACCCCTGAAAGTTGTGTCCAAATCAACATAAAACAAAATAAAATAAAATAAAATGGTTTTTAAATTATTTTTAGAAATTATTATTTTCACCATCATAAATTCTGATCGCATCGAGTAAAATCATTAACGAGAACGGATTTTACATTCACTAATGCAACTTCCATATCTTAGAATATTTCCTTAAACTTTCTGTATTTTCGAAGAGCATGAGAATTGCTGGAAAACTTCATCATCTTCTGACTCAGAACTTGATTGTATTTTAACTGGTGTTTCACCTGCTTAGTTTCATTAATACTCTTTCTTTTTGCTCGAACTATAAATGTAAAATAATGGGTGTTTTTTTTAGAGGTATAGAACTTCGAATTGAAATAAAACACAAGAAAATCGTTTTAATGTCCATCAATTTGGCTTTATTGGAAGGATAATTTTATGCCATTAATGTTTAAATATGGTTTCGGGCATGTGGCCGCCGCGGCTGGCTCGAATAAAGCCAATTCTACAGGTCCAATTTTCAACTACTTTTTCGAGCATATGGGGCCGTATGTTGGCAATAACGCCACGAATGTTGGCTTCCAAGTCCCCTAACGTTTCTGGTTTGTTGGCCTAGACGAGCGACTTCACATATCCCCAAAGAAAATAATCCAGTGGTGTCAAATCGCACGATCTTGGTGGCCAATTGACAGGTCCATTCCGCGAAATTATGCGCTCATCGAATGTTTCCTTCAATAAATCAATTGTGACGTGAGCTGTGTGGCATGTAGCGCCGTCTTGTTGGAACCACAACTCATCCACATTCATGCCATCCAATTGGGGAACAAAATAGTCGGTTATCATGGCTCCATACCGGTCTCCATTTATGGTAACTGACTCTCCAGCATTATTTCGGAAGAAGTATGGCCCAATGACTCCACCAGCCCATAGAGCACACCAAAAAGTCAGTTTTTGTGGATGAAATGGCGTCTCAAGGGTCTTATGTGGATTCTCTTCACTCCACATGCGGAAATTTTGCTTGTTGACGTAGCCATTTAACCAAAAATGAGCCTCATCACTGAACAAAATTTTGCGATGAAAATCAGTATCGAGATCAATCTCATTTTCGGCCCATACACCAAAATCACGACGCATTGCATGGTCTCGCGGCTTTAATTCTTGCACAAGCTGGATCTTGTAAAGTCGCAAGCTAAGATCTTTGCGCAAAATCTTCCATAAAGTTGATGGACAAAGCTAAAATTGCTGTGCACGGTGGCGAATCGATTCATTCGGGTCCTCTTCAACACTTTGCTCTACAGCGGCAATTGTTTCTTCGGTGCGCACTGTTCGACGTCGCTGCGGATGCGTATTATCACATAGAGTAAACGTAGTGCGAAAACGATCCATGGTTAACCGAATTAATTGCTCTGATGGACGATTATGTCGACCATAAAATGGACGGAGCTTGCGGTAAACTTCGCGAACTGAACCATTATTTTCGAAATAAATTTGCACGATTTGCAAGCGTTGTTCTTTTGTCAACCTGTTCATGATGAAATGGCAAACCAAACTAAATATTAATCACTTGACAGCTGACAAAATGGCCGCCAGTTAAAAAAGTGATGCCAACTTAAAGTTCTATACCTCAATAAAAAACACCCGATATTAATGAAATAATGACAAACGAACAAAACCAATATTTGTACGTAGCTATGCGGGAGTTGTCGAAAGGCTATCGGCTCTGCCGCCAAAATTTATTTGTTTTAGTTTTTTATTTTACAAAAAGACTTCTCAAATTGATGGTATTTATACTTAAGTTAAAATCATTGAGGGGAATTTTAGTTGAGATATTGATAATGGGCTAAAAATAAAAATTTTAAATAATTTTGTAAAAAGGTGTCAAAAGTCGCACAAAATTCAAAAAAGTAGCAAAAAAGGGCCATGGAAGAAAAGTCGCAGGTTCCGTCGCAGGCCACCTGAAAAAGTCGCAAATTGCGACTTTAGTCGCATAACGGTAACGCTGCATCAAATATGTTTTATTACTCTCCTAATGTGGAAATGCAAATATGAATGCCAAATATGTGCTCAGTTAAGCAAATTGTATATACATACATTTCAGCTTTAATGCAAAACATGCTAATTTACAAACACGTTCACATTGGATTACTAAAATGGCTGACAATTTTTGATTTTAAATTTTAAAGGCTAAATGAAACAATACCTTAAGGCTTTGCAAATGTACAGCGAATTAAGAAAACTGTAAATTTTTGAAAATTCCTAAAACACGCTACAAATGTTAATATAGCAAAAATAAATATTTCAAAATAAGTTTTAGTAACGAAAGGTTTCCATATACATACATACATATGATGAAAAGTGAAACCTCCCAGTAAGAAAAAAGGTTTATTCTCAAATTGAGGATGATTTGAAAATAAATCTTTTTTCAAAGGTCAAACGTTTGATACTGATTTGATACTGATTTAAGAATAATAGCGTTCTCAACAAAAAGGGGACTTTATTCTCAAATTGAGAAATGCCTTTTTTCTCAAATCATTATCAAACCTCATTCTCAAAGGTTTTTCAAATGTGGATATCATCTACATGTGGAACATAAATAAAATGGCGTTGTATTTTCGATATTTTTGAGTTTGTTTATTTTGTTTTTGAAAACGGTGCATCATATTTGAATTCTTTTTTTTATTGTTAGGTAAAAAAAAAATGTTAAGAAACAAAGAAAATTTACTTATGCATATGAATATTATTGAATTTTTAATCTTGACATTTTTTAAGCAAGGTTTTATGGTCAAATATGGATCAATTTTAAAAAATCCGAAAGAAATAACGAATTTCTTTGAAATGCAATGCCATTCCATTAAAATATCTTAAACATTAATTTTTTTTACATTATTTTTTTTAATGTTTAAAAAAATTTTGAAATAAGGTTTGATATCAAATTTATATAACACCATTTTTCAAATTATTCTCAAATCATCTTACGGTTTGATAATGATTTGAGAATAACCTTTATTCTCAATTTGAGAAACTATCATTTTTCAAACGTTTATTCTCAAATGAACCCTCATTTGAAAATGAATGTGAATCTCAAACATCTGTTCAGGTTTGAAAAAAGTTTGAAAAAAGCGTTTGATATCAAATGTAAAAGTCATCATATTTCAAACGTTTGACACTGTTCTTACTGGGCTGAATCCCTCAAGGCACACACACATAGACTAGCATTTGCATACAAATTTTTACCAATACAAATAAATTCGGAGAATTTTATATTCTATCTCTTTTAGTGTTGATTGTATTTTAAAATAATATCCTGCAAATAATCCTATGTGTGTAGGCGTAAAATAAAATCATTGAATTGCATTAATAGCCGCCGAATCACGTTTGGTCATAGTTTCTGATGCGACTGGTTTGTTGTACTATAATTGTATTAAATATATTGAATATTTAAATATTTAAAATCGATTTTATTTAACTGAATACAGTTTTTTAAATCGATAAATTTACATGATCTGTTAGAAAAAAAAAAACTAATAGCTCAGTTCACAATCCGTTGCAGCGAGTCTAGCATATTAGCAAATAAAATTATATGGAAAATGTTTAATATGCTATATCGATTTGCATATGCTACGATGCTATTCTTTTTGCATCAGATTGTGAACTGGGCTAATATGAAATTTTATTTTGAATACAAATTGTGACAGAAATTTTAGTTAACAACATTTTAAGAGAAAAACTTTTTTAGAAAGTTAGATTTTCTAATCAAGAGATACGAATTTCAAATTATATTGAATTTGATGTTCTGACTCATATAATAGTTTACAACAAGTAAGAAAGCGCTATAGTCGGTCAAGCCGACCATACGATACCCTTCACCATTATGGTCAAAGGTGTTCTTTTTCCTGTATAAAGACAAATATTTGCTAAATTTTGCCATCATACAAACATTTTCTTAAAACTTATATATTCAATCTGTTTCCGTCATTTGGACTTATATGAGAGCTAGGGTCAAATGTGGACCGATTATCTCGAAATTTGGCAAATTGATTACAGTTATTACAAAAATTATGTATGCAAAAAATAAACTCAATTCATTATCTTTGGATTTACGAGCGTCTTAGTGATTTTTTGTCTCATTTAGGACGTTTTTAAAGAAGAGTTTGTATGGGAGCTCTGGTCAAATGTGGACCGATTTGAACGAAATTTGGTACAGTGATTTAAGTTTACATAAAAAAAATATTGATATTTGTGGCCAATATAGCAATTCCGGGAAGTGGGACCTATGGGAGGTACCATAAATAATGTACCGATTTTGACCAATTTCAATAGCCATGGTCCCATTATCAAAAAAATTATCTGTGCCAAATTTCATCAAATTATCTTTAGAATTGCGACCTGTAGTTTGATTACAAGGTTTACATGGGGGTCCAGCCAGCCAGCCAGACGGACGGACGGACGGACATCGCTAAATCGACTCAGAAAGTGATTCTAAGTCTATTGGTATACTAAAAGGTGGGTCTAAGACAAATATTTCTATGCGTTACAAACATCAGCACAAACTTATAATACCCTTTCCACCTATGGTGGTGAAGGGTATAATAAAGAATGTTAAACATAATTATCTAATTTAGCTTAAATAATAATAAATACTCTACAGTCAAACTCAAACTATTTCTTGGAAAAGCTCTTTGAGAAAATTGGAGTATAAAAGTATATAACAACATATCGTTACTTTAATATAGAAAGGCCCTATAGCACTAAGTTCTTTAAAGAATTTAGTAAAAAACTGCGTTTAGAAAATTTCTATATCTTCAAATCTTAAGATTTTATTTAGTTTTTTCCCTCTCCTGTAATGTAAGAAAAATATTAGTTAGGCTTTTTCTATATTAAAGTAACGATATCTTTCAACATACTCGTATCATACAGATAACAAACTGAATTATACGACATTAAAACTTTTATAAAACTAATACAGGAATATTTGAATAATAGTATTTCATGTTTGATGTCTCCCTAACTGAAGCCAACGTTTCATTTTTAAGACCACATTATGTCAATGAATAAAAAACTATGTCTTTTGTTGACCAGTGTATTTTGCCAACAAAACCTAATTAAGCTCAAATAAATAATTAGAATATAATCTAAATAACTTTTACTCATTCATTTAAAATGTTTGCAAATTCTTTTAATTTTAATGCTTGTATATTTCCATTAAATTATTCAAATTTAATATTTATTTATTTTTTTATTTTATAGTTTTAATTACAAAATACAATTATTGTAACTAAAAAGGAAAAAGGAGTAATAGCTGCCAGGGCTTTCAACTCCGATTTTATATATATGTATACAATTAGATTTGTTTAATTAATTTAATTTCTGATAAAAATTTACATGTTAATATAATGTTAGTTTTCGTTGTGGATTTTAGTAATTCAGATGGAAGAAGTGATCCAAAGATTTTGTTTCTGCTATTGCTGTATAAAGAGCAATCATCCAGAATATGTTTAATATCGATCAGTTTGTTACAGGTTGAACAATTTGGAGCGGGATTCCTTTCGAATAGATGTTTATGGGAAAGTCTGCAGTGACCTATCCTCAGCCTAGTAATTATTGTTGATTCGTGACGTGAGCATGAATTTGGGAAGGTTGGTTTGCGCCCAAGTGGGTTGATAGTTTTATATTGATGTTGATAATTTTCCCAACTTGACTTACAGGAAGCTTCCAATTGACTATAAATTGATTTTGTAATATCCCTAGCTTCACACGAGGGAAATTTCAAAAGAGGCATATTTTTTGCACTGTTGGCGGCTGCATCCGCATATTCATTACCTTGAATTCCAATGTGTGAGGGAACCCACATTAGTTTAATTTTGTTTTTGTTGGCGATAAGCATATTCCGAATTGAACGAATTAATGGGGAGTAGTGTGTGCTGTTCTGAATTGCAAGTATAGACGAAAGACTATCGGAACAGATTATATATTTTTTGTTTTCAGTAGCAGCAAAATCGATTGCTACAGAAATGGCAAGAGCTTCAGCTGTGAAATTGGAGCAATAACTATAAAGATGTCCACATCTGATGGTTTCACCGTCATGCTGAACAACGGCGAATGTAGTGTAATTTTCGGATTTCGATCCATCGGTGTATAAAAATTTCCAATTGAGTCGTTCATACTGATCGTATATTGAATGAAATATTTGTTTGTAGATTGTGGGAGGAGTTTTTGTTTTTGGAAGATCTATCATAGACGAAATAAACGAAGATTGGTTTATTAACCAAGGTGGTTCCGAAGGCTGTTTAAGATAAAGAGGTCGAAGGTTGAGATCGTTAGTGCGAGAGAACTTGATACATTTTAAAATTTTTGATTCTATTCTGGGATTTTTTTTGTAGTTTATGGTTTTAGAAACTTCTTGATTAAGGATTTTGTTGTGGCTAGCAAATAGTTTTGGTATGAGTTTATAAGTTTGTTTAATATAGATATAATTAATGTTTAGAATAAAAGATAAATAATTCATATTGTTAGTTTGTTATAACAATTACAATAAAAAGTTCACAGAAATATCTAATGGGAAACAAACCAAAATTTTTCAAAAAAAGTTCAAAAAGCATTACGAACACAACTAACTAAAAATTGTCTATATATAGACAGTATTAGTATTAGTATTAGTATTAGTATTAGTATTAGTATTAGTATTAGTATTAGTATTAGTATTAGTATTAGTATTAGTATTAGTATTAGTATTAGTATTAGTATTAGTATTAGTATTAGTATTAGTATTAGTATTAGTATTAGTATTAGTATTAGTATTAGTATTAGTATTAGTATTAGTATTAGTATTAGTATTAGTATTAGTATTAGTATTAGTATTAGTATTAGTATTAGTATTAGTATTAGTATTAGTATTAGTATTAGTATTAGTATTAGTATTAGTATTAGTATTAGTATTAGTATTAGTATTAGTATTAGTATTAGTATTAGTATTAGTATTAGTATTAGTATTAGTATTAGTATTAGTATTAGTATTAGTATTAGTATTAGTATTAGTATTAGTATTAGTATTAGTATTAGTATTAGTATTAGTATTAGTATTAGTATTAGTATTAGTATTAGTATTAGTATTAGTATTAGTATTAGTATTAGTATTAGTATTAGTATTAGTATTAGTATTAGTATTAGTATTAGTATTAGTATTAGTATTAGTATTAGTATTAGTATTAGTATTAGTATTAGTATTAGTATTAGTATTAGTATTAGTATTAGTATTAGTATTAGTATTAGTATTAGTATTAGTATTAGTATTAGTATTAGTATTAGTATTAGTATTAGTATTAGTATTAGTATTAGTATTAGTATTAGTATTAGTATTAGTATTAGTATTAGTATTAGTATTAGTATTAGTATTAGTATTAGTATTAGTATTAGTATTAGTATTAGTATTAGTATTAGTATTAGTATTAGTATTAGTATTAGTATTAGTATTAGTATTAGTATTAGTATTAGTATTAGTATTAGTATTAGTATTAGTATTAGTATTAGTATTAGTATTAGTATTAGTATTAGTATTAGTATTAGTATTAGTATTAGTATTAGTATTAGTATTAGTATTAGTATTAGTATTAGTATTAGTATTAGTATTAGTATTAGTATTAGTATTAGTATTAGTATTAGTATTAGTATTAGTATTAGTATTAGTATTAGTATTAGTATTAGTATTAGTATTAGTATTAGTATTAGTATTAGTATTAGTATTAGTATTAGTATTAGTATTAGTATTAGTATTAGTATTAGTATTAGTATTAGTATTAGTATTAGTATTAGTATTAGTATTAGTATTAGTATTAGTATTAGTATTAGTATTAGTATTAGTATTAGTATTAGTATTAGTATTAGTATTAGTATTAGTATTAGTATTAGTATTAGTATTAGTATTAGTATTAGTATTAGTATTAGTATTAGTATTAGTATTAGTATTAGTATTAGTATTAGTATTAGTATTAGTATTAGTATTAGTATTAGTATTAGTATTAGTATTAGTATTAGTATTAGTATTAGTATTAGTATTAGTATTAGTATTAGTATTAGTATTAGTATTAGTATTAGTATTAGTATTAGTATTAGTATTAGTATTAGTATTAGTATTAGTATTAGTATTAGTATTAGTATTAGTATTAGTATTAGTATTAGTATTAGTATTAGTATTAGTATTAGTATTAGTATTAGTATTAGTATTAGTATTAGTATTAGTATTAGTATTAGTATTAGTATTAGTATTAGTATTAGTATTAGTATTAGTATTAGTATTAGTATTAGTATTAGTATTAGTATTAGTATTAGTATTAGTATTAGTATTAGTATTAGTATTAGTATTAGTATTAGTATTAGTATTAGTATTAGTATTAGTATTAGTATTAGTATTAGTATTAGTATTAGTATTAGTATTAGTATTAGTATTAGTATTAGTATTAGTATTAGTATTAGTATTAGTATTAGTATTAGTATTAGTATTAGTATTAGTATTAGTATTAGTATTAGTATTAGTATTAGTATTAGTATTAGTATTAGTATTAGTATTAGTATTAGTATTAGTATTAGTATTAGTATTAGTATTAGTATTAGTATTAGTATTAGTATTAGTATTAGTATTAGTATTAGTATTAGTATTAGTATTAGTATTAGTATTAGTATTAGTATTAGTATTAGTATTAGTATTAGTATTAGTATTAGTATTAGTATTAGTATTAGTATTAGTATTAGTATTAGTATTAGTATTAGTATTAGTATTAGTATTAGTATTAGTATTAGTATTAGTATTAGTATTAGTATTAGTATTAGTATTAGTATTAGTATTAGTATTAGTATTAGTATTAGTATTAGTATTAGTATTAGTATTAGTATTAGTATTAGTATTAGTATTAGTATTAGTATTAGTATTAGTATTAGTATTAGTATTAGTATTAGTATTAGTATTAGTATTAGTATTAGTATTAGTATTAGTATTAGTATTAGTATTAGTATTAGTATTAGTATTAGTATTAGTATTAGTATTAGTATTAGTATTAGTATTAGTATTAGTATTAGTATTAGTATTAGTATTAGTATTAGTATTAGTATTAGTATTAGTATTAGTATTAGTATTAGTATTAGTATTAGTATTAGTATTAGTATTAGTATTAGTATTAGTATTAGTATTAGTATTAGTATTAGTATTAGTATTAGTATTAGTATTAGTATTAGTATTAGTATTAGTATTAGTATTAGTATTAGTATTAGTATTAGTATTAGTATTAGTATTAGTATTAGTATTAGTATTAGTATTAGTATTAGTATTAGTATTAGTATTAGTATTAGTATTAGTATTAGTATTAGTATTAGTATTAGTATTAGTATTAGTATTAGTATTAGTATTAGTATTAGTATTAGTATTAGTATTAGTATTAGTATTAGTATTAGTATTAGTATTAGTATTAGTATTAGTATTAGTATTAGTATTAGTATTAGTATTAGTATTAGTATTAGTATTAGTATTAGTATTAGTATTAGTATTAGTATTAGTATTAGTATTAGTATTAGTATTAGTATTAGTATTAGTATTAGTATTAGTATTAGTATTAGTATTAGTATTAGTATTAGTATTAGTATTAGTATTAGTATTAGTATTAGTATTAGTATTAGTATTAGTATTAGTATTAGTATTAGTATTAGTATTAGTATTAGTATTAGTATTAGTATTAGTATTAGTATTAGTATTAGTATTAGTATTAGTATTAGTATTAGTATTAGTATTAGTATTAGTATTAGTATTAGTATTAGTATTAGTATTAGTATTAGTATTAGTATTAGTATTAGTATTAGTATTAGTATTAGTATTAGTATTAGTATTAGTATTAGTATTAGTATTAGTATTAGTATTAGTATTAGTATTAGTATTAGTATTAGTATTAGTATTAGTATTAGTATTAGTATTAGTATTAGTATTAGTATTAGTATTAGTATTAGTATTAGTATTAGTATTAGTATTAGTATTAGTATTAGTATTAGTATTAGTATTAGTATTAGTATTAGTATTAGTATTAGTATTAGTATTAGTATTAGTATTAGTATTAGTATTAGTATTAGTATTAGTATTAGTATTAGTATTAGTATTAGTATTAGTATTAGTATTAGTATTAGTATTAGTATTAGTATTAGTATTAGTATTAGTATTAGTATTAGTATTAGTATTAGTATTAGTATTAGTATTAGTATTAGTATTAGTATTAGTATTAGTATTAGTATTAGTATTAGTATTAGTATTAGTATTAGTATTAGTATTAGTATTAGTATTAGTATTAGTATTAGTATTAGTATTAGTATTAGTATTAGTATTAGTATTAGTATTAGTATTAGTATTAGTATTAGTATTAGTATTAGTATTAGTATTAGTATTAGTATTAGTATTAGTATTAGTATTAGTATTAGTATTAGTATTAGTATTAGTATTAGTATTAGTATTAGTATTAGTATTAGTATTAGTATTAGTATTAGTATTAGTATTAGTATTAGTATTAGTATTAGTATTAGTATTAGTATTAGTATTAGTATTAGTATTAGTATTAGTATTAGTATTAGTATTAGTATTAGTATTAGTATTAGTATTAGTATTAGTATTAGTATTAGTATTAGTATTAGTATTAGTATTAGTATTAGTATTAGTATTAGTATTAGTATTAGTATTAGTATTAGTATTAGTATTAGTATTAGTATTAGTATTAGTATTAGTATTAGTATTAGTATTAGTATTAGTATTAGTATTAGTATTAGTATTAGTATTAGTATTAGTATTAGTATTAGTATTAGTATTAGTATTAGTATTAGTATTAGTATTAGTATTAGTATTAGTATTAGTATTAGTATTAGTATTAGTATTAGTATTAGTATTAGTATTAGTATTAGTATTAGTATTAGTATTAGTATTAGTATTAGTATTAGTATTAGTATTAGTATTAGTATTAGTATTAGTATTAGTATTAGTATTAGTATTAGTATTAGTATTAGTATTAGTATTAGTATTAGTATTAGTATTAGTATTAGTATTAGTATTAGTATTAGTATTAGTATTAGTATTAGTATTAGTATTAGTATTAGTATTAGTATTAGTATTAGTATTAGTATTAGTATTAGTATTAGTATTAGTATTAGTATTAGTATTAGTATTAGTATTAGTATTAGTATTAGTATTAGTATTAGTATTAGTATTAGTATTAGTATTAGTATTAGTATTAGTATTAGTATTAGTATTAGTATTAGTATTAGTATTAGTATTAGTATTAGTATTAGTATTAGTATTAGTATTAGTATTAGTATTAGTATTAGTATTAGTATTAGTATTAGTATTAGTATTAGTATTAGTATTAGTATTAGTATTAGTATTAGTATTAGTATTAGTATTAGTATTAGTATTAGTATTAGTATTAGTATTAGTATTAGTATTAGTATTAGTATTAGTATTAGTATTAGTATTAGTATTAGTATTAGTATTAGTATTAGTATTAGTATTAGTATTAGTATTAGTATTAGTATTAGTATTAGTATTAGTATTAGTATTAGTATTAGTATTAGTATTAGTATTAGTATTAGTATTAGTATTAGTATTAGTATTAGTATTAGTATTAGTATTAGTATTAGTATTAGTATTAGTATTAGTATTAGTATTAGTATTAGTATTAGTATTAGTATTAGTATTAGTATTAGTATTAGTATTAGTATTAGTATTAGTATTAGTATTAGTATTAGTATTAGTATTAGTATTAGTATTAGTATTAGTATTAGTATTAGTATTAGTATTAGTATTAGTATTAGTATTAGTATTAGTATTAGTATTAGTATTAGTATTAGTATTAGTATTAGTATTAGTATTAGTATTAGTATTAGTATTAGTATTAGTATTAGTATTAGTATTAGTATTAGTATTAGTATTAGTATTAGTATTAGTATTAGTATTAGTATTAGTATTAGTATTAGTATTAGTATTAGTATTAGTATTAGTATTAGTATTAGTATTAGTATTAGTATTAGTATTAGTATTAGTATTAGTATTAGTATTAGTATTAGTATTAGTATTAGTATTAGTATTAGTATTAGTATTAGTATTAGTATTAGTATTAGTATTAGTATTAGTATTAGTATTAGTATTAGTATTAGTATTAGTATTAGTATTAGTATTAGTATTAGTATTAGTATTAGTATTAGTATTAGTATTAGTATTAGTATTAGTATTAGTATTAGTATTAGTATTAGTATTAGTATTAGTATTAGTATTAGTATTAGTATTAGTATTAGTATTAGTATTAGTATTAGTATTAGTATTAGTATTAGTATTAGTATTAGTATTAGTATTAGTATTAGTATTAGTATTAGTATTAGTATTAGTATTAGTATTAGTATTAGTATTAGTATTAGTATTAGTATTAGTATTAGTATTAGTATTAGTATTAGTATTAGTATTAGTATTAGTATTAGTATTAGTATTAGTATTAGTATTAGTATTAGTATTAGTATTAGTATTAGTATTAGTATTAGTATTAGTATTAGTATTAGTATTAGT
This sequence comes from Stomorhina lunata, assembly GCA_933228675.1. Lineage (NCBI taxonomy): Eukaryota > Metazoa > Arthropoda > Insecta > Diptera > Rhiniidae > Stomorhina > Stomorhina lunata. The sequence continues at coordinate 21,164,442 of OW121740.1, forward strand.
ATTAGTATTAGTATTAGTATTAGTATTAGTATTAGTATTAGTATTAGTATTAGTATTAGTATTAGTATTAGTATTAGTATTAGTATTAGTATTAGTATTAGTATTAGTATTAGTATTAGTATTAGTATTAGTATTAGTATTAGTATTAGTATTAGTATTAGTATTAGTATTAGTATTAGTATTAGTATTAGTATTAGTATTAGTATTAGTATTAGTATTAGTATTAGTATTAGTATTAGTATTAGTATTAGTATTAGTATTAGTATTAGTATTAGTATTAGTATTAGTATTAGTATTAGTATTAGTATTAGTATTAGTATTAGTATTAGTATTAGTATTAGTATTAGTATTAGTATTAGTATTAGTATTAGTATTAGTATTAGTATTAGTATTAGTATTAGTATTAGTATTAGTATTAGTATTAGTATTAGTATTAGTATTAGTATTAGTATTAGTATTAGTATTAGTATTAGTATTAGTATTAGTATTAGTATTAGTATTAGTATTAGTATTAGTATTAGTATTAGTATTAGTATTAGTATTAGTATTAGTATTAGTATTAGTATTAGTATTAGTATTAGTATTAGTATTAGTATTAGTATTAGTATTAGTATTAGTATTAGTATTAGTATTAGTATTAGTATTAGTATTAGTATTAGTATTAGTATTAGTATTAGTATTAGTATTAGTATTAGTATTAGTATTAGTATTAGTATTAGTATTAGTATTAGTATTAGTATTAGTATTAGTATTAGTATTAGTATTAGTATTAGTATTAGTATTAGTATTAGTATTAGTATTAGTATTAGTATTAGTATTAGTATTAGTATTAGTATTAGTATTAGTATTAGTATTAGTATTAGTATTAGTATTAGTATTAGTATTAGTATTAGTATTAGTATTAGTATTAGTATTAGTATTAGTATTAGTATTAGTATTAGTATTAGTATTAGTATTAGTATTAGTATTAGTATTAGTATTAGTATTAGTATTAGTATTAGTATTAGTATTAGTATTAGTATTAGTATTAGTATTAGTATTAGTATTAGTATTAGTATTAGTATTAGTATTAGTATTAGTATTAGTATTAGTATTAGTATTAGTATTAGTATTAGTATTAGTATTAGTATTAGTATTAGTATTAGTATTAGTATTAGTATTAGTATTAGTATTAGTATTAGTATTAGTATTAGTATTAGTATTAGTATTAGTATTAGTATTAGTATTAGTATTAGTATTAGTATTAGTATTAGTATTAGTATTAGTATTAGTATTAGTATTAGTATTAGTATTAGTATTAGTATTAGTATTAGTATTAGTATTAGTATTAGTATTAGTATTAGTATTAGTATTAGTATTAGTATTAGTATTAGTATTAGTATTAGTATTAGTATTAGTATTAGTATTAGTATTAGTATTAGTATTAGTATTAGTATTAGTATTAGTATTAGTATTAGTATTAGTATTAGTATTAGTATTAGTATTAGTATTAGTATTAGTATTAGTATTAGTATTAGTATTAGTATTAGTATTAGTATTAGTATTAGTATTAGTATTAGTATTAGTATTAGTATTAGTATTAGTATTAGTATTAGTATTAGTATTAGTATTAGTATTAGTATTAGTATTAGTATTAGTATTAGTATTAGTATTAGTATTAGTATTAGTATTAGTATTAGTATTAGTATTAGTATTAGTATTAGTATTAGTATTAGTATTAGTATTAGTATTAGTATTAGTATTAGTATTAGTATTAGTATTAGTATTAGTATTAGTATTAGTATTAGTATTAGTATTAGTATTAGTATTAGTATTAGTATTAGTATTAGTATTAGTATTAGTATTAGTATTAGTATTAGTATTAGTATTAGTATTAGTATTAGTATTAGTATTAGTATTAGTATTAGTATTAGTATTAGTATTAGTATTAGTATTAGTATTAGTATTAGTATTAGTATTAGTATTAGTATTAGTATTAGTATTAGTATTAGTATTAGTATTAGTATTAGTATTAGTATTAGTATTAGTATTAGTATTAGTATTAGTATTAGTATTAGTATTAGTATTAGTATTAGTATTAGTATTAGTATTAGTATTAGTATTAGTATTAGTATTAGTATTAGTATTAGTATTAGTATTAGTATTAGTATTAGTATTAGTATTAGTATTAGTATTAGTATTAGTATTAGTATTAGTATTAGTATTAGTATTAGTATTAGTATTAGTATTAGTATTAGTATTAGTATTAGTATTAGTATTAGTATTAGTATTAGTATTAGTATTAGTATTAGTATTAGTATTAGTATTAGTATTAGTATTAGTATTAGTATTAGTATTAGTATTAGTATTAGTATTAGTATTAGTATTAGTATTAGTATTAGTATTAGTATTAGTATTAGTATTAGTATTAGTATTAGTATTAGTATTAGTATTAGTATTAGTATTAGTATTAGTATTAGTATTAGTATTAGTATTAGTATTAGTATTAGTATTAGTATTAGTATTAGTATTAGTATTAGTATTAGTATTAGTATTAGTATTAGTATTAGTATTAGTATTAGTATTAGTATTAGTATTAGTATTAGTATTAGTATTAGTATTAGTATTAGTATTAGTATTAGTATTAGTATTAGTATTAGTATTAGTATTAGTATTAGTATTAGTATTAGTATTAGTATTAGTATTAGTATTAGTATTAGTATTAGTATTAGTATTAGTATTAGTATTAGTATTAGTATTAGTATTAGTATTAGTATTAGTATTAGTATTAGTATTAGTATTAGTATTAGTATTAGTATTAGTATTAGTATTAGTATTAGTATTAGTATTAGTATTAGTATTAGTATTAGTATTAGTATTAGTATTAGTATTAGTATTAGTATTAGTATTAGTATTAGTATTAGTATTAGTATTAGTATTAGTATTAGTATTAGTATTAGTATTAGTATTAGTATTAGTATTAGTATTAGTATTAGTATTAGTATTAGTATTAGTATTAGTATTAGTATTAGTATTAGTATTAGTATTAGTATTAGTATTAGTATTAGTATTAGTATTAGTATTAGTATTAGTATTAGTATTAGTATTAGTATTAGTATTAGTATTAGTATTAGTATTAGTATTAGTATTAGTATTAGTATTAGTATTAGTATTAGTATTAGTATTAGTATTAGTATTAGTATTAGTATTAGTATTAGTATTAGTATTAGTATTAGTATTAGTATTAGTATTAGTATTAGTATTAGTATTAGTATTAGTATTAGTATTAGTATTAGTATTAGTATTAGTATTAGTATTAGTATTAGTATTAGTATTAGTATTAGTATTAGTATTAGTATTAGTATTAGTATTAGTATTAGTATTAGTATTAGTATTAGTATTAGTATTAGTATTAGTATTAGTATTAGTATTAGTATTAGTATTAGTATTAGTATTAGTATTAGTATTAGTATTAGTATTAGTATTAGTATTAGTATTAGTATTAGTATTAGTATTAGTATTAGTATTAGTATTAGTATTAGTATTAGTATTAGTATTAGTATTAGTATTAGTATTAGTATTAGTATTAGTATTAGTATTAGTATTAGTATTAGTATTAGTATTAGTATTAGTATTAGTATTAGTATTAGTATTAGTATTAGTATTAGTATTAGTATTAGTATTAGTATTAGTATTAGTATTAGTATTAGTATTAGTATTAGTATTAGTATTAGTATTAGTATTAGTATTAGTATTAGTATTAGTATTAGTATTAGTATTAGTATTAGTATTAGTATTAGTATTAGTATTAGTATTAGTATTAGTATTAGTATTAGTATTAGTATTAGTATTAGTATTAGTATTAGTATTAGTATTAGTATTAGTATTAGTATTAGTATTAGTATTAGTATTAGTATTAGTATTAGTATTAGTATTAGTATTAGTATTAGTATTAGTATTAGTATTAGTATTAGTAT
>OW121740.1:21178397-21180897 GCA_933228675.1 Stomorhina lunata
TGATTTTGATTTATCATTAAATCATAACTATTTATAAATTGATGTAAATGGAAACCATAATATTGATAAGTATTTCTATTTGCAAAGCAGAAGAGTGTAATGATTATAAATATTTCAAACGCCCTCAAATAAGCGGCTATAAATAGGAATTCAAAGAATTTCATATTAAATGGAAATCAGTGAAAATTTACAGTATTAAACTACGTATGTATATAAAAGCTATTAAATAATTACACTAAATATACAAGAAACCATTTTAAATTTTAAATATGAATTTTATTAAGTGATTTTCTCTACAACTAATATTGGTAATGGTAAAATTTAATTAATGATAAGCTTTTTCATTTAATAACTTATTTAAATATTTTTATACAAAAAGGCTTCTCTGCTAATTTTAGCCTAGAATTTGTTGAATGTTCTAAAATTTGAATTTCAATCAAAATTATATTTAAAAGCAATTTTACATAATTGTTTACTTAATAATAATTATATTAGAGTAAGAACTAAAGCTTAATTTAATAGAGTAAAATAACAATTTAAAATTTTTAACTAAATTGTTATTAGAATTATTGAAAATTTGTTATTACGAATATTTTATTTCAATTGTTTAAATATTTTCCGGAAAAGCTTATTAAAATTTTCTTGTAATTAGGTTTGCTATTTGTCAAGTTTCATGGTTTATTTTCATAATTTTTATTTTAATTACATTTTTTCTATGAAATATTTATACGCTACATTAGTATTATAAGTTTTTACTCGGGAGATTTGGGTCTAACAAATTTTCAGAGTCACATTACAAATTTTGATTTAACGCTTAAGATCCACCTGTCTCGTCATCTAATAAAGCTTTTATAAACATAAAGTTCGTTGCGAAGTTTTGTTATTAATGGTCTATGTTTACAATCATAAAATAACTAGAAACGATTTCGATTTCTGAGAAAGATTTTCCAGTTCTACAATCAAATTTCCCTCAAATGGAAATTTCGGGAGTAGCAGTTAAAGCTCTACCATTTTAACATGCAGATCCATTGCTTTGGTTTAAATACGATGTGACATCAATTGAGAGCATCATCGTAGAAAAAGTTCTAGACATCGTCGACAACACTCCAACAGCTAATATATGCGATTCTTTGAAGACACAGCTGAAACTTCAAACGGAAGTCAAACTGTCTACTAGTAAGTCGTTAGATTTCTTAACTCAAATGCATTCCTTAGCTAAAGAAAAAATATTGGCTCTTAAGTTGTAGTGGCAAATGTAAGCAGGCAATAGCTTAGTCACCTCTTTATTCGAGATACCAAATCAAAGTCCAAGTTTTTAATCGAATCTGGATCAGATGTTTCCAAACTACCAGTACCATTTTTATTCGAGATACCAAATCAAGTCCATTAATTTGATCGGTTCGGGAGCAGATTTATTCGTAATTGAAGTTTGGTTTCAACAACATAAGCAACCGCTTGACTCAATAGTTCCATGCGCAGAGAATTACTTGAAAATATTAAAGTATAGACCTAAAACTCTTTTAATAGGTATCATTTCAAATATAAATTCTCAAAAAATATTAAAATTTAATACTAAAAAAATCCCTTATCGGCTCAGAGTTTTTGTTATTTAACAGCATTTGATTCTGAATTTGCTGAGTCATTCTAAAACTACTGAGTCATCCTTCAGCTGCTAAAACATCCTAAACTGCTTAGTAATCCTAAAACAGCTGAGTCATCCTAAAGCTATTAAGCCATCCTATAACTACAGAGTCATCCTAAAACACTTGAGCCATCCTAAAACTACTGAGTCATTCTTAAACTTCTGAGTCATCCTAAAACTGTTAAGTCATCTGTTGAGTCTTCATAAAACTGCTGTCTTATCCTAAAGCTACTAAGTCATCTTTAAACAACTGAGTCATCCTAGAACTGCTGAATCATATAAAAAATATTGAATCATCCTAAAACTGCTGAGCTATTCTTCAACTGCTGAAATATCCTTCTAAGTCATCATAAAACAGCTGAGTCATCCCATAGCTACTGGGTCACCCTAATACTGCTGAGTCATCCCAAAACTGTTAAGTCATCCGTAAGCTGTTGAACCTTCATAATACATCCCATAGCTACTGGGTCACCCTAATACTGCTGAGTCATCCCAAAACTGTTAAGTCATCCGTAAGCTGTTGAACCTTCGTAATACTGCTGTCTTATCCTAAAACTTCTAAGTCACCTTTAAACTACTGAGTCATCCTAAAAAATATTATATCATCCTGAAACTGCTGACTCATCATAAAACTGCTGAGCCATCCTAAGACTGATGAGTCATGACAAATATGCTAAATCATCATAAAACTGCAAAGTCATTCTAAAGCAGTTGAGTCATCCTAAAACAAATAAGTCATCTTTAAACTACTGAGTCATCCTAAAACTGCTGAACCATATAAAAAATATTGAGTCATCCCAAAACTGCTGAGCCATCCTTCAACTGCTAAAACATCCTAAATCTGTTAAGTCATCATAA